>SJYA01000848.1:1501305-1523719 GCA_006410615.1 Neotragus moschatus | reverse complement strand
TCTTACAGAGTGCTCTGTGGTACTTAGGAAAGGCATCCAGTCACGAGATATGAGAAGCCCAGTGCTACACCTGGATTTCCTAAAGTCACCTTCACATCAGTCACTTAACTGACTCCCAAGCACTTTATAGAACTCCTGCTCTGGTTCTATCCAAAGTCTCTAGATTTTTCATTGCTGACAGGAAAGTCAGTTCACTAAGTTACTCTCCTTTTCAACCTAACTGATGAAAGGATATTAAAGGTGAGGAAAATTTTATGCTTTTAAAAAGAAACTTTATGTAAAATTGGGTAGAGGTAAGAATAGGCACTTGGGAAGTTATAAGCTGTACAGACTACAACTGGAAATCACAAGAACAGGCAGCCTGAGTTTAACTCTGAGCTCTTCTAGATTTTGTGTGACCTTCAGCAAGTTAATTGCCTGCTGTGGACCTGGGTTTCTATAATTACAATGATCTNATTGGGGGCAGGTGGAGAAGGGGACGACAGAGGATGAGATGGCTGAATGGCATCACTGACTTGATGGATTGAGTCTGAGTGTACTCTGGTAGTTGGTGATGGACAGAGAGGCCTGGCATGCTGCGATTCATGGGGTGACAAAGAGTTTGATACTACTGAGCAACTGAACTGAGATACATGAAGCATAACCCACAGTTCATTTCAGTTCAGTTGAGTTCAGTCGTGTCTGACTCTTTGTGATCCCATGAACTGCAACAAGCCAGGCTTCCCTGTCCATCGTCAACTCCTGGAGTTCACACACACTCATGTCCATTAAGCCGGTGATGCCATCCAAGCATCTTATCCTCTGTCGTCCCCTTTTTCTCCTGCCCTGATCCCTCCCAGCATCAAGATCTTTTCAAATGAGTCAATTCGTCGTATCTGGTGGCCAAAGTATTGGACTTTCAGCTTCAGCATCAGTCCTTCCAATGAACACCCAGGACTGATCTCCTTTAGGATGGACTGGTTGGATCTCCTGGCAGTCCAAGAGACTCTCAAGAGTCTTCTCCAANTCCCAGCATCAAGATCTTTTCAAATGAGTCAATTCGTCGTATCTGGTGGCCAAAGTATTGGACTTTCAGCTTCAGCATCAGTCCTTCCAATGAACACCCAGGACTGATCTCCTTTAGGATGGACTGGTTGGATCTCCTGGCAGTCCAAGAGACTCTCAAGAGTCTTCTCCAATACCACAGTTCAAAAGCACCAATTCCAAAGAAGAATCAGACATAGAGAACAGATTTGTGGACATGGGGAGAGGGAAGGAGAGGGTGAGATGTATGGAAAAAGGTAACATGGAAATTTACATTACCATATATAAAATAGGTAGCCAATGGGAATTTGCTGTATGTCTCAGGAAACTCAAACAGGGACTCTGTATAAACCTAGAGGGGTAGAGATGGGGAGGGAGATGGAAGAGAGTTTCAAAAGGGAGGGGATATATGTATATCTATGGCTGATTCGTGTTAAGGTTGATAGAAAACAGCAAAATTCTGTAGAGCAATTATCCTTCAATAAAAATAAATTAATTGAAATTGAAAAACAAAACAAAACATCATTTCTACAACACTCCTTTCTTTATGGTCCAACTATCACATCCATACCTGACTACTGGAAAAGCCATAGCTTTGACTAGATGGACCTTTGTTGACAAAGTAATATCTCTGCTTTTTAATATGCTGTCTAGGTTGGTCATTGCTTTTCTTCCAAGGAGCAAGGGTCTTTTAATTTCATGGCTGCAGTCATCATGTGCAGTGATTTTGAAGCCCAAGAAAATAAAGTCTCTCATTGTTTTCATTGTTTCCCCATCTATTTGCCATGAAGTGATGGGACTGGATGCCATGATCTTAGTTTTCTGAATGTTGAACTTTAAGCCAACTTTTTCACTCTCCTCTTCCACTTTCATCAAGAGGCCCTCACTTTCTATGCCATAAGGGTGGTGTTATCTACATAATCTGAGGCTATTGATATTTCTCCCAGCAATCTTGATTCCAGCTTGTGCTTCATCCAGTCCAGCATTTCACATGATGCACTTTGCATATATAAGTTAAATAAGCAGGGTGACAATATACAGCCTTGACATACTCCTTTCCCAATTTTCAACCAGCCTATTCCATGTCCACTTCTAACTGTTGCTTCTTGACCAGCATACAGATCTCAGGAGGCAGGTAATGTGATATTCACCCCCATCTATTGAAGAATTTTCCACAGTTTGTGGTGATCCACAGAGTCAAGGCTAAAGGCAAAGCTAAAGGCATAATCCACAAGGCACAGTTTTCCAGATGGTTCCATCATGAGGGAGTGGTACAGGTTGGGACAGATGTTGTTCATTGACTAGATGACCCTCCTAGGTTTGCAGCTCCTGCCATGAGACCACTGCTACAGTTCTTGTTTCCTGTCTGGATCAATTAATTATTTGGTTGATTTGGAAAGTCTAAGTTTACTTAGAATAATTTGCCATTTGTATTAGCCACAGTCTGATTCTGTTGTTCATACACAAAGAACTCTACAATTTCCCAGTTTGGGTTTAAACATCTGAAGAAACAGCTGCTAAGCTAGAGGGTAATGGGGCTGAGAAAGGTTTGTAAATGAAAGTGAAGAATGAACCTCTAGATATGTTAGTTTGAGGTGTCTGTGGGATGTGTAAAGAGACATTGATAAGTAGTTAGAAATGAGTGTTCAGTGGTTAAAAATAGAGACGTAATTAAAAATTGAGGGAGGATTACCATATATATGATATTTAAAAACCATTGAAATTGAAGAGTCATTAAAAAGAGACAACTGAAAAAGAGGTGGAGAGTTAGGATAAACTCTGGAAATTTCAACATTTAGAGATAGATTAGAAGAAGATAAAGAGTCAAATGAGATGAGATGGAACAGTGGAATAACAATGGCCTACTCACTGGTTAACTTAGTAGCAGAACATGAACTCACAGAAACATGAACGTGTGGCTCAAGAACAGAATGATCCACATTATGGAATGCAGCAGAAAATGAAGTAAGATGAAGACTGAAAACTGTGCACTTACTTTGCATCAGGAAGATCACTAATATCTTTAAAGCTACAGGAGGGATGTGTATTCAGAAGCTGAATGAGATGCCCATTTCTTTGGGCTGAGTAGAGTCAGAATAGCCTTCTTCTGNTGAAGAATGAACCTCTAGATATGTTAGTTTGAGGTGTCTGTGGGATGTGTAAAGAGACATTGATAAGTAGTTAGAAATGAGTGTTCAGTGGTTAAAAATAGAGACGTAATTAAAAATTGAGGGAGGATTACCATATATATGATATTTAAAAACCATTGAAATTGAAGAGTCATTAAAAAGAGACAACTGAAAAAGAGGTGGAGAGTTAGGATAAACTCTGGAAATTTCAACATTTAGAGATAGATTAGAAGAAGATAAAGAGTCAAATGAGATGAGATGGAACAGTGGAATAACAATGGCCTACTCACTGGTTAACTTAGTAGCAGAACATGAACTCACAGAAACATGAACGTGTGGCTCAAGAACAGAATGATCCACATTATGGAATGCAGCAGAAAATGAAGTAAGATGAAGACTGAAAACTGTGCACTTACTTTGCATCAGGAAGATCACTAATATCTTTAAAGCTACAGGAGGGATGTGTATTCAGAAGCTGAATGAGATGCCCATTTCTTTGGGCTGATTAGAGTCAGAATAGCCTTCTTCTGAAAGCAGTATATTATCAAGGAAGACATGCTGTCACTAAGGTTTCCATATAAGGTCATGGTAGATTCATTTTCCAAGTGCCCTGGCAACTAGGAAGTGGGAATTCAAACTAGACTCAGCCAAATTGATATTTTCACGTGAGCTTTCAGTTCTAAGAGAGTAACTAAAAGAACAGGTGGGAATAACACAGAGGGCTCTGACAATGCTATTAAGACAAGTGTAGAACAGCTACTGAGCAAGCTTTAGCACCCTAAGTAAATAATTTCTGTGATTGGAGCATGGCTATATGATGCCCCTCTTAGTATCTATAACAATTCTCTATTGCACCTGTAAAAACTTATCACAAGTCTAATGGCTTAATACAACTACAACTTTCTTATAATTCTAGAGGTCATAAGATTTAAATTCAGGATGTCTACAAGACTGTGTTAGGGAAGAGTCTTATTTACTAGCCTTTTNCAAGTGTAGAACAGCTACTGAGCAAGCTTTAGCACCCTAAGTAAATAATTTCTGTGATTGGAGCATGGCTATATGATGCCCCTCTTAGTATCTATAACAATTCTCTATTGCACCTGTAAAAACTTATCACAAGTCTAATGGCTTAATACAACTACAACTTTCTTATAATTCTAGAGGTCATAAGATTTAAATTCAGGATGTCTACAAGACTGTGTTAGGGAAGAGTCTTATTTACTAGACTTTTCCAGATTCTAGAGGCCAGCTGCTTTCCTTGGTGTATAGCCCCTTCCTCCATCTTCAAAGCTATCAACATCTTCCAATCAACTCTCTCCTCTCTCTCTCTCTCTCTTTCACTCTATTTACTCTCTCCCCTCTTTGGTCTCCTCTCTGCTTCCCTGGTGGCTCAGATGATAAAAATTCTGCCTGCAATGCAGGAGACCTGGGTTCAATCCCTGGGTTGGGAAGATCCCCTGGAGATGGGAATGGCTACCCACCCCACTATTCTTGCCTGGGAAATCTCACGGACAGAGGAGCCTGGTGGGCTATGGTCCAAGGGATCACAGGGAGTCAGACACAACTGAGAGACTAGCACTTCCTCTGCATCCATTATCACATTTCCTTCTGTGATGTTCTTGCTTCCCTGCTGTAAAAATCTTTGTGGTTACACTAGACCCACCCACATAATCCAAGACAATTTCTCCAATGAAAACTCCTTAACACATCTTCAAAGTGTCTTCTATCATTAAAGTAAGATATTCACATGTTTTGGGATTATGATAAGAACACCTCTGGGGATATATTATTCTGTCTACCACAGTTCCAGACTGACTTCTAATCTGGATCTCTAGGCTAATGAAAATACCCTTCCTAGAAATCTGCCTTCCCTTTCTTGGTGCTAACATTGAGCTTTGCATATACCTTCTCATTTGAAACTAAAAATCTAGAGTACAGAGGGGACGCAAAAGAATAGTTAAGAAGTCAATGCAGAAAGTGAGAGAATAAGTTACATAAATAAGTACATACATGAATACTAAACAAAATTATACCATAATGGGAAGTGCCTATTTAAAGAGTCAAATGGTGTTTTTTGTTTGGCTGTTTGTAACGTTCTTGGACAATATTTAACTGCATTGGTACAAACATAAAATAAAGAGGTGAGTTCATTCAGCTTATAGTTTAGATACTCCAGTGAAATGAGTAACTTAACTCTTGGAAGACAACCCAATTTCCAAGTGTAATAGGCAGTTAAGTTCAACTTTTACTGTAGGAGACAGGAAGAATAAAAGAAAAGCAGGCCCCAGCAAGGGCCGCAAAAGAAATTTATAATTATTGATAAACTGGATGTTATAAGGCATGAGAATCTTGGAACAAGTCCAGAGGGAATGGTTCATAATCTTGAAAACAAGATATGATCCTGGAGTCAGAAAACTGACCCCAGACTGTTTCTCAACTGGCGTCTCAGAGTCACATGTTTTACGTATCTGGTGGAAAATCTATAGATAAGAATATTAGTCTTAGTTACTGATTCATTATTGATTACTCTTTCCTAATTACTCAATGGTTAATGATCATTTTGTTCTTTGGCCCTGAAGGCCACATGAGTTATAGTTTAACTCCCCACTTATTCTTTCATTCACTGCTGAATGTATAATAAAGCTGGCTTGGATTCAGTTTCAGCAGCTTCACCTTGGACTGGTGCTGGTCTCCTGATCCTCGCTTGTCTCTGAATTCTTGTGCCTCGTTTCTCATTCTCTCACTGTAATGCGCTTTCAGAAACCCTGCTTGTCGAGCTGGTCTTGACACTTTACCGATTCTCCAGAATTTTCATCTAGAGTGTGTTGCTGGGGACCACGAGCTGGATAATAGCCACCAGGGAAGTAATAAACACCTTAGTTTCTTCTAAAGGGAGTTAATAATACTTCCACCTCCAACAACATGGTAACTTAGGTATTCTGAGATTTGCTTGTCCCCTTCAAATGCATGAGTCCTCAGTAAAACCATCATCTCAGTGCAATTCTAAATATCTACAAATGATTACATGAACTGATATACTAAAAATCAAGAATCATTATGAGTAAAAAATAACTGTAAAATTAAAATATATAACTGACAGTAATATAAGGATATGAAAAATCTAAGACAGGAAAGAAGATTGGGGAAAAAAAAACCCAAAACTTAACTAGGTTGGGTTATAACTGTCACCTTAGCTTCTGTATCCCCTGATAAGTAGGCAGCCCTCCTGGGTAGCTACTGGAAAGATGGTTGACTTAACTCATAGAAAATGCTGACACTCTGGCTGTACCAAAAAAATGAATGCTCCCTGGGACCTCACTCTCTGTGAGCTACTACATACCTTGCAGCTCCATCTTTAATATTCAGCTAGGTAGATGGATGATGAGCAAGTCCACAAACACTGTGCTTTCATACAGAGGAAGTGCAAGATTCATTTTTTCAGTGCCCTTACAATGAAGGAATGGGAATTCTACAAGGACAATGCCATCTAATTTCCTTACTCACTCTCACCAATGGCTGATGGTGTTTAAATTGCTTTGGGGGGAAGTAGTATATTTTAATACAGTATTTGATGAGTAAAAATAACTGGATATACATTTTGGAGCAGAATGCAGTAGTATGTGGCAAGATGATGCTCTTATAGCAGCAGCTACTAGAAAATGAATATTACTTTTTTGTAAACACATTAGTGAGCCATGAAATCAAAAAAAGTCCTAAAGGAACTAAAAACTGGAGAAAGGTAAGGTAAGAGTCTTTGTTTTTCCAGTCTTAGTAGACAAATAGAGGTGTATCTAGCTTCGCTGGTGGTGTGGATGGCAAAAAATCTGCCTGCAATGTGGAAGACCCAGTTTCGATCCCTGTGTTGGGAAGATTCCCTGAAGAAGGGAATGGCAACCCATTCTAGTATTCTTCCTTGATGAATCCCATGGACAGAGGAGCCTGGTGAGCTATAGTCCATTGGATCCCAAAGAGTCAGACATGACTCAGTGACTAACACCCCACTCCTACAGGGATATCTATTAAAAGTCAGAGGAATTCATGCCTGAGACCTATGGCAAATGTTAATTTATTTATTGGTAAAACAAAGGGAGGATTCAGATGTGGTGACTGACAATGGGAAGTATATCAAGTAATTTCTCAAGAATATAGAGCTGGGCAAAAATCCTATGTCCATTGAAAAGGATGAAGATTATATAAAACTGAAGATGGAGTCACTTTAAAAGTGAAACCCAAATTAGACACAATATAAGTAATACATATTATACTGTTTATAAAACATCAATTTGCCTCTCAAATCTGCTTTTCTGTAAGACCTTGGGAAAAATTTAACTAGTTTCTGATTTTTTTTCTTGTAACCATAACCTTACTATAACCATGACTAGTTCTGATTTCTAAGGATTGTTAGTTCTTTATGAAGCAGTTCCAGCAATATCTAGTCCATGTTATATATGATTTTTCTGAGTATTAAAATAAGCTCACAAGTGTAAAATGGTTAGGTAATTTATCTTATGAAGTATAATTCATATATAGGGTATATATTCATACATAAGAAAAAAAATCAAATGAAATAAAATCTGTGTAAAATATTATAGAAAAATCAAACATTTGAGAATTTTTACTTTTAGTAAGTTATTAAGGTAAGAGTTTCTATCATTTATTGAGCCCTATGAACAGCATTACACTGAGCACTCACACGCTATCATCTCACTTTGTCTATGCAGCAAACCCATGAGGTTGTTCCATTATGATTCCCTTATTGCAGAAGAGGTTTATAGGGGTTAAAAAGAACTAGTTAAGATTAAATAAACCGCAACTGTCAGATCTGAAACTTGGACCCAAGCATTCTAACAGCAGAGCCTCACTGTCTTTGTCTACAAACATGGAAATTAAGTAGCTCTAGATTTAGCAGGGGCTTCCCTGGTGGTTCAGGCAGTAAAGAATCTGCCTGAAATGTGGGAGATCTGGGTTCTATCCTTGGGTTGGGAAGATCCCCAGGAGGAGGGCATGGCAACCCACTCCAGGACAGAGGAGCCTGGCAGGCTAAGATTTAGGAGGCAATTTTTAATTGTGCAACTATATTAGATTTAATCACAGAAAGAAAATAAACCTGCAAGACATAACATAGAGTTGCATTTATAAAATCTTGTAAGTGCATTTTCAGACAAAACCATTACATCTAAGAAAATATGTGTGTGAAAATTCATCAACATTTTATGAAGTTCTACAAATGTTTAAGAGAGGCATCACGTTTCTACCACCAAATTAAAAGCAAAAATTAGTTATAAATTGAGAAATTTGCCTGATGACTCTAGAAAAAGAATAAGTAAATAAAATAGTTCCAACAAATCTTTACACTTTGCTTCAGTATTTAAAATAACTTCAAAATGGACACATTTGTGTAACCGAAAATTATAATTAATGAATTAACTTTTTTGCAAAATTGTACCTACTTCCAAAGAATCACAAATATCAAATTAAAATACTCCATATATCAACATAAATGTCATAAATGAACCAATGACAGCCATTACATGTTTTCCCCATGCCATATTTAATAAACTACCTTTTGTGTTTTTCAAAGCAGAGAGCCATGATTGACTACTCTATAATTAATCTGGTCTGGGTAGAATTTCAGTTTGCTATGTGCTTACATGCTAAGTCACTTCAGACATATCCAACTCTTTGTAACCCTATAGACTGTTGCTCACCAGGCTCATTGGTCCCTGGGACTCTCCAGGCAAGAATACTGGAATGGGTTGCCATGCCCTCCACCAGTGTATCTTCCAAACCAGGGATTGAATCCACATCTCTTTTATGTCTCCTGCACTGGCAGGCAGTTCTTTAACACTAGTGCCACCTATAGGAGTTAGCTAAGCCATCATAAAGCAGTATCTTGGCACTTAACTGACTTGACAGTTTTCCAGGTTGAAGGGTGATTTATTGATCAGGGAAACAAATGTCCTTACTGGCCAACAGACTTTCTCAGGAAACGAAAACAATCAGATGGTCAACAGCCATTTAACCAGATCAGAGTGATCACTCAGCAAATTTGTTCACTGTTCTAGTTTAAATTTTGGACAGTCCCTTAAAGTTAAGCTGCTTTTCATTGAGGTTGATTTGGTATTCTGTGTTAGCATGGCAAGGTGAAATTCTTTAAATTAAATTTAAATTAAGTCCTAAAATAACTTTTTAGAATAAGCAGTTCATTGATTTTAAAGTATTTTCCTTGGGGCTTGCAAAACTGTCTCTATCCTTATGTAGAAAGAAACTTAAGTAAAGTCATTAAGATATATGGAAAGTAGAGAGTGAAACATTAATTACAGTCTTTTGCAACTGTCCTCAGAGATAATTTTTCTCTCTGTGGATATGAGCTGCCTTTGTGCTAATCACTCAGCAATCTACATTGGTAACAACAGCAGGTGACAGAAGCAGAGTGTTCTCTTCAGTCTTTGAAGGAAGATGAGCCACAAGGTTTCTGAAAGGATTGTGGGTGTCAATAGAAATCTAGTTACATAACTTATTGTCAAACTTAATTATTTCTTTTACACATTCATTGGCCCATTTACATTTTGTGTGCATGACTAAAAGAATAAGCTGTGAAATGTTACAAGAAATTGATCACGAAAAATGCTACAAACTCTTTGTATTCCTATTTCTCATAAAATGCATAATCAGATTCAGTAACATGGTAATGTGTAACCTAATTAAATCTGACAGTACTACTAAAATTAATGTATAACTTGTTTTTAAGAATGTGTCAGCCTTATGTATTTCTTATTCATATTAATAAATAACACAGATAAATCGAGGCTTGTCTTTACATTTCCACTACAGACTCAATCTATCTTAAATATTAAAGCAATATTTGTCAGAGTACTATAATTTGAAAGCTGAATCAACTTACATAAAGTCAAGAAGCAAGTCAGACTTTTAGACAGATATCACATATTATTACTAGTGTAACAAAAATACAACCACAACTGATTTATAGTTTCTCTGAAACTATTTTTAAAAACATGAAGCAGTAATGATTTGGACAATGTAAGGAAACTGATTTTAGGTTGATTAATATTTAAGAGAGGATTTGAAGTTAATTTTTAAAAGGTATTATCAGAACTTTATATGCAATCAAAATTTAATATGAACTCAAGTCATTTTTAAACTTTAAATTTGAAAGTTGTACTCATGATAGATAGTACAACCAATTTTATTTGAAGTGTGGGGAAACTGTGCAACCAAATACAGTATTTGTTTACATAATAAATTTTTAAAATTACTATGTATCGCTTGTTAGAAGAAGCAAAACTTGGCACTTGAGTAAGTTAATCAAGTCAAATGTCCAATTGCCTTCTCTTAACACTTCTAGTTAAGTATCCTGAACAACAACTCAACTATAGTAATAACATAGTCTTTGTAAATGATAAATACTTTGGGGGTGAGATCTGTGTCAATTATTAGGCTATTATCTCTCAACTCTAAGTCTACCTTTCTATAGTTTTGTGACTCTGTGGCTGTGACCCTGCAAATTACATTTCTCTTCTCTCAAATTACATTTTTCTCAGCTACTATCAAGCTGCACTCCTTCTAGGCTCTGCCAACAGGGAACCCTAGAGGAAGATCAAAAGGCAAAATGAGAGGAGGAGGGATTGCTTCCTGTCTTGGTGGCTAGTCACCCTAGGCATGACTCTTCACTCTTGTTTCAACCACCTGCCTATTTTGGTACTGCCAAAACTAGCTGGCCTCACTGCAGCCCTCAGAGGCATTGGCAGCTATGAAGCAGTCTTCTCTCCCCAGAAGTCTTGGTCAGGGCTCTGTGGCACTACTTCCTCATGGTACCAGGAGAAACTGGGTTACATCCCCTCCTTAGAAGTTTCCATTTCAGCTCCATAGGGCCTCACCTTTTCTTTTACTCATTCAGCCCCAGGAGATCTAGCTGCTTCTTTGTAACCTCAAATTTTCCATTTTGCATTTTTAACCTTCAGAAACTCAAGTCCCAACTCCCTAAAGTAAATTCTCTCTAATTAAGAAACTAATGTGAGTTCTGTTTTGTTGACTAGACTGAAACACAGCACAAATTTATATTAACAGTGCCCAGAACTATACTCAGGAGGTGATTAATAGTTATTAAACAAATATTTATTTTTGCTCTTAGGAAAAGCAGTGAAAGGGGTAAGGAAAGAACATGGGTGCCAACTGAAAATAGGTGCTCACTTCTTTCTTGTTTTCCCTTTCCTCCCTTCTTTCATTTCTCCTTTTCTTTCTCTTGTCCTTCATTACTTCTTCCTTTTCTCCTATCTGTATTTTTATCCTCCCTTTCATCATATTACTTAAATCTCTAGAATAACTGGAAAGTAAATACTATCACCCTGAATTTTACAAGCTAATAAATTGAGTCCGAGAAAATTAAGGTNTATGGATGTGAGAGTTGGACTGTGAAGAAAGCTGAGCACCAAAGAATTGATGCTTTTGAACTGTGGTGTTGGAGAAGACTCTTGAGAGTCCCTTGGACTGCAAGGAGATCCAACCAGTCCATCCTTAAGGAGATCAATCCTGGATGTTCTTTGGAAGCACTGATGCTAAAGCTGAAACTCCAATACTTTGGCCACCTCATGAGAATATATGACTCATTGGAAAAGACTCTGATGCCGGGAGGGATTGGAGGCAAGAGGATAAGGGGATGGCAGAGGATGAGATGGCTGGATGGCATCACCAACTTGATGGACATGAGTCTGAGTGAACTCCGGGACCTGGTGATGGACAGGGAGGACTGGCATGCTGTGATTCATGGGGTCACAAAGAGTCAGACACGACTGAGCTACTGAACTGACTGACTGAACTGATATCAATCACTTCCACTACTACAATTCATGGGATTTTATTCCAATGTGATTCTAAAACCCCACTGTAAATTCCTATATAAGTAGGTTAGAAGCCNCTGGCATGCTGTGATTCATGGGGTCACAAAGAGTCAGACACGACTGAGCTACTGAGCTGACTGACTGAACTGATATCAATCACTTCCACTACTACAATTCATGGGATTTTATTCCAATGTGATTCTAAAACCCCACTGTAAATTCCTATATAAGTAGGTTAGAAGCCTAGAATTTATTCACTTAAATCCATTCTAAAAGATTTTCCAACTGCAGCAGAGTAGAAATTAATACCAAGGACAAAATTTCATAAGATTCTGGCACAAAAGGAAGAACATCTTTATAAAATGAATATATAAAATTGCTGGTTTAAGCAACAGTATAGCCCTGAGATATACAAAATCACTTTTTTCTATGAACATGATTTATTAATTTTGGAATAATAAAGTGTAGCAAAGACGGAATTTGTAAAAGATGGGCTGCAAGAAATGATGATGCTACAATAATCCTATTATCCTCCCTCAACTTTTATTTTGTTTAATTGAGTTTAACAAACAGGGTGAAAAGGGTAACTGCATTCCCTTCACCAACACTCATATAGTTGCAGTCCCCAGAGCATGGCACTACATTTAAGAACTACACTAATTGTATTAGTAATGAAAGTGTATTTCCCACACCATTATCATCTTTCTTCCACACTGAACATCAGCTAAAATGGTTAGGAACTAATTCTTTAACTCTTTCTGACTTTGTGTGTTATTACAACTATTATTTGCCTAAATGAACTAACTATGATCTTCTTCTTTACACTTTATCTTAAAATATGTATTTGAAGTGGTTTTTAAGATGTATATTATTATAAGATAAATGGAAGAGAGAATTTGAAGAAAAGTGAGATATAAGAAACTAACAGGCTTCCTAGGTGACTCAGTGGTAAAGAATCTGCCTGCCAATGTAGGAGATGCAGGTTCAATCTCTAGGTCAGGAAGTTCTGAGAAGGACATGGCAGCCCACTCCAATATTCTTGCCTGGAAAATCCCACGGACAGAGAAGCCTGGCATGCTACAGTGCACAGCATTCCAGAGTCGGACATGACAGCCGCTGAGCACGCATGCAAGATGAAGCTAAGGTTAGGAATTCATCACCAAAAATTCAAGCTATGTATTTTTTAAGTCAAATAAAAGAAGAAAACAGGATAATTTTACTGCTTCTTAAAAAGAAATTCTCCACTGAAGAGTGTTTACATAGCTTCAGTGATGCTATGAGGCAGGAGCAAGAATAAATTATCTCAAGTCTCATGTTTATCTTAAATGGTCCTAGAAATTTTGTTTTCTCCTTCATAATATACACAGATTAAACATTTTACTTGTTTGAAATTATTACCCACGGGAAAAGCAAACTAAAATTTCCATCACATTATCTGTGATTTTGCTTGTCTCTTGCTACATTATGTAACATACTCTACTTTGGTAAAAACAACAATACACGGTAGAAAGTGTCTGTAAAATTTTTTTAAAAAGTTGCACAGGAGGTGCACTATTTTACCAGTCATAAGACCCAAGATATTTTTTCTTACTAATTTTAATTTTAAAAAATGTATGTGAAAAATGACTTTCCAAATACACCTATGTTGAAATGGAAGATCATGTAATAATGGTCTATATCAAAATTAATATACTAGCATTATTAATTTGTGAAACTTTTAGATCTTATACTATTCTTCAGTATATATATGACACAAATTTCAATAACACCTTAATACCTTTGCAAATTATTTTATGCAGCCATTGAAAGATTACTCCCCAAGAAAATTACACACACACACATATCTCTCAATAACCAACAGATCAGTAGTGGAAAGCCCTCATGATACTAATATAAAATATTGTGAAATAACCAATAGGTATCTTGAGTAGCAATTAGGATAGATCATGACATTCTTTTAAGCAGCCTTTTCTAAATAAATCACTTAGGGTCATTAGACTGAATTGCTGATGAGAAACAAAAATATTAGATTCAATCCTTATATAGACATGCTTCATACAGATGGAAATAATCACCAGAAGCAAATCCCCTACATTATAAATAACTTGTTTTTCGGTCAAATGCCTATATTTCCCAGACAACTAGATTACAGGCCTCACATCTCTCAATGAAAACATATTAGCATAGTGGGTATATAAGAATGATAGCATGCATAAAGAATGTTTTCATAATAAAAGCGATAGCACTGTCATTTAATCATCAGTAATAACAATTTTCATTAAATCATATATTACCTATAGGAAATAATAAACTATTCATTACAAGTAACAAATACTCATTAAATAATTTAGTTCCTATATCAAATTTAGTATATATTATGCTATCTATATATGTACACATGTTTAGAAAGGAAAATATCTGCTTTTTAAATAAAAATCTTCATTGAGTAATTAGCAAAAAAAGTTACAGTAAATTATACATTGAAGGTATTACATATAGCACTGATGGGTGTTATCAAAATAAATCACTTCCTGGAAATTCTTGACTGCATTGTTTATAGAGAAAAGTCATGAATGCATTTATGATGTGTGTTTCAGTGTGGGATTCAAAACACTTAAATTTATAATACTCAGTTGTGCAAACTGTGATGAAATTTGTAACTAAAGAATGAAAGCAATGCTATCTCCAGTTTGATTAGAGGAATGCAAGAAAGGTCCTGACCTTCCATTGTTTCTCAGTTAGATAAAATTATCTGACTCTCTACTGTTGATTTGTTGCTTTTTGAAGAATTTTAGGTCATCTAGAATCTACTTAAATATTCATTTGTGCATATTCAAATACAAAGTGAATATACACAAAGTGAATATTCAAATACCTTCCCTCCCCTAACACCTCTTACCAGTTCACAGGAAATAATGTTTTATTTTTCATTAATTTTTTCCATCACCTAAACAAAGAAACGGTGTAGAAATTGATTGTCTTGTATACTGCTGTATACCTAGTGCTTCTTAGAACACTATCTGACGCACAGTATGTATTCAATATATATTTTACATTGGATAAATGCTTACTAGAGAGGGATACACTTTAAAGTCATAGTTTGAAGTAAGTTTTAGCAGTATAAGGTTACTAAACCTTTTTCCTGATCCTTGGCTGGTAAATGTGATAATAAAACCATTGGACATGAACTTGGGCAAACTCTGGAAGATGGTAAGAGACAGGGAGGCCTGGCGTGCTGCAGCCCATGGTGCTGGAAAGAGTCAGATATGACTTAGCCACTGAACAACAGCACAGCACATTGGGTAAAAATATGTGTTCTGCCTTAATCAAATAACCTCACTTGGAGGTTAAAAAAGGCTTTCAAATCATCAACACCCTTTGTGAAAAGTGAATGTGAAAGTGAAGTTGCTCAGTCATGTCAGACTCTTTGCAACCCCATGAACTGTAGCCTACCAGGCTCTCCCTCCATGGAATTTTCCTGGCAAGAGTACTGGAGTGGGTTGCCATTTCCTTCCCCAGGGGATCTTCCTGACCCAGGGTCAGGAAGGTCTCCCACATTGCAGGTAGATGCTTTACCATCTGAGCCACCAGGGAAGCCCAACACCCTTTGTAATTAACCATATTTTCATTTGCAGCTATTAAGCCAACTCTTCTTCAGACTGTTTTCTATCTTGATCTCCTTTGTTGCTCTCTCTCCTGTCTTCTACCCACCAAGTCTGAATGCACCTGATTAGGTACACGATCTTCTTCCACTCTTATCATAACTTTAGGCAATACCTCTCTGGAAAGGACTTCAAAATGCATCTATAATTCCAAACTTTCTCAAGAACAAGACTCGCGTTTTCATCTGCCTATTGGACACAAACACATTAATTTTTCATTTACTTCTTAAACTCAACCTGTCTAGATCTTAATTCAGTCATCTCCATCTTTAAACACTTCCCTTCTTCTTCCCCTCTGGAGAAACCAGATCAAAGCCTTGATGAAATATTGGGTGTTCTTTCCACCCTACTCCTTATGTAGAATAAAGCCTCAATTCTTGTCAACTCAGTATATATCATGTTCTTCTTTTCTGTCTTATTTGGACTCTCTTATCACCGTTCTGAATCAGGAGCATTTTTCTCAAATTCCGCCCTTTCTATAGCACCTACTACCATCTCTGTTCCATACTTCACTATTTTTGAAATTAAAAGTTCACTATTTCTGAAATTAAAAGCTCAGTCTCACTTTCACAGATAATNGTCTTATTTGGACTCTCTTATCACCGTTCTGAATCAGGAGCATTTTTCTCAAATTCCGCCCTTTCTATAGCACCTACTACCATCTCTGTTCCATACTTCACTATTTTTGAAATTAAAAGTTCACTATTTCTGAAATTAAAAGCTCAGTCTCACTTTCACAGATAATACCATTCTCATACTATTCCTCTCTCAACCTGATGTAGTCAAGCTTTCTTCAAATCTGCCCTAATCTATTCTTTCCAGGCTTACTCCATTTGTCCCAAAGGATCCCAAAACTGTTTCAATATATTTCTCAAACATGTCTATTTTCTTCCCAATCACTTCATCTTTATTCATAACACCACATTTTTTTCTTGGCAGTCCAACTGATAGCCTACCCATTCTCTGAAACTATGATTAGTTTTCACTATCAACATTTCTGACACCAGATGTGTGAGTTTCCCACACCAAGCAACAAGCAATTCTCTAATTTTCTGCAGGACATCAGGGTGTCCTACAATTAAATTGAATTCTGACATTAGTCAGTCAGAGTTAGCCCAGCAGGTTCAGGCATTAGTCCCACAAGGCTGCTCATACTTCAGATGCCAGTCTCAAGTACCAGGGTGTCACTTGTACTTCTGAGACCAGTCAGCTTTTAACTAGGGTTTCCCACAATCCTCTTTTCAGTTTTAATAATTTGCTATAATAGCTCACAGAGCTCATGGAATTGCTATACTTACACTCTGTTTATTATAGAGGACGGTATAAAGGATGCAAATGGAGAGCCAGATGAAGAAGTACAAGGAAGATGAAGAGGTGAGTCCAGAAGGATCACTAGAGCAGGAGTTTCTGTCTCCATGGAGTTGAGATGCGCCACTCTCCCAGAACTCATAAAAATTCTCCAACTCGAAAGTTTTCTGAACCCAGTAGTTAAAGGGATTTGAGGGAGTTTGGGGCTTCCTTGGTGACTCAGATGGTAAAAAATCTGCCTGGAATGCAAGAGACCCGGATCGGGTCTGCAATCCCTGGATCGGGAAGATCCTTTGGAGAAAGGAATGGCTACCCAAACCTAGTGTTCTTGCCTGGGAAATTCCATGGGCAAAGGAGCCTAGCAGGCTATGGGGTCACAAAGAGCTGGACATGACTGAGTGACTAACAGTTTCACTATGTAGGCATGATTGATTAAATCACTGACCACTGCTGATTAATTTAATCCCCAGCCCTTCTCCACTCCTTAGAGGTCAGTGGGTAGGACTGAAAGTTTCAACCCTCTGTGGATGCTTGGGTCTTTCTGGTGATCAGCCCCCATGCTGAAGCTACCTCAGGCCTCTACTCACCTCACTAACCCACAAAAGGACACTCATAGTGTGCTGGAAATTTCAAAGGTCTCAGAATCTCTTTTGTCAGGAACTAGGGATAAAATACTGTAACAAACGATGTTTTCCTATCATCCCNTGCTTGGGTCTTTCTGGTGATCAGCCCCCATGCTGAAGCTACCTCAGGCCTCTACTCACCTCACTAACCCACAAAAGGACACTCATAGTGTGCTGGAAATTTCAAAGGTCTCAGAATCTCTTTTGTCAGGAACTAGGGATAAAATACTGTAACAAACGATGTTTTCCTATCATCCCTATAACTGAAAAAGTTCCAAGAGTTTTAGAAGCTTTAGTCCAGAAACCAGGGATAAAGACCAAATAGATAGCTCTTATTATATTACCAAATTACAGAGACTCACCCAAATGTCACCATTTCTAGGAGGCCTTCTATGATTTTCCAATTCCAGCACAATCCTAATATTCTCCAAATCCCTTTAGCACTTTGTATTTTCTTACAGCACATTTTACACACACTTTTGAATAGTTGTTATTTGTATGCATCTTGCCTCTCCTACTGAAAAGCAAGCTATGCAATGACACAACAGTATATTACAGTTACCCACTGAATATATTGTACTTTATATCATATCAATGTGTTTATCAAATAAATAAATAATTACTACAAAATACATTTATTGAGTTGCTTGAAACATAGATCATAACAGAAAACAAAAGGTCTGTGAAACAGATCTATTTCAAAAAAGAAAAGAAGAGTAAAAAGCTTAGCTATTGGAGATTATATGAGCCTGAACAAGTTGCCTATCCCTACTGAATGCAGGTTATTTTCCTGTAAAGGAAAAAGTTGGCCTTCATGATCTTTGAGGTTGTTCCTAACTTTAACATTCTATAATTTCACGATTCACTAGAGACTATCATAACTCAATGCGAGCAGTAGGACATGCCTCCAGCTCCTAGCTGCACTGTCCACTTTTTTCATTCCTCTCCAGCTATGCTCCTATAGACAAGAAGTCAAAGTGATAAAGTGGTTTAATTCAGCATGCAAATTAGCACAGCTCAGAGCCTAAAAGAAATCATGCTGTGGGCAGGTAAAGAAAATTGGAAAGATGATCCACAACTCTACAATGTGTTGGTCTGGAGTAAATAATTTTCTCATACATGAGATGTATAATCTCTATTAATTGAAGTTAAAGGAAAACAGGCAGGTTAAGAAGTTATTTTAATATGTACTCAATATATGCGTATCATACAAATATACTCACATGCCCTTACTGTAATTTCTGTGTTTGCTATACATTTTTAAAAATAACTAAGTATAACACTTCTGCTCCCAGTTTTCACATACATATTTACAAGTAATTGACATCTGTCATTTTATATGAAAGCCTAGTTTCATTACAGGAAAGGAAAATGCTGAGTTGGTGGGGGTGGTGATTCATTGTTATTCTATTCCAATAAAACTTCAATTAATCATCATTCAAAGTATAACAAGGCTTCTTAATAATTAGATTGGAACAAATCTCCAAACTGACTTTCTTTTAAAGGCGTCTGAAGTTTTTAATGCTGAGTACATCAAAATAACACAAAACAAAGCTCAGTGAGAGTCACCATTTTATTCCAGTAACTCCCACAATTTAATTTTCTCACATTTTCCTGTAGACACATATCTCTAGAACATACTTTTAACTTTTGGTTTGTAGTTTTCCCATATCCAAAAAGACTACCACACACTACTCATTCATCTGTATAAGCCAAATACCTAGATTTATCATTTATTCCTCTTTCTTTCTTAATTTGAACTTGCAATAAATTACTATATCTTTCCAATTGCACTTTGTAAACACCTCTTGAAATCATCTATGTATCTCTCCTTGTGCTTGTATTCTAGTTTTGGTTGATATCACCTCTTGTCTGCTGCTGCTGCCACTAAGTCACTTCAGTCATGTCCGACTCTGTGCAACCTCACAGACAGCAGCCCATCAGGCTCCTCTGTCCATGGGATTCTCTAGGCAAGAATACTGGAGTGGGTTGCCATATCCTTCTCCGACTTCTTGTCTAGAGCAGTGTTTATCAAGTCTTTACCATGATTCTATATCAGTGGAAACCTTAAGCAAGTACTTCTAAAATGTATATATTTACTTTGTTTATAAATCATGCAGGTAAGTTTACATTATTCAATCTTTAAATATTAGAGAGCATAAAACAGCAAGTACACAAAGATAAGTTGAAAAATAAATAGCTCAAATACTCTTTTCTGCATGGGTGGCATGGATCTTATCTCCTAGGAAGAACGTGCCACACTTGGGGAATGACTAGCCTTCAGTCTTATGACAGTCACCTGCCTATTGCCAGGTTAAATAGCTTTGGGTCAAATCTCCCTCAAACAATGAGCTTTCTAAAATGTAAGCATGTTCATATCCTCTTTTCTGTCTTCTTTTTTCCCCTTAAGGTGACATACAAAGTCCTTAAGATGCTTTGCAAGGCCCGTTTATAACCTGGCTACCCACTGCTTATTTCTCCAGTTGTATCTCTTGCTATTCCTGCCCTGGTCTTTCCCCATATCCACAGCCACACATGCATTCCTGCCCTGGTCTTCCTCTACATCCCCACAAACATGTACCTTGTCCAAGCTGAACTGTTTTCAGATCCTCTAATAGATGCCTATGCTTTTTTCTCATCACCAAGTCTTTGCGTGCCCATTTAATTTTGCTTAGGACATTTTCTACTTCCTCTCAGCCTCTTCATTTGGTTGAACCATCCTTGATACATTTTAGACCTCATTTCATCTCACTGAATGAGATAGACCACCTTAGCATTAGAAAATGAATCCTTATTTTGATCCATGCCACTGAATTTTAGTTGTCAGTTTGTCTTTCACATTGACTCAGAGATTATTTCACTTTGGAGTAAGAGAAGTCACCTAGGAAGCTTACTTAAGTGCAGGATTTTTTTTTCTTTTTTTCAGCTGTATCACAAGATATTTTGATTCTATGGGTCTAGGATAGAGCTCAGGAATGTGCATTTTCAAAGCACCTGAGTGATTCTTATGTAGGTGTTTTTACTGGAATAGATGCTTTTTACTATTACATATTCAGTTTCTTTTCAAGAGGGTTAACTCACACTATTGTTTGGTTGCTAAGTCATGTTCAACTCTGTGACCCATGGACTACAGCCCACCAGGCTCATCTGTCCATGAGGTTCCCCAGGCAAGAATACTGGGCTGGGTTGCCATTTTCTTCTCCAGGGAATCTTCCCAACCCAGGGATCAAACCTGCATCTCCCACATTGGCAGGCAGATATTTTACCACTGAGTCATCTTTATAGGTAGAGGTACCAGTAAAACAAGAAAATAAATGCTTAGAATTTCAATCTTTAAAAAAATATTTATCATCTCCTCACCCCCAAAATGCAAGACTGTAAAAATTCAGTGCCAGAGAAGTAACATACTTACAATGAATGAACTAACCTGAAGGTATTCTGTCTCTGCAGTAACTAATGGAGAAGTTTCAGGCAAGTATTAATTACCTTCCATGTGGGTTTTGAAAAAGGATACCACAATTGGTTTAGTTAGGTTTATGGATAGATAGCAGAAAGGAAGAAGAAAAATAGAGGTCAAAGTGCGTAGAGTTTCATAGGTTTTCATATATTAAAGAGTTTGGACTTTATTCTAAAGATGCCATCCTGGTCTGTAAGGAATACTGACTTAACTCAGAATACTGACAGGATAAGAAATATTAACAGAGACCAAACCTTCGGAAGCTGGGGCTCATTTTTACCTGATTCATGCTCAATTGTTCCTGCTCACTCTCACTTCTAATCTACAAATGCCCACTGACAAAGTTCAAAGGCAAATGCCATCACCACTGCAGACCAAAGAGAAAAACGGCAGACATGACCCAACCAAATTGCTGACAACTTTTCCCAAGTCTCTACTGAATACTGTTGAGGCCCAAAAGGCCATTATTTTCTAGAATATGAAATATTCTCTCCTCCAGTCTCCTTTTATCTTCCATAAGCTCACACTGACAAAATGCCTCCAACATTTTCCAGAACCCAAAACTCACTCTTCTCCTCCTTTTCATAAGATGCTTATTGATTGATTTGTCTCCAGTTATTTCTCTTTTGTCCTGTCTTTCTTGAAATTTGAGAACACTAATAATAACCCTTTCCTCATATTAAAATTTGTAAAATATTGTGAGATAAACATATGAGTACCATAGCTGGAGACCCAAACATTAGAGCAAGTTTGGAAAATATGGTGCTAAGACCATCAGGCAAGTGAGTTTGCTAATATATTAACCCAGAATTAGCTTTATGTACCCTAGTTATACACTGAACTGAACAACTATATGCGTTTCTCCAAGGACCTACCTTATGAAATTTACTATACAGAAGAACAAAGGTGGCCATGGTACATAGTGTGTGCCCAGGACAGTCCCCCAAACAAGAGGTCGGAGGGATGCTCAACACACACATCCAACCCATTTTCCTAAGTTCACTACTCACTGAGGTCAACCTACTAGATTAAATAAGATAGAGAGAAAGACAAGAATTATCATTTTAAACAATGTCGCTAAAAAAAAAAAAAAAAAAACAATGTCCCTCTCTATGGGAACATGAGTGAGGAATAAATGATCCCCCCCCAACAGACCATAAGTATTTTCTATTAACAACCCTTTATCTCTTTAAATGTAAAGTCCCATTCCTGTACAGATTTCTTAAGCACAACGAGCTTGCTTTCTCAAACTCACCCACAGTAAATCTCAAGTTGAAATCATGCTCAATGCTACTTTTAAACCTTTCTTTGGTGAATACTACCCCCTCTTTTTTTTTTTTTTTTTTAAGGCTTT
>SJYA01000848.1:1469514-1501182 GCA_006410615.1 Neotragus moschatus | reverse complement strand
TTTTTTTTTTTTTTTTTTTAAGGCTTTCACTGCTTGTTTCTATCACTGTTTAATACTTTTCACTGTTTTTGTATCCTTCATTAGCAAAAGTATTTGTACGGGGCTCTTACTGTGCATTTCCATACCTACAGGTCATGCAGAGTTATAAATTCACAGTCCATGTAATGATTTCTCCAACCCAACTAAACTATTTACACTAATAGTCACATTATAAACACATACATAATTTCACTTCAAAATCATTGATTGAGGCATGCCACTCAGCAGATACCTTCCTTTATCTCCTTGGCATAATCAGGCATCACTTCAGACCTTCATATTTCAGAATTCATTGAAGACCCCTCTGGAGGTCTCTGGAATTATCTTCATTTGCAGCTTCAGTCACTCAAGCATTCTCCCCTCAAGGTACCTTCCCTCATTTAAATCTCTCTCCTAAACTCTGCAAGGACACTGAGATGTTCTGATTCCTGTTCTCTAGACATCATTCTAAACAAAGTTCCACACAAAAGGTAAGGGCAGTCATAGAGCTTGCCTCATTTGATTCCCTTCTCTTTGGGATCATGGCTCTGCACTTTCTGATGGTCAAATATAAGTGGAGTTATTTCATTTATCCTGAAAATTTTTCAATGTTTGGTGGCAGCATAATTGTTGACTATGTAACACCCTCATAGAAAATGACAGAATTTAGAATTAAATCCTATTTTTCCTTTATATATTTAATCATCTCAAAAATGATATGAGGTAGTTATTCTCAATCTTTTTTTACAACTAAGGAAAACCAGTGTCGTAAGTTAAAGAAACATAGTGAATTCATAAGTAACCAGGACTTGAAACCATACTGCTAACTAAAATATTTGAATTTATTTTAAAAATTAGTGATTTGATATTTACTATTAGTAATTTGACAGTATAGAGGATGCAAGACACTCTGATAGGCACTATATATTTTTAATTGCTTTAAACATAATAATGGGAGTAGAAAATATCTTTAAAATATTGTGTTTTCTCATTAATGTTGATTTTTACCAAAAATCTATTCAAATTTTTCAATTTCAAGTCTGTATGTACTATCAATCATCTTTCAGTTGCAAATTAAAGAGATTTTACAATGGTTCTTAAGTATCATCCTCATTTTTAACTTATGTTTTGATATTTCTCATAAGATATTTGATTTTGATTCCCTACCAACAATCGATAAAGCTGGAGGACACTAACTTTTCTTCAAAAAGATAACATTCAACCATCTAGATGAATTCTTCAGTTTACACATTTTGAAGAACTCGTCACCATGCCAGTAAACATAAAAATCAATATTCATTTCTCAAAATAGGCTTCATTCTGGTTAGACACTGCTATGACACCATTCCTTCTCCAGATTTTAATGTCTTCCCAGAGGAAGTTTGTTAATTGAATCTTCCTTGTCATTTGTGTATATGATGGATTAAGGAGAGTAAGAATTGTCTTCCTCCTGTGCATAATAGAATTCCCTAAAAAACACTTATTCAGCCATTATACATTTATTGGCTTTACATCCTCAAATATAAATGTTTTAATATCTGCTCTACCCTAAAGTCTAATGTGACAATAACAGATTATAGGATGTGCCATGTTCACCAATGAAAAGCCACAATGTATAACTCTGATATTTTATACCACATTTAACACAGGTAAAGGCTTCCCTGGTAGCTCAGCTGGTAAAGAATCTGCCTGCAATGCAGGAGACCCCAGTTCAATTTCTGGGTCAGGAAGATCCTCTGGAGAAGGGGTGGGCTACCCACTCCAGTATTCTTGGGTTTCCCTGATGGCTCAGCCGGTAAAGGATCCACCTGCAATGTGGGAGCTCATATGCTTCAGTCGCGCCTGACTCTTTGAGATGCCATGGATTGCAGCCTGCTGGGCTCCTCTGTCATGACTCTCTAGGCAAGAATACTGGATTGGGCTGCCATTTCCTTCTCCAGTGTGGGAGACCTGGATTGAATCCCTGTGTTAAGGGATTGGAGAAGGGAATGGGCTTTCCACTCCCATATTCTAGCCGGGAGAATTCCATGGACTACATATAGTCCATGGAGTCGCAGAGATGGACGAGACTGAGCAACTTTCGCTTTCAATTAAAACAGATAAGATCTGAAAACTCCAGTGAGAAATAAATGTATGATGCTATCAGATCTTAGGATACACACAAAGAGAATAAGCAAAAACCACTAAAAAAACTATTGAACTTGCATCTCTTTCATTTCCTGCACTGGCAGGTGGATTCTTTACCACTAGCACCATCTGGGAAGCCCTATGCACCTAGTGGGTGTATGTTTACCCCAGATTTTTTTCTACTGGGCATACTATTATTTCACATATACAAATATATCCACATTTAGGTCTGATTTTTATAACAATTTCACGCATATCTGTGGCACAGTTAACATGAAAAATTTCACTTTTATAATTTGCAACTGAAAAATGATGATATGACGACGATGACAGCAATGCCACTAATAACAATAACACTTACCATTTATTAAGTTGCAGGTATGCTCTACACCCGGATTTTAATACTTAAGTGTTCTATTATTAAAGTAAAGCTGTGCATATCTCAAAAGTTGATGCACATTAAGACTATCTATGGGATTTTAACAGTCATATCTAGATATTGCCAATCAAAGATTCTGACTCAATGGTATGAGAACTGGCTACAGTAATTTATTAAAATATTTCCATCTTCACAAATGGTTTTAATAAACAGTGAATACTAACTTTCACTCTAAACTGTGTTGATTCCAAATAGGATTTTAGTGGATGTATTGTCCCATTTCCCCTCCAATATTTATGGTTTGAATGTGGTAGATCCTGACAGGATGGAGATAATATGTGTCTTCTATAGCTAATTAAAATTGTACACATAAAAATTATCTCAATATTCATAAAATAATAGATCAGAAAAAACAAAGTAAAAATTTTTATATTAAAATGTTGAGGCTACATTTAAGTATGCATCAATAATTAANTTTTTACAACTAAGGAAAACCAGTGTCGTAAGTTAAAGAAACATAGTGAATTCATAAGTAACCAGGACTTGAAACCATACTGCTAACTAAAATATTTGAATTTATTTTAAAAATTAGTGATTTGATATTTACTATTAGTAATTTGACAGTATAGAGGATGCAAGACACTCTGATAGGCACTATATATTTTTAATTGCTTTAAACATAATAATGGGAGTAGAAAATATCTTTAAAATATTGTGTTTTCTCATTAATGTTGATTTTTACCAAAAATCTATTCAAATTTTTCAATTTCAAGTCTGTATGTACTATCAATCATCTTTCAGTTGCAAATTAAAGAGATTTTACAATGGTTCTTAAGTATCATCCTCATTTTTAACTTATGTTTTGATATTTGTCATAAGATATTTGATTTTGATTCCCTACCAACAATCGATAAAGCTGGAGGACACTAACTTTTCTTCAGAAAGATAACATTCAACCATCTAGATGAATTCTTCAGTTTACACATTTTGAAGAACTCGTCACCATGCCAGTAAACATAAAAATCAATATTCATTTCTCAAAATAGGCTTCATTCTGGTTAGACACTGCTATGACACCATTCCTTCTCCAGATTTTAATGTCTTCCCAGAGGAAGTTTGTTAATTGAATCCTCCTTGTCATTTGTGTATATGATGGATTAAGGAGAGTAAGAATTGTCTTCCTCCTGTGCATAATAGAATTCCCTAAAAAACACTTATTCAGCCATTATACATTTATTGGCTTTACATCCTCAAATATAAATGTTTTAATATCTGCTCTACCCTAAAGTCTAATGTGACAATAACAGATTATAGGATGTGCCATGTTCACCAATGAAAAGCCACAATGTATAACTCTGATATTTTATACCACATTTAACACAGGTAAAGGCTTCCCTGGTAGCTCAGCTGGTAAAGAATCTGCCTGC
Source organism: Neotragus moschatus (assembly GCA_006410615.1). Classification (NCBI taxonomy): domain Eukaryota; kingdom Metazoa; phylum Chordata; class Mammalia; order Artiodactyla; family Bovidae; genus Neotragus; species Neotragus moschatus. The sequence goes on along the minus strand of SJYA01000848.1, from coordinate 1,497,231 downwards.
AATGCAGGAGACCCCAGTTCAATTTCTGGGTCAGGAAGATCCTCTGGAGAAGGGGTGGGCTACCCACTCCAGTATTCTTGGGTTTCCCTGATGGCTCAGCCGGTAAAGGATCCACCTGCAATGTGGGAGCTCATATGCTTCAGTCGCGCCTGACTCTTTGAGATGCCATGGATTGCAGCCTGCTGGGCTCCTCTGTCATGACTCTCTAGGCAAGAATACTGGATTGGGCTGCCATTTCCTTCTCCAGTGTGGGAGACCTGGATTGAATCCCTGTGTTAAGGGATTGGAGAAGGGAATGGGCTTTCCACTCCCGTATTCTAGCCGGGAGAATTCCATGGACTACATATAGTCCATGGAGTCGCAGAGATGGACGAGACTGAGCAACTTTCGCTTTCAATTAAAACAGATAAGATCTGAAAACTCCAGTGAGAAATAAATGTATGATGCTATCAGATCTTAGGATACACACAAAGAGAATAAGCAAAAACCACTAAAAAAACTATTGAACCTGCATCTCTTTCATTTCCTGCACTGGCAGGTGGATTCTTTACCACTAGCACCATCTGGGAAGCCCTCTGCACCTAGTGGGTGTATGTTTACCCCAGATTTTTTTCTACTGGGCATACTATTATTTCACATATACAAATATATCCACATTTAGGTCTGATTTTTATAACAATTTCATGCATATCTGTGGCACAGTTAACATGAAAAATCTCACTTTTATAATTTACAACTGAAAAATGATGATATGATGATGATGACAGCAATGTCACTAATAACAATAACACTTACCATTTATTAAATTGCAGGTATGCTCTACACCCGGATTTTAATACTTAAGTGTTCTATTATTAAAGTAAAGCTGTGCATATCTCAAAAGTTGATGCACATTAAGACTATCTATGGGATTTTAACAGTCATATCTAGATATTGCCAATCAAAGATTCTGACTCAATGGTATGAGAACTGGCTACAGTAATTTATTAAAATATTTCCATCTTCACAAATGGTTTTAATAAACAGTGAATACTAACTTTCACTCTAAACTGTGTTGATTCCAAATAGGATTTTAGTGGATGTATTGTCCCATTTCCCCCCCAATATTTATGGTTTGAATGTGGTAGATCCTGACAGGATGGAGATAATATGTGTCTTCTATAGCTAATTAAAATTGTACACATAAAAATTATCTCAATATTCATAAAATAATAGATCAGAAAAAACAAAGTAAAAATTTTTATATTAAAATGTTGAGGCTACATTTAAGTATGCATCAATAATTAAAAGTATGAGGAGTAAATCACAGATAACTGGAGAGTAGTAAAAATATGAACTATCAAAAACAACTATGGAAAACTGATATGCAATTACATACAATTATAATTATTTGCATATTTTATCAAAGATTCATGATCTCAGAGAGAAAATCAAGCCCTTTCAAACAGTGATAGCTGGAATTCCTATATTTTTTAAAAGATATTTCACTTTGCTTTGGAATAAAAACATGACTTCTAACTTTACTGCATGTATTTAAAACTCCTGAGTAAAATAAAAGGAAATGATCATGCATTCTGCATGATACACTTTTCTGACAAGCTACTTCAAAGGAGAGACCAGCAATCACTCTGCAGGGAGCAATTACTGAATGCTGGAGCACTCTGATATGATCATCTTCAAATAATGTACACTAAACCATGAAGCACAACAATAATCAGCTACTTCTAGACCATTAATCCAAGTAAAACTTAATTTTAATACAGGTCTATATCAAGATAACGAAAATGAACATTAGTTGCTATCATAACCTGAAACTACCTCACAAGCATGTAATATTTCAATCCTGTTACAGAACTCATACTCGTTAATAAACACTGACTTATACTGATAATTTTATGTAGCATCTATAATAAAATAATTTTAAAATAAGCCAATATCAATATCTGCCTAATGCTATCTGCATAAGATTTGAATTTTTTTACTGAGTTGGTTGACTATCAGGAAATGTAAACACAGGGCTTTAATGATGACCCTTTGAGATTATATGAAAATTATGGGAAAGCTGTCCATTCTCCCTACCTATGTGTTCAAACTCAGGAGAGACTGAGCAGGAAGGAAAAAGTTGACAGTTTAATGGAACTGAAGCCAAAGTGGAATTATGAATTGGTTCAGGGATGTCAAGTAAGATATGTGCCCATTGTATTTAGTAACAGCAATATCCAGAGAGACATTGCAAACACAGTTTAGTAAAGTGGTCAGGGCAAAAGATAGAAAAGGTGTTAGAGCAAAGAATTATGACTGTAAAGGAAAAGAGCTCATTCAGCAGCAAAAATGGAATGTGGGATCAATGGAAGGAATTCACTATTAACTTGCTTGTTTCTGAAGACCAGAAAATTTGAACATGTTCAAAGGCTGCAGTAGAGAAAAGAGAGGTAGCTGAACCTAAAAAAAAGAAGAGGGATGTTAGAAGGTAGTCCCCTGAAAAAAATATAAAGAATAAGTGAGTATCCAAGGCAGAGATACAGGGATTATCATTTAATAGGAGAAAGACAAAACAGCTATGATGACTTAAGGGTTGGATAACATAATCTCAGGATATTTAAAATCAAAATTGGGGGAAGTACCATGGAAATTAATAGAAACCTGCAGTATTAGGAAGGTTGTAAAATACTCCTACCAATTCTGAAGCAATGATATAAATGAAACTAAGTTTAGAGAGAATTTGAAAAACAATTAATAAATGTTCACTAAGGAAAGATGATTGAATTCTCTTTGAGCAAACTCTGGGAGTTGGTGATGGACAGGGAAGCCCAGTGTGCTGCAGTTCATGGGGTCGCAAAGAGCCGGACACGACTGAGTGACTGAACTGAATTGAACCTTTAACTATGTTCATAGCCTCGTAAAGAATTAAGACTATTACTAGAGAGTATTGTTAGAGACATTTGATTTCTCTAACATTTTTAGGAAGGATAGAAGGATAATATAAACCACCCTGTGTCTAGTGTCTCGCTTAGATGTTCTCACTTCATCTGTTCTCATGGCTTTAAACACTAACTATATGACAAGAGCCTCACACTTATTTCAAACTTCAATCTTTATCTGAGCTTTAGACCTGATATACAGGTTTGACCAAAAAGTTAGTTTGGGTTCTTCCACATGATGTTAAGGAAAAATCTGAATGAACTTTTTGGCCAACCCATACAAATACACTTAAAATATTTCATAAGCATCCCATTTTACCATGGACCCCATGAAGTACTGATCTGCCCCCCTATTCCTCCATATACCTTTTCCCTTTTCATTGAAATCACTACATTTTATGTGGTGGTGGTGGTTTAGTTGCCGTCATGTCCTACTCTTGTGACCCCATAGACTGTAGCCTTCCAGGCTCCTCTGTCCATGGGATTCTCCAGGCAAGAATACTGGAGTGGGTTGCCATTTTCTTCTCCAGGGGATCTTTCTGACCCAGGAATTGAACCTGCATCTCCTGCATTGCAGGAAGATTCTTTACCAACTGAGCTATGAGCGAAGCCCCTTGTAGGGATATTTCATGTAGGGATACATAAATAAATTGGAAACCTGGAAGATATCTTTTGACCTTTACTCTCCTTTTTCCCACATTACACTTATTACCAAGTCCTGATAACTATTTCTATTACAGATATATTAAAGCTTCTATTTCCCTCCATTCTGACTGCCACTGTCCTAAGTCAAGCCATCACCACCTTTCAGCTGGATTACTAAGTTTCCTCCTTGTTCACTGGTTCCATTTTGCCACACTAATCCATCCTCTATGTGGAAGCCTGAGGGATCTTTGGATAATGAAAATCTTTTTACACTCTACTGGATAAACTCCATCAAGGCAATACATTCCTATTGCATTGAAAAGAAAATTGAAATGATTTTACATTTCCTATAGGTCTTTTGTGGATCATAATAAACTGTGGAAAATTCTGACAGAGCACCTGACCTGCCTCTTGAGAAATCCGTATGCAGGTCAGGAAGCAACAGTTAGAACTGGACATGGAACANAGAAGGGGACGACCAAGGATGAGATGGCTGGATGGCATCACTGACTCGATGGGCATGAGTCTGAGTGAACTCCAGGAGTTGGTAATGGACAGGGAGGCCTGGCATGCTGCAATTCATGGGGTCACAAAGAGTCAGACACGACTGAGCGACTGAACTGAACTGAACTGAGCATTTAACTCTCTTGATCACTGAATCATCTTCACTGAAGAACTTTCTCAGAAAAATAAGATTAGTCATTTCAACATTAGAGGAAAAAGTATATGATAGCTAGAACATACTTGACCATATATGTTAACTTCTGAAATTATATAAAATATTATCTTCTAAATAATTTTCTACTATCTGCATTGCTGCTGATACTCTTTCTTGATGCTTCAGTTTTAACACTGCAGACAATAGAAAAACAGATTTCCAGTTCTCTATTAACCTAGTGTTTCTTTACCTGGAGGCCATGACTGGTTCAATGTACTTCTCAGTAAATGTGCAAAAGATATGAGATGTTTTAAATTATTCTAATCTGTGTACATGCTTAGTTGCTTCAGCCATGTCCGACTCTTTGCAACCCTATGGACTGAAGCCCACCAGGCTCCTCTGTCCATGGGATTCTCCAGACAAGAATACTGGAGTGGGTTGCCATTCCCTCCTCTAGGGGATCTTTCCTACCCAAGGATTGAACACACATCTCTTATGTCTCCAGCATTGGCAGGCAGGTTTTTTACCACTAGTGCCTCTAAAGCAGCACCCTAATTAAGAGAAAAGGACCGTGAGGAATAAGTGTTTCTTCTTAAGGAAGACAGGAACCAGTTTCAATTCTGACTCATAAAGGTTTCTTTTTCCTTTTATGTTTATTTCTAAATGCTCTTTTTCATTCACTTCTGATATAAGTAAAACTTTCTACATATATGACATAAAAGTACCTACAGCTATATGTTTTTGAATTGTGGTGTTGGAGAAGACTCTTGAGAGTCCCTTGGACTGCAAGGAGATCCAGTCAGTCCATTTTAAAAGAGATCAGTCCTGGGTGTTCCTTGGAAGGACTGATCCTAACGTTGAAACTCTAATACTTTGGCCACCTCATGTGAAGAGTTGACTCACTGAAAAAGACTCTGATGCTGGGAAGGATTGGGGGCAGGAGGAGAAGGGTATGACAGAGGATGAGACGGCTGGATAGCATCACTGACAAGATGGACATGAGTGTGGGTGAACTCCAGAAGTTTGTGATGGACAGGGAGGTGTGGTGTGCTGCAGTTCATGGGGTCGCAAAGAGTCGGACACGACTGAGTGACTGAACTGAACTGAACTGATAGCGTAGTCATAAAGACAAAATACAATCCATTCTTTAATTAAGAATTTTATTGTTCACTTTATGATTTAATCACTTTTTGGTTGCTTACTACATACAGGAGATCTATCTTACCACTTCCCACAAAAGGAAATAAGTTTGTTATGACTGGNGACTGAGTGACTGAACTGAACTGAACTGATAGCGTAGTCATAAAGACAAAATACAATCCATTCTTTAATTAAGAATTTTATTGTTCACTTTATGATTTAATCACTTTTTGGTTGCTTACTACATACAGGAGATCTATCTTACCACTTCCCACAAAAGGAAATAAGTTTGTTATGACTGGGTCTTTATTGCAGCACACAGACTGGCATGCAGGCTTATGGGATCTTAATTCCCCAATCAGGCTTGGAACACATATCTCTGGCATTAAAAGGCAAATTCTTAACCACTGGATGACAGGGAAGTCCTCTGATCTTGTGATTTGGCTTGAGTTTGGAATGACAGGACACAGGTCTCCATGTATGAGTACTATCTTCTAAAACCTAAACATCTCTGTAAGAGGTTGAGGCCTCTAAAGTGTTATTCCCTCAGTCATGTCTGACTCTTTGCGACCCCATGGACTGTAGCCTGCCAGGCTCCTCTGTCCCTGGGATTTTCTAGGCAAGAATACTGTGAAGTGAAGTGAAGTCACTCAGTCATGTCTGACTCTTTGCAACCCCGTGGACTGTAGCCNGCGTGCTGCAATTCATGGGGTCACAAAGAGTCGGACACGACTGAGCAACTGAACTGAACTGAACTGAGCATTTAATTCTCTTGATCATTGAATCATCTTCACTGAAGAACTTTCTCAGAAAAATAAAATTAGTCATTTCAACATTAGAGGAAAAAGTATATGATAGCTAGAACATACTTGACCTTATATGTTAACTTTTGAAATTATATAAAATATTATCTTCTAACTAATTTTCCNTGATCATTGAATCATCTTCACTGAAGAACTTTCTCAGAAAAATAAAATTAGTCATTTCAACATTAGAGGAAAAAGTATATGATAGCTAGAACATACTTGACCTTATATGTTAACTTTTGAAATTATATAAAATATTATCTTCTAACTAATTTTCCACTATCTGCATTGCTGCTGATACTCTTTCTTGATGCTTCAGTTTTAACACTGCAGACAATAGAAAAACAGATTTCCAGTTCTCTATTAACCTAGTGTTTCTTTACTTGGAAGCCATGACTGGTTCAATGTACTTCTCAGTAAATGTGCAAAAGATATGAGATGTTCTAAATTATTCTAATCTGTGTACATGCTTAGTTGCTTCAGTCATGTCCCACTCTTTGCAACCCTATGGACTGAAGCCACCAGGCTTCTCTGTCCATGGGATTCTCTTGCCTGGGATTCCAGGCAAGAATACTGGAATGGGTTGCCATTCCCTCCTCTAGGGGATCTTTCCCACCCAAGGATTGAACACACATCTCTTATGTCTCCAGCATTGGCAGGCAGGTTCTTTACCACTAGTGCCTCTAAAGCAGCACCCTAATTAAGAGAAAAGGACCATGAGGAATGAGTGTGTCTTCTTAAGGAAGACAGGAACCAATTTCAATTCTGACTCATAAAGTTTTCTTTTTCCTTTTATGTTTACTTCTAAATGCTCTTTTTCATTCACTTCTGATATAAGTAAAACTTTCTACATATATGACATAAAATTACCTACAGCTATATGTTTTTGAACTGTGGTGTTGGAGAAGACTCTTGAGAGTCCCTTGGACTGCAAGGAGATCCAGTCAGTCCATTCTAAAAGAGATCAGTCCTGGGTGTTCCTTGGAAGGACTGATCCTAACGCTGAAACTCTAATACTTTGGCCACCTCATGTGAAGAGTTGACTCACTGAAAAAGACTCTGATGCTGGGAAGGATTGGGGGCAGGAGGAGAAGGGTATGACAGAGGATGAGACGGCTGGATGGCATCACTGACAAGATAGACATGAGTATAGGTGAACTCCAGAAGTTTGAGATGGACAGGGAGGCGTGGTGTGCTGCAGTTCATGGGGTTGCAAAGAGTCGGACAGGAGTGAGTGACTGAACTGAACTGAACTGATAGTGTAGTCATAAAGACAAAACACAATCCATTCTTTAATTAAGAATTTTATTGTTCACTTTGTGATTTAATCACTTTTTGGTTGCTTGCTACATACAGGACAGATCTATCTTACCACTTCCCACAAAAGGAAATAACTTTGTTATGACTGGGTCTTTATTGCAGCACACAGACTGGCATGCAGGCTTAAGGGATCTTAATTCCCCAATCAGGCTTGGAACCCATATCTCTGGCATTAAAAGGCAAACTCTTAAGCACTGGATGACAGGGAAGTCCTCTGATTCTTGTGATTCGGCTTGAGTTTGGAATGACAGGACACAGGTCTCCATGTATGCGTACTATCTTCTAAAACCTAAACATGTCTGTAAGAGGTTGAGGCCTCTAAAGTGTTATTCCCTCAGTCGTGTCTGACTCTTTGTGACCCCATGGACTGTAGCCTGCCAGGCTCCTTTGTCCCTGGGATTTTCTAGGCAAGAATACTGTGAAGTGAAGTGAAGTCACTCAGTCATGTCCGACTCTTTGCGACCCCGTGGACTGTAGCCTACTACGCTCCTCCATCCATGGGATTTTCCAGGCAAGAGTACTGGAGTGGGTTGCCATTTCCTTTTCCAGAGAATCTTCCTGATCCAGGGATTGAACCCAGGTCCACACTGTAGGCAGACGCTTTACCGTCTGAGCCACCAGGGAAGTCCAAGTGTTATTATAAAGACCTTATGGACTGTAGCCTACTACGCTCCTCTGTCCATGGGATCTTCCAGGCAAGAGTACTGTAGTGGGCTGTTATTTCCTTCTCCAGGGGATCTTCCTGACTCAGGGATTAAACCCAGGTCTCCTTCATTGCAGTCAGATTCTTTACTGTAATTATTAAAATGGTAAATATCAGAGAAAATATGAACTATTTAAATATGTGAGCTCTATTACATATTTCAAAATTATTTAATTTTTTACATATTTCTAGAACGTTTCCATTATATCATGGTGTATTTTAAGTGTATATATACATGTGTCTGCATATACTTATATGCCTGAGTATGTAGTTGTGTTTCAAAGTGATTATGTGTCTAGGGATATGTTCATGTTTGTGAGTATATGCATATATATGTGTGTAACTATGTTTGTATGTGTTTAATGTACATGTGCACGTCTGCCTTTGTATTTGTTTGTACACATATGTTCATGGCTCTGTCAGTTTGAAGGTGTCATATATGTATGTCTATTTCCACTTGCAGGTGAGATCCATATTTGCATCGGTNCAATGTGATTATGTGTCTAGGGGTATGTTCATGTTTGTGAGTATACGCATATATGTGTGTGTAGCTATGTTTGTGTTTAATGTACATGCGCACATCTGCGTTTGTATTTGTTTGTACACATAATGTTCATGGCTCTGTCAGTTTGAAGGTGTCACATATGTATGTCTATTTCCACTTGCAGGTGAGATCCATATTTGCATCGGTTTTGTGTGTTGTGTGTTTTCACATGTGTACAAGGATAACTTTCAGGAAGTATCCTCCATGGCATGTTCCCCTGATTTGAATGTGATGTTTTTGAACTAATTTATGTTAACTTCCCATAAGACTTCACAAAATGCTTATATTACTTATTGACAAGGGAACCAAACCAGACAAGCTCAAATAAAGGAAAGCTTTAAAACAGAAACTGAAAGTTCAAGGAAAGCCAAATCCACTAATGTCAAAACCTCAGAAACATACAGAGAAATCAACATCCTACATTTTTGCAAATGGGGAAATTAATCCACAACTCATTATAAACTATCTTGCCAGTGTATTAGAGTTTAAATGAGAGATGGCACAAAACTTAGCAGAGAACCTGAGACACCTTGGCATTCAAAATGATGATGATCATCATCTAACTTATCAGTTTAGTTTGTGTAGAGATTTTAAGTAAAAGAGCAGTTGACCACTTCCCTTGGGCCAAGTAAAGAAGTGTATATTCTAAGGGAATCCAAGCAGTTCACTTTCTCCCAAGACATCCTGCATTCTGCATTACCTTGATTCATTCATCATAACCTAGTACCTAATGTGCAGTTCCTTGTGAACAGAAACCTAAACTTATCATCATAATGAATATATCTTCATTTGTCAGAGGCATGCCCATATTATTCAAAATTGTATGTGATACAAGAAATCTGAATATAAACCTATAATTACAAAGTAGAAATAAAATTAGCATGTTTTATAGAGTATGTATAAACAAGAAAAGTTACCTCAGACCTGGTAGACAGAACTACATGGGAATATAGATCATAAGTCCCTTAATGAACAGGTAGACCAAACACAAGGAAATATTTAAGTGAATCAAATATTAAAGAAATTAGGCTAAGACACACTGTCCATCTCACAATAAATATGTTCTTGTCAATAAAATGAAAATACCAAAATCTAATGACTAAAATGTTCTTATCCATATTTCATGTTAATACCAGAAATGACATTATCAATATATACAGGATCTACTTGTTCACAATCATCACCATCAACAGTTTTCCTATGTTCCTGGAGTCTCTTTAAATATTATGCATGTGCATTTTATATATATTAATAAATTATGCTGAAAATCTAATTTCTGTTTGGATATCCATTTCTGTTTAAGGTATCTTTGCATATCCTTATTTGCAATCTATACTTCCTATTTTCAATTTAACTCATGAAGGGAAATTTTAATTTTCTGTTTCATAATGTTTAAGGAGGAATTTACTCTAACTTATAAGTATGTCATGTTTGGCTCAAGGGTTTGTGAAAGTCTTTGATCTGTATTAACTCTAATTCAGCCATTGACATCTTGAAGATCTGTAGTCTCAGCCTTTGTATAATATGCATGCATGTATGTCTCCCAGATGGTTCTAAACTCTCAGACAGGAAGTAAAAATAATCTCAATCAATTTTGAATCTCTACCATCAGTGACTCACCTAACACATCTGGAGCATTAATTGTGTACACTGTTTGAATAATAATGAAGAAAGAATGAACATTTCATTACTGAAGGCAGTAAAATATATATTTGGATTAAAATGTATCTTTGGATTAAAAATTAGACTGAGGACAGAAATTCCAGAATGTCAGACTAAAAAGATTGGTAGACACTTCCCCCAGCAAAACAATTTAACAGATTAGTATTATTTTTTAAATAATGATAATTTGTTACTGGAAGTTGTCCTATGAGAAAAGAACAAATGTAGAAAAAAAATCACTGAAGAAAATATGCTAAATCTCAGCAGGAACAGTGAATACGTGTGACATCTGGGCTACCAGCGAGAACTTGTGGCATCTGGGCCACAACTTGATCCCTTCTCTCTCCCATCCAGCACCATCTTATGGAAACTACTTAGAGCATTCTCCTCAATGCAAGTCAGCCAAGAAATTAGGGTTCCTTATCTCCCAAGATCCAAGGCTAAAGCTAATATTTCAGAAAGTGCAGACACAGTTGTTCCTTATTTCTCCAGTTCTGTGTCCTAGAAACTTCACTCCAGATAGGTACAGCCAGGAAGGCTAGAGCTCCCTCCTCAGATAGGAAAGCCTAAGGATAAAAGGATTCCAAATGCCCCTGCTCCATCATGTTCACAGAGGAGAAGTTCCTACTAGGAGATTCAAGTCCAGAGGATCAGGGCTTGCCATTTCCATCTATGACCACTCAGAGTGGGAATTTCATTTTAAGGANGGAAGCCTAAGGATAAAAGGACTCCAAATGCCCCTGCTCCATCATGTTCACAGAGGAGAAGTTCTCAAGTCCAGAGGATCAGGGCTTGCCATTTCCATCCATGACCACTCATAAAGTGGGAATTTCATTTTAGGGAAAGTGAGTCATCAACTCCAGTTCTGGTACAGAGGTGCAAGTATTCTGCTCAAGGGAGAAGGCAAGCTATTAAATGAAGAGCTCCACATCTNGAAAGCCTAAGGATAAAAGGATTCCAAATGCCCCTGCTCCATCATGTTCACAGAGGAGAAGTTCCTACTAGGAGATTCAAGTCCAGAGGATCAGGGCTTGCCATTTCCATCTATGACCACTCAGAGTGGGAATTTCATTTTAAGGAAAGTGAGTCATCAACTCCAATTCTGGTACAGAGGTGCAAGTATTCTGCTCAAGGGAGAAGGCAAGCTATTAAATGAAGAGCTCCACATCTGCTGAAGGGGATTGACATTATTTAGAACAGAGTGGAGAATAACTTGCCTGAGGGTAGCATTAAAAGCAAATAAATGGATATGAGCAAATATCAAAGGAGCTTGAAGTTTAATGCAGAGAATCTGGAAAGGTTTGTCCAAGAAGAGTCTTCCTGGGATTATAGTCAAATTTAGGGATTGGGAAGACTGTGCACATGTGCCAAACTACAACCACTCAGGGGTACTCAGAGTAGGATGAGGTCAGATTTGAAAGCATTCTCCCATCTGTAGACAAATCAACCAACAAAGAGTAGAAACAACCCAAATGTCCATCTATAGATCAATGGATACAGAAAAAGTGGTATATTCCTGAAATGGAATATTATTCAATCTTAAGAAAGAAAGAAGTCCTGCCAGTTGCAACAACATAGATGAATCAGGAGGACATCATGCTAAGTGAAATAAGGCAGTCACAGAAGGACAAATACTGCATGATTCCACTTATATGAATTACCTAAAATAGGAAATTTTATAGACAATAGAACAATAGTAACCAAGGGCTAGAGGAAGGGAAATGAAGAGTTGTTTGGTATAAAATTTCACTTATATGATATAAATTAGCTCTAGAGAAATGCATAGTCCCTACAGTCAAAAATTATATTGTTGTACTTTGCACTTTAAAATTTAAGAGGGTAGATAACATGTTAAACGTTATTAACACCACTAATAGTCTCCAAAATACAAGTAAATGAGCAAAAACCCACAAAGGGACACAAAGAAGCTTTTGTTGATAGATGTGTCTATTAATTTGAGACTGTGTGGATGGTTTCACAAGTATATGCATATGGCCAAACTCATAAAGTTTTACATATTAAGGATGTACAGTTAATTGTGTATTAGTTACATCTCAATTTGGCTATACTGAAAATTTCATATGCAACCGAATTTTTTGGCCCCTGCAAAGACCAAACTACATGTAGTAAAATATCATAGACTAGGAAGAAGGAATAGATAATTCAACAGCAGTCATAAAAGACATTAATAGTTCACTTTCAGTAAAAGACAGAACAACTCAGCAAAAATAAGCAAATAAACAGGAGACTTGAAAAATACTATATAAATAAAGTAGCATGAACAAAGGTTTTTACAGCACTCTATAAATGGCCACGTGCACATTTTTTTTTCAAATGCACATTTAACATTCTCCAAGGTAGACCAGATCAGGCCATAAAACAAGTCTCACTACATGTAAAAGGATGGAAATTATATAAAAAATATTTCTGGGTCACAAAGAAGTTAAATTAGAAATCAATGACAGATTGAAAATTGGGAAATTGAAAGATTCATATAACTTAAACAATATACTCTAATAGACCAATGAGAAAAAGGAGAAAATTTCAAGCAAAACAAGAAAATTATTTGAGCTGAATGAAAACAAAAATGCAACACATCAAAGCTTATTGGATGCAGGGAAAGTAGTGTTCAAAAGGAAATGAAATGGGAAAATACCTACAAACACACAAAGTACCAAGACTTATGCAATATAAAGTAGACAAATGTGAACAGACTGATAACAAGTAGAAATTGAAACCAGTAATTTAAAAATTATCCAAAAAGAAAAGTCTAGGCCCATATTACTTTGGTGGTGAATTCTACCAAAAACTTAAATAGAAATCAGTATAATTTATTATAAACTTTCCAAAAAATATATAAATAAATAAAACAGAGGAGGAAAAATTACTTCTCAACTTGTTCTGTAAGGCCAGTATTGCACCCCCTGATGCCAAAGCTAGTTTAATCATCACAAGAAAACAAAAATGTGAGCTAAAATCCCCAATGAATATAGGTACAAAATCTTTAAAAAAAATACTAACAAACAGAATCTGGAAACATATGGAAAATTTATACACCGTCAAGTGGAGCTGGTGTATACTCATCTTCAAGAAATGCATGCAAGGTCAGTTTCACAGACAAAAGTTAATCAGTATTTACATAATATCAATAGAATAAAAGACAAAAACATCATCATCTCTGAAGAGGCAAAAAAGCATTTGACAAAATCCAGCATCCTTTATGGTAAAAGCACTCAACAAAGCTATAGTAGAGTGAAACTTCCTCAATATGGTACAGGGCATCTAAACCCCACAGCTAACGTCATACTGAATGATGAAAGCCAAAAACTTTAACTCTAAAAGAACAAGACATGGATGTTCTCTCTCATTACTAGCCAGGGCAATTAGGCAAAGAAAGTAAATAAAACATACGCACATTGGAAAGAAGTAAAATTATCTCTACTCACAGGTGCGATCATCTTTCATTCAGAAAACCTAAAGACTTCACTAAAACACACCTAGAACTAATAAACAAGTTCCACAAGATGACCAAATGAAAGATCAATACAGAAAAATAAATTTTATTTCTATACAAGAGCAGTGAACCTCCCAATATTAAAATTAAGAAAGCAATTTCATTGATAATAGCATTTTTAAAATAAATGCTTAGCTATAAATGCAACAAATACAGGATTGTATGATTAAAAATTACAAAGCATTATTGAAAATGGTGAAAGATCCATATAAATGATAAGGCACTGCATGCTTATGGATTAAAAAAAAATAATACAGGTAAGATGGCAACACTATTCAAATTGATTCACAGTTAAAATGCATTTTTTATTCAAATCTCAGTTGTCTTTTTAAATAATTATCATTTGTAACTCTTGTGCACTATGGTTGGACATGCGAATTCAGGCACCCATTTTGGAAAAGAGTATGAAGGTTTCTCAAAATCTAAAAGTAGAACTATCTGATCTACCAATTCCACTTCTGGCTATTTACACAAAGAAAATGGAAATACTTATTTTAAAAGATATAGGCACACCCACATTCATCACAGCATTATTTACAATAGCTAAGATATGGAAACAATCTAAGTGTCCCACAACAGATAAAGAAAGAAAATTTGGTATATATATTATATATATAATATACATATATAATATATATATATACATACACACACCTATACACACACACTCACACACACACACTCACACACACACTCTCACATAAACACACACACCATGGAGTATTATTCAGCCATGAAAAAGAATGAAATCTTGCCATTTGTGATAACATAGTTGGATCTTGAAAGCGTTATGAGAAATGTCAGAGAAAGACAAAAACCATTATAACCTCACCTATATGTGAAATCTTAAGGTGAAAAAACAAAAAAAAAACCCTCATAGATATAAATACATATACAAGTTCATAAATATAGAGAAGAAATTGGTAGTTGCCAGAGGTGAGTATTGAAGGTAAATGAAGTGAGTGAAGAGAATCAAAACATACAAACTTCCAGTTATATATAATTCATGTGGATGTAATGTACAACATGGCAACTGTAGTTAATATTGTATTGCATATTTGAAACTTGCTAAGAGAGTCAATTTTGAAAGTTCTCATCACAAGAAAAATAATTCTGTAAATATGTATGGTGATGGATGTTCACTAGATTTACTGCGGTGATTTCTTCACAAGTATACAATTACTGTGTTATACACCTGAAACTGTTATAATGTATGTCAGTTATATCTTGATTTAAAAGAAAAAAAAAACTGACAAGCTGATTCTAAAATTCATATGGAATTGCAAGGAATCCAAAATAGTAAAAAAAAAAAAAAACCTTTGAAAAGAAGCATAAGAATGAAATTCTCACACTTTCCAACTTACTATGTAGCTATGGTAATCAAAAGTGTATGGCACTGGCACATTGACAGACATATAGATCAATGGAATAGAATTGAGTGTAGAGAAACTTATCTTTGCCTTTAACTTTGGTTATTTTCAACAAGGGTTCCAACACAATTAATTAGGGAAAGAACTGTCGTTTCAAAATATGGTCCTGGGACATGTCAAAAACAAAGCATGATCTCTACCAATGACATTTACAAACATTAGTTCAAAAACATTCAACATACACAAACAGTTCATATAGCACAACATAAAAAATAACTAACCCAATTTAAAAATGGACAGAATTGAATAGACATTTTTTTTTCTAAAGAGAAAATGAAGATGGCTAACAGACACATAAAAAGATTCTCAACATCACTAATCATCAGGGAAATGAAAATCAAATCCACATGAGATGTTACCCCATACCACTCAGAATGACTATCATCAAAAGGAACACAAAAAACAAAAGATGGTGAAGATGTGGTAAAAAGGAAATCTCAGTATACTGTATATGGCAATATATTCTGGTGCAGCCACTACAGAAAACAGCATGGATGTTTCTCAAAAAACTAAAAACAGAACTACCATATCACCCAGAAATTCCACTCCTGGATATATATCCAAAAAAATCCCCACAGAAATACTAATATATAATAAAATTATATATATATATGTATGTATGCACATATATAACTGAATACTACTCATGTATAAAAATAATAATATTTTGCCATTTGTACCAACATGGCAGGACTTATAGGGGATTACATTAAGTGAAATAAGTCACGGAAAGATAAATATTATATATCACTTATATGTAGAATCTAAAAATTGCAACAGACTAACAATATAACAAAAACAATTTTCATATATAGAGAAACAAATTAGTGGACTAGTGGTTACCAATAGGAGAGGGGGAAGGGTCATCCAGGGATGAGGGAGGGAAAGATAGGCTCAAAGATGCATTGTACAACACAGGGAATATAACTAGTATTTTATAATTACTGTAAATGGAAAGTAACCTTTAAAAATGGTACACAAAAGTTTTTTTTTTAATGGATCCAAGACCTATTTAATAACTAAAACTATAAAATGATTAGAAAACTGCAGGATTAAGTCTTAGTGATTTTGGAGTATTCTAGTTTCTTAGACATGACCTCAAAAGCACACAGCAGAAAAGAAAATTAGCAATCTAAGAATATTAAAATTAAAAACTTTTCTGTCATAATTGGGTTTCCCTGATAAGCTCAGTTGGTAAAGAATCTGCCTGCAATGCAGGAGACTCTGGTTCAGTTCCTGGGTGGGGAAGATCCTCTAGAGAAGGGATAGGCTACCCACTCAAGTATTCTTGGACTTCCCTGGTGGCTCAGCTGGTAAAGAATCCACCTGCAATGCAGGAGACCTGGGTTTGATCCCTGGGTTGGGAAGATCTGGAGAAGGGAAAGGCTACCCACTCCAGTATTCTAATCTAGAGAATCCAAGGGCTGTACAGTCCTTGGGGTTACAAAGAGTCACACGTGACTGAGCAAATTTACTTTCATGCTATAACTTATACCATCAAGAAAGTAAAACGATAATCCATAAAATGGTATAAACATGTTTACAATTTATATATTTAATGAGATGATACCCAGAATATAAAGAATTTCTAAAATTCAAAACTAAAGAGAAATAATATTTTTTAAAGGCAAAGAATTTAAACATAGATTCCTCCACAATAGAGATGTGTATGACCAATTAGCACATGAAGATGTTCAACATCATTAATAAGAGTGAAATGCAATGCCACAATAAAATGTCACTCATACCTATTTAAGTGGCTTTAATCAAACATGTAAAGAAATTAGAAACCTCCTATACTGTTGGTGGGAATATTAAATGGTGAACCAGCTTTGGAAAAGAGTTTGCTGGTTCCTCACAATGTTAAATATAGATTTACCATGTGACCAATGAAGTCTACCCCTAGGGAAATGTCCAAATTAAAAAAATAAATGTACACAAATGTTGTACACAATGTTGTACACAACTGGATTCAAACAGGATTCAAACTGGATTATTCTTAATATTCAAAAAGTAAAAACAATCCAAATGTCCATCAACTGATTAACTGTGAAGTGAAAGGTGATATGTACATAAAATTATCATTCAGCAATAAAAAAAGAAATAAGTAACATAGGTTCAGACATGCTCTAGTTTATTCTGTCTTTGCTAAGTAGTGCCTGACTCTTGCAACTTCATAGACTATAGCCTGCCAGGCTCCTCTGTCCATGGGATTCTCCAGGCAAGAATCCTGGAGTGGGTTGCTATTTCCTTCTCCAGGGGAATCAAACCTTCATCTCCTGCTTTGCAGGCAGATTCTTTACTGACTGAAGCTCATACATGCTACAACATGTTAAACTTCAAAACATTACACCAAGTGAAAGAAGCCAATCACACTCCTCTAAATGCTGTATTATTCCATTTATATAAAATGTCCAAAATAGATCCTTCAATAGGGATAGAACAGAGATCAGTGGTTGACTGTCGTTGGAGGGAAGTAAGGAATGACTGGTACTGAGTACAAGGTTTCTTTAAGAGAGAAGGAAATGTTCTAAGTTACATTACAGTAATGACGTACAACTCTGTGAACATATTAAAACAACTGAACTTTATATGTTAAATAAGTGAATTATATGGTATGTGAATCATATCACAATAAAGCTGTTAAAAAGAAAGATGAAAAACTGGGATGAGCTGCAGTTTAGATAGTCTAATACGAGAGGATAAGGGATGTTGATATGAGTCCTGAAGCTCATCTAAGTGAAAGTCTTCTGCAAATCATTATGGGCTCATCCAAAATAGATTTTTGCATCCCCCAATCTTTCTTTATGAAATGTACTTCTAGTGCCCAAGTTATTCAGAGGGATTTAATATAATCACAAAACTTACATATACCATTTACATGTCTTTTCTGCCCTTACCATATTAACCTTTTGATTTTTGTGTTTGCGATAATTAAAATATATCTAGTTCTTTTCAGAAAATTATCTGATATCCAGTTAAAGACAATTTTTGCCAGATAAACTTATCTTTTTAAATAAAAACAAAACATATTATCTCATCTCCAATAATCTTAGCCTTTATTATATCAACTTTTTAAAAAAATCCTTTAGGCAGTATTTTCTTTTAAATCAACAAATAAAGGAAATAGCACATTTCTTTTAAATGTGCTATTAAAAATAATTATCATTCATTATTTAGAAAGTAGTTGTTTTTACTATATTAGTCTTTATTGTCCTACAGATTTTTCTCAATAAATGTCTTCATTTTCTTACTCTGATTCTAACAGTAATTTAATCAAATTTTAATCAGTACTTTGATCAAATTTCTCTTACCTTTTCCCTGCAAGCTATTATTATATTTTTACTAGTGCTAGATTTTCTTCTTTTCCTCTTTCCACTTTTTGATTTATCCTCTGTTTTGTTCTTATCCAGCAAGTCTTCATCACTCTTTCCAAGGCAACGTACTGTGCATTTTGCCTATTGCTCTTTTAAGGAAATTGCTAACAAATTTTAGATACAGTACCTAGTCACTGATTTTAACATTATTTTGAGGTTAGACAATTTAAAATCTTCTAGCATTCTAATGGACTTCCCTCATAGCTCAGTCAGTAAAGAATCCACCTGCAATGCAGAAATCTGCCAGCAATGCAAGAGACCCAGGTTGGATCCCTGGGTCTGGAAGATCCCTTGGAGAAGGAAATTGTAAGCCACCCCAGGATTCTTGCCTGGAGAATCTCATGGACAGAGGAGCCTAGTGGGCTGTAGTCCATGGGGTCGCAAAAGTTGGACACAACTTAACAACTAAACCACTAATGCTTTCTATCAGACTCAACAAATTTACTAAATCTATCCATCTCCTGGGATAAAATGTACTTGCGAATCTGCTGGCAGTGTGTACTATTGTTTATTAATCTTATAATTGTTTTCATATCATAATTTTTGTTTGTTTTCTCACCAACTTGTGTGAGAGACATACATGACATGGTATAAATAGGTTGGATAAGCTGTAAGTGAGGGTAAAGTATCAATGCAGTTGGGAAAATAATCCATAACCCAAGTCAAAAACTAAAGTATTTCCAAAATTTTCCCTACTCAGTCAAACAAAGAAACAAAATAGCACCATTTGCAGAGATGTGGAGAGATCTAGGGGCTGTGATACAGAGTGAAATANTTTTTGTTTGTTTTCTCACCAACTTGTGTGAGAGACATACATGACATGGTATAAATAGGTTGGATAAGCTGGAAGTGAGGGTAAAGCATTAATGCAGTTGGGAAAATAATCCATAACCCAAGTCAAAAACTAAAGTATTTCCAAAATTTCCCCTACTCAGCCAAACAAACAAAATTGCACCATTTGCAGAGATGTGGAGAGATCTAGGGGCTGTGATACAGAGTGAAATAAGTCAGAAAGAGAAAACCAATATCATATAGTATCATCTACATGAAGAATCTAGAAAAATGGTACAGATGAACCTATTCGCAAAACAAAGCAGAGACACAGATGTAAAGAACAAACTTATGGATATCCAGGAGGGGAAGGGGGTTTGTGGGATGAATGTAAAGAGAATTTAAAAAAAAAAGAAAAGAAAGCCACGCCTGAGCTCCCTACACACATGCATGTGCATACATGAGCACTCTACTGTTTTATCTTGACAAAGGTAAAAATCAACTGAAAAAGAAGACAGGATGTCTCCTCCTCTGATATACTATCAGTCAATCATGAGACTGTTGTTGTGTTAATAATTCTGCTTAGTCAGTGTCTCTTGACAAATTGAAATGAAAGTGAAATACAGTATATTGATTTGGACTTGAAAATGCTGTAACCCATAACCATAAATACTGCTTCATTTCTATAAAAAGGAATAACAAGACCTGTATGTTATTACATGTAATCTACCAAATGAAAGGTCACAGCTTCTATAAGTATAATGCTNATTACTATATATAAAACAGACAATTAATGAGAACTTAATTGTTCAAGAAACTCTACTCAATGCTCTGTGGTAACCTAAATGGGAAGGGAGTCTAAAAAGAGAGACTACACTGATTCACCTTGCTAAACAGCAGAAACTAACACAACTTTGTAAAGCAACAATACTCTAGAAAAATTAATAAAGCAAATATTTTACAATGTTTAATAAAAATTGGAAATGGTTTTAAAAAGTAATACAGCCATCATAAAAAAAATAAAAAGTAAAGAGAATTTAAAAAAAAAAAGAAAAGAAAGCCACACCTGAGCTCCCTACACACACGCATGTGCATACATGAGCAATTTTGGTCCCTCTACTGTTTTGTCTTCACAAAGGTAAAAATCAACTGAAAAAGAAGACAGGATGTCTCCTCCTCTGATATACTATCAGTCAATCATGAGACTGTTGTTGTGTTAATAATTCTGCTTAGTCAGTGTCTCTTGACAAATTGAAATGAAAGTGAAATACAGTATATTGATTTGGACTTGAAAATGCTGTAACCCATAACCATAAATACTGCTTCATTTCTATAAAAAGGAATAACAAGACCTGTATGTTATTACATGTAATCTACCAAATGAAAGGTCACAGCTTCTATAAGTATAATGCTTATGATTTAAGAGTTTGCATTTCTAGATATTATACTAGGCTTTTTAGCATTGTTTTGTTTAGTCCTAATTCTCTATAGCAAGTAGCTAGCTTCTAAAAAGCCACCTTTTCTCATATTGTCTTTATCTTAATCTAAAGTACTTTTGCCACTATTCTTTCCATTATTAATTTTTAGAACAGAGTTGCTTTACTCTGATATACAGTGCAAAAGAAATTGCTTAAGTTAAAATACCTGGAAAGTTCACATGTAGGGTAAATTTTAAAAGACAAAAAATGCTCTGTTATCAGAAGGCTATTTCCACATGCCTATAAATTAATAGTTTTTGTTCCCATTAGAATAAAAATACACTTAAAATGAGCCTCTAAATTGTACTTTTACCCTTAAAGAAAGTAACAAGTAAACAAAGAAGTATACATTTATTAGAAATGTGTATTTCTTTAGGTATTAATTGATAGGACATTTTACATTTAAAATATACAACTGTTTTGTGCCTCAGTATCATAGAACTTCATTCACTACCCCTGATCCCCTGATTTTAGAACACATAATTATTAAATGTCATACAGTAACCATCAGGATTATTACAGAAGACTGACATCAAATACGCTGGCTGTGCCCCCGTAAATCAAGGATCACTACACTTAAGTAACTGAGCCAAACCAACTCTACAAAGGTCACAAAACTTCTCAGCAAGCATTAGCCTAAACTTTCCAATTGTTTTCTAGAAAGTTAATTTAACTGATACTGCAACCATAATTTTAATTTGTTACTTTTATCTTGGACTACTATACAAGTTGAGACTTTGGAACTTCACTATTCCTATCACATAAACCTCGCTGAAAAACAATACATCACGTTATCTATTACTCTGAATGACTTTTCAAGCGCTGAACTAAGTCACAAATGATTCCTTATTCAGAGGGAGAAATTTTCATTATTTGTTTTTGATGTTCACAATGTTTACATAATCAATGAAGACATGTTCCTAGAAAAAGTATTTTGTGCCATTTACAGATATNCACTATTCCTATCACATAAACCTCGCTGAAAAACAATACATCACGTTATCTATTACTCTGAATGACTTTTCAAGTGCTGAACTAAGTCACAAATGATTCCTTATTTGGAGGGAGAAATTTTCATTATTTGTTTTTGATGTTCACAATGTTTACATAATCGATGAAGACATGTTCCTAGAAAAAGTATTTTGTGCCACTTACAGATATATATATATAACACAGAGAAAGAATCTGCAAGGAGAAATACCGTAATACATGAGATCTTTTAATGAAAAGTAGATCACTGGTCAGTATATTTCAAATCACACATTGCACAGAAAATTCAATGTGGGGAGATTGCCATGAATAATATAAGAATATTTCCTCAAGTAGTCTTCTAAATTTATACTTAGAAGAGCCTAACACATTTATAGAATAATTTAGAATTCAATTCACTACCAAAACAAGAATATACCAACTAAGTGGTCAAAAAAATTTACATAGCTTTGTTTCTGTTGTATTATTTTATCAAATAACTGGATCATGCAGCCCAATGGAAATCCAGAATAGGAATTATAAATACTAAAAACAAAAAGAAGCCCTTCTTATTAGATGAGTTCCATAGACTTCTTAACAATCCAAGACATTAATAAATGTTAAGCCATTAAATTCTTGTAAAGGTTATTAACATTTACCTGAAGTACTGTAGTGACATCTTTGCAAAGTATTTCTTGGGCCAAATAAATCAATTTTCTAAAACCAGCTGTTAATAATTAAGCACACTGAAACATCATAAGAATTATTCTCTTTGAATTTCTCCAAATTATTAAGTGTTTTTTCCATCCAATCATAAAAACATGTGAAGGGACATGTATTACAAAATAACAATCCCCTATTATAAAGGATTAGTAATCAAAATCATGTGATAATGTAAACTTGAAGTTTAGGAAAGTTCAAGACCAGAGCTAACACATATGATTAAAATGGTATTTTAAAATCAGTGAGAAAGAGATGGATTATTCTGTAACTCTGACCATTGGGAGAAATAATACCATACTGATTACATGCTTATAATAATAGTTAAATATAAATCATATTTGAATTAATTTAGTCTTTGCCAAAGGTATATATCTGGGGACAAAGATAGGAATTTAAATCACGAACTCACAATCTCACCTATCCTAGAAATCTAACTAGAACAACAACATGCTGAGTCCCAATTTTCTGAATACTTACCTTCTATCAACCAGGAGAAAATCTTTCAGAACACATTTGCAAAAGAAGAATTCACAGATAAAAAGTTGACATCCATATATTGTCTATTTATGGCCAAAAATACTCAAATCATATCTCAAACATAAAGTTAANGGTTCTCAACATTTCCTGAGTATTGCACCCCTCTGGGTCATTTTAAAAAATAGCAAAATCGGGGCCTGACCTCCCTCACCTCCCAGAATTCTGATTTTTATCAGTTCAGGGTATGTTCTGAGATTTGGTATTTCTCACACTTTGGGTGATTAAAATTTAAATTCAGGACTATGAATTATCAGGCTAGAGAACAACCAGTGGTGTTCAGTCATTAGTATGAGTCAGTTGGAAGGCAGGCTATTAAAATACACTGTGCTGGGTCCTACCCTACAAGATTTTTTTTAATTAATTTATATTTTATTGAAGGATAATTGCTTTACAAAATTTTGCTGTTTTCTGTCAGACCTCAACATGAATCAGCCATAGGTATACATATATATTATTCACTAAGGTATACCTATATATTATTCATTAAGTGGGACCAAAGAAGTCACATATCTAATATGTCCCCAGATGTGATTATGCTATTGGTCTGAGGACCACACTTAGAAGACCATAAAAGTGGAATAAAACAAATCTTAAACTTTTGAAAGTGAGAGATATTGTTTAAAAAATCGGAAGTGCTACTGACATTTTCTACACTCAAAATATTACAAATAACTTTACATATTTCACAAAGTTACTGAAGCCTATCCACTGATCTTCTAGGAATTCAAACATCTGAGGACAAAACCGTGTCCTCACACAACCGATTCAAAGAATTTCTGATCTTATCATCTATTCTTTTAGTTCAAAAATTCAATGTCATAATTAGCCTTTGGAAAATAAGGCAGTTAAAGTAATCGTATCAGAAAATTATGTGTTTTGAAATACCCAAAATACTGTTGAAGCTTTAGATTAAAATTAACATTGTTCTTAACTATTTTTAAAATGTATACACTGCCTGCTTTAGCATAGGAACTAANCAAACATCTGAGGACACAACCGTGTCCTCACACAACCGATTCAAAGAATTTCTGATCTTATCATCTATTCTTTTAGTTCAAAAATTCAATGTCATAATTAGCCTTTGGAAAATAAGGCAGTTAAAGTAATCGTATCAGAAAATTATGTGTTTTGAAATACCCAAAATACTGTTGAAGCTTTAGATTAAAATTAACATTGTTCTTAACTATTTTTAAAATGTATACACTGCCTGCTTTAGCATAGGAACTAAGTATAACTTTGTGATAAGTAAATTCATAACTGTTTTCAACTTTTAATAAACTCTAAATATTTCATAAATATCCTTATAATGACTTACTCTGCACTTTATTATTTTATACATATTTTTACATATTTAACAATATTTATTGAGAATCAGTGCGTTCCAGGCAGTGTACTTGTTGCTGGGATGCCACAGTGAAATGAACAGACATTATTCTGGCCGTCAGGGAACTTAGTCTA
Source organism: Neotragus moschatus (assembly GCA_006410615.1). Taxonomy (NCBI): domain Eukaryota; kingdom Metazoa; phylum Chordata; class Mammalia; order Artiodactyla; family Bovidae; genus Neotragus; species Neotragus moschatus. The sequence goes on along the minus strand of SJYA01000848.1, from coordinate 1,472,575 downwards.
TGAATGATTTTTGGCATGAAACAGCTTCTGCATTTCCAAACTCTTTCCACTATGTTTTTAAACTTGCACCAGAAGCACAAACACTGTCTCTTAAAGAAAGATTTCAAAAGACTTGCCTATTATTATGTACTTTGATGTTAGTGGTAAATACATTTTGAACAAGTTGGTAACAAATGTAACTGTACTGAAGACATTTGATGTAGACAGATATTGTAAATGCTTGCAATATATCTTGGGTGCCAATGCTTCATCAATAATTATCCTGAATTCTATGCTGAGGAAATATCTTTTAATTTAGGAAATCTAATTTTTGGTGATTGAAATATATTCAACAATGGCAATACAAGTACAATATGGTAATAGCTTCAGAGATAATTTGATCTGCACAGAGGAATCTCCACAGTAAGGTTCAGTATGTTCAGCAAAACATAATTGTATAAAGAAATGCACCTGTTGTAGTGTTAATTAGATAGTCATGTTCTACATGTCACTGAAGCGTTTTTTCACAGAGCTACAGAATGTGCCACTTTTGAATTTGATAGGTTTTTCTTTCCTCACTTAGGTTTTAATTCCTAACATGCCTAGTTTCAGTTTTACAGATCACTGTTGCTTGATGTATTTATATTCCTTTTACTTCTTTCTTTAACTGTAGGAAGAACAAAAGCCTCATCTCATGTCAGTTTCATACTGTCAGTTTCATAGAGCTTCTTGAGTCATTCAAAGGCAACTTAAGATCATAATAAGCAGTCAGAAATGCCAATATTAGGTTAAACTATTTTGTTTTTATTTTAATATTTGCTGCTCTAATTTTATGTAAAACAAATTCACAATTTATTTCCTGAACCTGAAATAATGCCTAGCTATAGTCGGGTCATAACTTTAAAATATATTTCTTTTTAAAATTTAGAAATTTTTTACTTTGGAAACTAATTCTCTCTTGGTTGGTTATNGTTAAACTATTTTGTTTTTATTTTAATATTTGCTGCTCTAATTTTATGTAAAACAAATTCACAATTTATTTCCTGAACCTGAAATAATGCCTAGCTATAGTCGGGTCATAACTTTAAAATATATTTCTTTTTAAAATTTAGAAATTTTTTACTTTGGAAACTAATTCTCTCTTGGTTGGTTATCCACATTGCAAACATCTTCTGCCAGCTGTAGCTTTAACAAATTTGCTTATTTTTTGTCATGTAGAAGTTTTTTATTTTAATGAAATAAGACTTATCAATTTAAAAAAATAAAAAAAATTTAATTACTTTAAAATCAATATTATTTTTATTTATTAGACTATGTAACTAAATGAGTGGATACATTTTTTTAAGGACAAACATAAATTAAAAATGAGGCTTAATTCTCCCTGTGAAATGAGAGATTTCTCTTTCTTCCATTTTCTCAGAGATTTTATCTTAGAAAATGTAATTTTAAGATTTTCTCATTTGCTTAAAATGTATGTAAATCCTTTTGAAAAACTAGACAGGCCTTCTGGCATTTGGTCTTTTGTAATTTATAATCTAAGAATGGCTTTCTCAAGGACATGGGCACCATCCTTTGGAAATGCAAACACTGAGGAAGAAAGAACCCCTGGATCCCTAGGTCTGGGACAGAGCAGTAGCAAATTTCAGTGGGTACCTTACAAAACTACCTCCTATCATAAAGATTTGACAAGTGTATTTCTCCTCTGGATTAAGCCAGTTACTGAACACAAATAGTCATCCAGTTACCAGGTGAATTTAGGATGAAGTAGGTGTGACAAATGATGCTGTCAGTTCCTCTAACTTGAAGACTAGTTAGTATTTATCTTGAGACCATGTATGTAATGTGTTATGTCTCCTTTGCTATATAAGCATGTGATGATTTGTAATCTGTATTTGCAATCTCTTAGCAGATTGCCTGGAGAAGGCAACGGCAACCCGCTCCAGTACTCTTGTCTGGAAAATCCCATGGATGGAGGAGCCTGCAGTCCATGGTCGGGCTGCAGTCCATGGGGTTGCTAGGAGTCAGACACGACTGAGCAACTTCACTTTCACTTTTCACTTTCATGCATTGGAGAAGGAACCGGCAACCCACTCCAGTGTTCTTGCCTGGAGAATCCCAGGGACGGGGGAGCCTGGCGGGCTGTCGTCTACACGTTGCGCAGAGTCGGACACGACTGAAGCGACTTAGCAGCAGCAGCGTGCCTGTGTTCTTCATTACATTCTGCTTTAACACATATTCAGTAATAAAAGTATTCCCTTTCTCTATGACTTCCATGGAGAGGATTTCTGGAGTGGGAGATTTTGATTTTAATTATTTTCCTCCATAAATTTTAATACAAGTGTTAGGTAGTTAGAATAGGAAAAAGGAGTCCAAAATGGTGGTGGCTAAAAGACAAGGGAAAAAGCCCGTGAAAACAGAACAAAGAAAGGTCCAAGGACCGGAGTGAGGACCTCAGGTGAAGCAAATAGCACTCCTGGCTAACCCAGTTTACAGAGGGCAGGCCCAGGGGGAGGAGAAAAAAAACACGTAAAAAGAGGAGCCATAACTGGGCTGGGGTCTCTATTCTCTTCACATCTTTTGGGTTGCTATCCCCTCATGCCTGGAGGATGTATTTTCCTTTACTTTCTAAATAAAATTGAGCTGTAACATGGAGCTGCAACACTGGCCCACCCAAGAACTGTAACACTGATCTGTCCAAGGGCTGTAATGCTGGTCTGTCCATTGCTCCAAATTTTTGTTGAGGCAACACAGAACTGAGGAAATTACTCACTCCCTGGACATCTATGGTGCCATGACTCAGATTTAACCTGGTTGAAACAACCTTAGCCCAGGCCTTCTTCATCTTCTGTCCCTAATCTTCTTTGTGCCAAGGATCAGGCCAATGAAAACTGTGAGCACAGGTCAGATATTTAGCAGATTGAGAGTTGGACTGTGAAGAAAGCTGAGCACTGAAGAATTGATGCTTTTGAACTGTGGTGTTGGAGAAGACTCTTGAGAGTCCCTTGGACTGCAAGGAGATCCAACCAGTCCATTCTGAAGGAGATCAGCCCTGGGATTTCTTTGGAAGGAATGATGCTAAAGC
>SJYA01000848.1:1349644-1468768 GCA_006410615.1 Neotragus moschatus | reverse complement strand
TGGTGATGGACAGGGAGGCCTGGCGTGCTGTGATTCATGGGGATGCAAAGAGTCAGACACGACTGAACAACTGAACTGAACTGAACTGGCAGGTTATTAAGGGGATTCCTCAACACATTTTTCCCACTGCTTTTTCCTCCTGTCCTTCAGCTCCTCTCTCCTGGGACTTGAGCCTGGCCAAAACCCATGATGCTTGGCTTCAGGACCTAATGAAGTTCAGGCTCTGATGTCTCATTGCAAAAATTCAGTTAGAGACAAAGCGATAGGTAAGAGATGGATTTGTTTGGATTTAGAGAGAAGCACACTCCACAGCGTGTGGGCCATCACAGAGGGCAAGTGCTGCGGCCATGGAATGTGGTGGGTGAAACTCATATGCTGATGAGTGGGAGGATCATCCAAACCACTGGGGAACCACCCACTCCTCCATCTTTTGACAGTGACTTGGAACTGTCCTGCCACATCTGGGTGTCATTTAGCTTACAGATTGAGAATCAGGTTTAATTGAATTTGGCTTGTTATCTTGGACCCATTTAATTTTAATTAGTTTATGTTATGCCCTTGTGCTATGTCATTCTTTCAAAAGTTGTGCCCTGCCCCCTTCCCTCCTGTTTCATGCTCTTTTCCTGAGCCCCATCCAGACCCACAATGTTGCCTCTACAGTCTTTTAGAGGGACAACCAGAAAATAGCTGGCCCTTGGAAGGGAAATGCTATCTAATATCCAAACCTTCTAGATAATCAGGCCTTCATCTTCCATGTTTCCTACAACATGTGCAACAATAGCATTTCTCAGTGAACCCACTAGGGTGAGTGACAGGCACACAATGCACCCCTTCAAGGGCAACTGGGCTTCCAGGGATAATGTTCACCACTTTGGGAGTTAGCCCTGCAGGCCGTTTGGGCCCAAATATTTACCACCCTTCTCCTAAAGTTACAAACATACCCCCAGATCAAATCTCCACTTCATTTTATGGAACATCTTATCTGTTGCCTCTTATAGCCACTAACTCCTATAACCATAACCCTGCCCCCTTGGAAGCAACATCAGTCCACCCAGCCTATTATTAAAATACTCTTAATGCCCCTAACAGGACAGATAACCCACTCCTTTGTCATTACTTCTGTTATTACCTAAAGTGGGTCTATGGCAATGAAACGTTTACCATTAGAAACACCCTAAACTGCTATTATGGAGGACTAGGGAGGAAATCAGTCACTTACCTTCTCTCAGAGCAATAGGAGGATAAGGCTTATGGCTATTTCACCAGGTTCCCAGTCAGGACACAGACTTAGATTACTTTACATCATGTTATCTATTCCCATCTGTGGTGAATAAACTGGCAATAAATCAAAATTACAACCCCTTAATCCTACTCAGCACTGGTCATCCTGGAGATCTTTGGGATGTCCAACTCCACCCTGGGAATCCTAGGAGGTCAACCTGCCTCAACCTGCCTAGGGATCTGGTCCTCAAAAGGTTGTCATGCCTCAACCTGCTCAGGGATCCACCAGTCCTGGGGTCCCAGGAGGTCGACATGCCTCGACTTGCCCAGGAACCCAATTCTCAGGAGGCCAACCTGCCTCAACTTGCCCGGGGATTTGATCTCCAGTAGGCTATCATGCCTCAGCTTGCCTGGGGATCTGCACCCTGACCCAGGGATACGTGGCTCTCAGGTTGCAACAGTACTGGGTAGGATAAGCTTCAGAAAGACTTACCCCAAGGAAGTCCACCCATGGAAATAGAAGGAAGACTATTAGTTGAGGGACTGTGCTCAGTCTCAGCAATAACTCAGGACCCAGTGAGAACCCCATTGCCTTTCTGGAAAGGCTGAAAGAGGCCCCCTAAAAGTTTACCAATCTGGACTTAGACTCTTGTGAGGGACAGGTGATTTTAAAGGACAAATTCCTGTTCCAATGTGCATCAGACATCAGGATAAAGTTACAACAGCTACAGTAGCAGGACCCCACTGCCTCTTTAGATGAGATGGTCCAGACAGCCACCAATTACCTTTTATAACAGAGAACAGGAAAGGGAGGCCAAGCCCAGGAAATGGAGAAAAGGAAAGAGACAAGGCATGCCTAGATGCTGACTGCCCTCCAGGGAAGCCCTATGGCAAACCCCAAGTCCTTGAAGGACAAGGTATCAGGCAAATGCCTAATCTGTAGACAGGCAGGGTACTGGGCCAAAGGCTGTCCAAACCATAACAAGTCTCCTAAAACAGCTTGCCACAAATGCCACCAATTGAGACACTGGGCAGAATTCTGCCCTCAGGACCCAAGAGCCTCAAGGTCAAGCGCTAAGCCTTCCCTCATGATGGTTCAACAGGACTGAAATGGCCCACTCCAGCCAGCCCGCCTGTCACAGATAACCATCATGGGGTTGAGCCAAGGGTGTAACCAGATATGGCAGTTAGGTCTGAGAATTTCTTGGTTGACACGGGCTACCTACTCTGTTCTGATCTCCTACTCCAGAGCCTTCTCCTACCAAACCTGTACCACTTGGGGTGCTCAGGAAAAACAATTACGAGAAGATTTACCCAAGCACTTTTTCATTGCTGGGATGGACAAATATTTCCCCACCAGTTTCTGGTGGTCCTTGAATGTCCTACTCCCTTATTGGGAAGAGATCTTTCCTGCCTTTGAAATCTTGCAGCTATTGCAATCCTGATAGAAGATGCTTTAAAACTCTCTCAGGGGCAAACTATTTTCACCATCCATCAAATGAAACAACTCCTAAATGGGAGAGGCCATTTATGGATGTCTAAACAAAGAATCCTCAGATATCAAGTGGTGCTGATGGAAAATCCAGGCCTCACTATATCCTCGTGTGAGGTTCTTAACCCAGCCACCCTCCTGCCTAGCCCTGAGAGCTCTCTCCTCTTTCACTCTTGCCTAGAAACCTTAGACCACTGAACAAAACCCCAAGAGGGACTGTCAGAAGATCCTCTGACCAATCCTGAGGAAATCTAGTACACTGACAGAAGCAGCTCTGTCTTGGATGGAAAAAGAACTGGATATGCAGTAATCTCCAATTTTGAGACCATAGATGCTAAACTTTTACCACCATGTGCTTCAGTCCAATTAGCTGAGCTCATAGCCCTGACTCAAGCTTTAGAGCTGGGAAAAGGAAAAAGAGTAGCCATCTACACTGACTCCAAATATGCCCTTCTAGCACTACTGCACATTCTTCTATTTGGAAATAAAAAGGCCACTTGACCATCAGAGGGTCCCCAATCAAATACGGTGATCAAACCCTTAGGCTCTTAGAGGCAGTCCATCTCCCCACTGAGGTTTCAACCTTCCACTGTAAAGGACCCCAAAAAGGAAGCACGGAAGTGGCACAAGGGAACCAAGCATCCTATCAGGCAGCTAAGAGAGCATCATTACAGAACAGTGACTTAATTAGGGGTTGCTAACTTAGTTCCACAGGCTAATTTGCCAGAAATTCCATCATATACTGAAGGTAAGACTCTTAAAGCTAAGAGTGAGGGCTTTCTAGAAGATCAGAGGGGTGGTTTCAAAAGGAGGGACTCCTTTTTCTGCCTGGGAACCTCCAATGAAAGTTAACTCCTTACATGCTACCACTCATTTAGGGGAGAAAACCCTTCAAAGAGTACTAGAAAAGTCCTTAAGAGGAACAGGCCTCCAAACAACTATAAAGTAAGAGGTCTCCTCTTGTCCCAGTTGCCAATTAAACAATGGCAACCCACTCTAGTACTCTTGCCTGGAAAATTCCATGGATGGAGGAGCCTGATGGGCTACAGTCCATGGGGTCACAAAGAGTCGGACACAACTGAGTGACTTCACTTTCCAACATTTAAGGAGCTCAAAGATCCCAGTTGGCCCAGCCTGTCCAACGATGTGGGGCCAACCCAGGAGAGGGCTGGCAGATGGACTTCACCCAGATGCCATTTTCTCAAGGGTATAAATACCTATTAGTCATGATAGATACATTCACAGGATGGATTAAAGGCTCTCCTACCTGGACCGAGAAGGCTGAGGAGGTGGTAAAAAAAAAACTGTTCCATGAAATCATTCCAAGATTTGGTCTGCCCACATCATTACAAAGTGACAATGGGACATCATTTACTTCTAAGGTCACCCAAGGGGTCTCTAAAGCATTAGGCATCACTTATTATCTCCATTGTTCCTGGAGGCCTCAGTCTTCAGGAAAAGTAGAAAGAGCCAATCAATTCTTAAAATCAATGATAAAAAAGATAACCCAGGAGACCTCCCTGGGATAGAAGGAAGCTTTACCAATAGCTCTCCCCCACACTTGTATTGCCCCTAAGGAATAGGCTGGTTTTAGTCCTTATGAGATGCGATATGGGAGGCCTTTTGTTTATGTCAATGACTTCTTCCTAGATCCAGAGGCTCAGACCCTCTGGTCTTATACCATGGCCATTGGGCAGTTCCAACAGGATATACACTTGTAGGGTATCAACCAGGACCCAAAAGATTCTAAAGAGTCACCACTATATGCTCCAGAGACTCAAGTCCTAATTAAAGTATGGAAAGATGGGTCCCCAAAGGCTCAACTTCAGCCCAATGGAAGGGCCCCTACCCTGTAATACTTTCTACCCCCATTCAAGGTACCAGGACATGAGTCCTGGACATGACTCATGAGTCAAGCTGTGGAAAAAAAACAGAAAAGGACACTCAATACACCTGTGAGGCCCCTGGGAGATCTCAGATACCTATTCAGAACTACAAATGAGTACCATTCTAATGAACATCCCCAGAATTAAGTTTCTGGGGATAAGATTTCTCAGGACAGCTCTAAAGAGCCAACACAGCTTGGTAGGGATTGTACTCCAAAACAGACAAGGGCTAGATCTCCTGATCCCTAAACAAGGAGGGATTTGAACCATCTTGAATGAGACGTGTTGTCTCTGGGTAAATACCTCCAACTAAGTTAAAGAAAGTCTCACAGTCCTCAAGAAAAACATTCAGAGCCTACAGGACCTCAAAGAACAAGCTAGAGAGTTCTTGGGGTGGCTACAATCTCTCTTTGGGGGATCCTCCTGGTGATGGGAAATTTGGACTTGGCTAATGCCCCTACTAATCCCTGTCATCACCATATTGATGCTGCTTATGATTGCTCCATGTATTATCAATTGACTAACCTGTTTTGTCTCTGCCTAGCTCAACAAGCTACAACATGTAGTGCCAGTTCAACAAGGATATATAAAACTACAGCCGACCACAGAAAATATCACTCACCCTTAAATGGACACTGCTATAAGGACTCCGAGGCTTGAGACTAGGAAGAAGGGGAGGCCCAATGCCCCTCACCATCCCAGTTCAGCAGGAAGTAGCCAGAGAGACTTTGATGCCCCTATTCCCAAAGAATTGGGCCTCCCATCTCTTGAGGGGGGGAATGTTAGGTAGTTAGAATAGGAAAAAGGAGTTTAAAATGGTGGTGGCTAAAAGACAAAGGGGAAAAGCCTGCAGAAACAGAACAAAGAAAGGTCCAAGGACTGGAATGAGAACCTCAGGTGAAGCAAACAGCACTCCTGGCTAACCCAATTTACACAGGGCAGGCTCTGGGGGGAGGAGAAAAAAACATATATTAAAAAGGAGCCAAAACTGGGCTGGGGCCTCTCTTCTCTTCTCGTCTTTTGGGTCGGCATTCCCTCATGCCTCAAGGATGCATTTTCCTTTACATTCGAAATAAAACTGAGCTGTAACACTGGTCCATCCAAGGGCTGTAACGCTGGTCCATCTGTCACTTCAAATTTTTGTTGCAACGAGACAGAACCAAGGATATTACACACTACCCTGACACAAGCAAGAGTATCTCCTTTAGTAATTATAAAGTAAAGGTAATAGAAGAAAGTACTATCATAGTATCTCTCACACTTTCAAGAGCTAAAAGCCTGATGTGGGACTTATAACAGTGAGGATTCTGCACACCAAACACAGGAGACTTTTCCCATAATCAGTGGCTTTATTTATATTAATATATTTGATTAATAGGAATCTACTTTAAGACAGATACATCAATTATGAATTCTCTTACCAATGTCTTTAAATATTAACTTTTTAAATTATATTAATCATACTGCAAAGCTTATTTGAACTGAGATGAAAGATGTTGTTAAACCAAAAAAAAGATAATAATAAAATAACTATAAAGAAAAAGACTTCTGGAAACACTTCCTGAAGACTTACATGCTTAATGAAAAAGGACAGTTTCTCAATAGGCTTAGGAAGAACAAAGGCAAACACCAAAGCCGATCAAACTTCAGGGTCGAAGCAGAGCTGCCAGAAATAGCAAGATATTCTGCCTTAGGAACTTAAACTGCTTTGTCTTAAAATTCTTCCCATAAATTTATGAAAAACTACCACCTTGGCATGCACTAAAGAAAACTTTTGAATGTCTAAATTTAACAGAGAAATTAACTGGAATGAATCTAGTCCATGTATTAAACCCTGGAATTCAGAAGAGCAATTACATTATCAAGCTGCTTATTTTTGAATGAACAATTCTGTAATTTTTAAAAAATTATATACATGCATTGTATCTTATTCATTCCAATTTATTCACCCATATATCCCTAAAGTGAAAAAAAAAAAAGAAATCTAGATAATATCACCATGGATCAGAACAAGCAAGTATTTATGTTTTAATACTACCAACGGAGTGACAAATGTTCATGATGCTAAAGTAAAACTGAAAGCAAGAGGAAAAGAAAACAAAAACATAAAGGGAGGATGTAAGACTTCCAAAGCTTTTCAGACTTTGGTCAGGAACTATCCTTTCAATCCTCTTTTAAACATCACCAGTGTATTCTCTTTACTGTTCAATTAAATCAAACTATTTGGTGAGTTAAAATATATATCTTATGTCTAGCAACTCATTTCTCTTCAACTGCATATCCTTCTCCCATCTCTAAATCTTAAAATAATATGATTCCATATTTATGCCCTCATTACAAAATTTATCTACATGCATGTTTATATGTGTTGGTGCTTTACATTCCCTATACTATAAATCCCTGTAGGCAGAATCTGTGATTTGTTTTCCTTTATTCAGAAACACATGAAAGGGAAAACAGAATGGAATACATATTGCCTTGATAGTCAAATATATTGCGTATAAGTCCCCTTCTTCACCTGCCCCCAATCCCTCCCAGCATCAGGGTCTTTTCCAATGAGTCAACTCTTCACATGAGGAGGCCGAAGTACTGGAGTTTCAGCTTTAGCATCATTCCTTCCAAAGAAATCCCAGGGCCGATCTCCTTGCAGTCCAAGGCACTCTCAAGAGTCTTCTCCAACACCACAGTTCAAAAGCATCAACTCTTCGGCACTCAGCCTTCTTCACAGTCCAACTCTCCCATCCATACATGACCACTGGGGTCGCAAAGAGTCGGACACGACTGAGCGACTGAACTGAACTGAATGTCTCAAATGATACCCATTCCACATTTTTCTAACTTAAGATTAGAGAAGAAAATAGATATTGTTATTGTAATTAAATTCACATCAGCATATTCAGACATGTAAACCATTTCTTATCACAGTCTTGGACTACCTTGCAAATTTTTTTCCTATTATGCCTCACAACTTTGCAGTAGGCAGTAACTGTTTCTTGTATGTTTATTAAACTCACACATAATTTATTATTATCATGATGGATGTATTGCAGAAGCCAAAACAATTCTATTTACGTTTTTATAAATTGCAGAAATTGCTTTTCAATATATTAAACCAAGTGAAAGGTAAAAACTGTAGTTTTTTTTCTACCAGACACTGAAAATAAGTGCGAGGAGCTAAAATATCATTATATTTTATGGAATTGGTTGAATTCATTTTCGCTTTGTTATTAAATATATTATTTTTATGAATTCAAACAAAAAAGTCAATACTTAAAAGTATAGATAGAATGATGTTCCCAAAAGCCTTTTCTGAGTTTACAGGCGTCTTCATGAGAGATCATTTCAAATGGTTGGATGAAAGAATTTCTAAAAATAATACCTCAAAGCATTTTCATATATTTTTCTGATAATATGTAATTAAGCTTACACTACTAGCAAGAAATACTATAAATTGTTTTAAAATCATTGTATTTTCAATAGATGGAAGAAAGGAAGGATAAATGAAACAGCCTAATAGTGTGTGGGAAACTGTATTTTAATAAACCATTTAAAATTGAGAAAACAACATCATATGGATAAAATGCATTTTATTTTCTAAAATGGACAGAAAGATTTCTAGGGAAAAAGACTCCACTCCCACTTTAAAACAGGAGAAACTTTTCACTAGTTACAGAAATTGACAAAGATATCAAAATCATATCACTTCAATAAAGTGTCAGTGGATAAAATGTAGAAAAGACTAGATTCAATGTGAAACCCTTGGGTTGCAGTCTTAAACCAACTAACATACTCTGTGTTGTAGAGAGCACAAACTATGGCAGAATTGGTCTCTGAGTTCTACTGAAAGCCTAAAATACTTGGCTTTGAAAGTAATATAATCTGAGGGTTATATTGGTTGTAGAACATGTACTGAGTGTTTAGTTGCTCAGTCGTGTCTGACCTTTTGCGACCCCATCAACTGTAGCCTGCCAGGCTCCTCTGTCCATGGAGATTCTCCAGGCACAAATATAGTGAATTGCCATTTCCTTCTTCCAGGTTTCCCACAATACAGGCTGATTCTTTACCATCTGAGCCCCCAGAGAAGCCCAAGGAAAAGTCTGTTTCCACCCAGTTATAGAGCATGTTGTTGCTAAGTCACTTCAGTCATGTCTGGCTCTGTGTGATCCCATAGACAGCAGCCCACCAGGCTCCCCCATTCCTGGGATCCTCCAGACAAGAACACTGGAGTGGGTTGCCATTTCCTTTTCCAATGTATGAAAGCAAAAAGTGAAAGTGAAGTCTCTCAGTCATGTCTGACTTAGTGACCCCATGGACTGCAGCCTACCAGGCTCCTCCATCCATGGGATTTTCCAGGCGAGAGTATTGGAGTGGGTTGCCATTGCCTTCTCCAGTTCTAGAGCATAGTAACTGCTAAAATAACAATCTCCTACAAGCTTAAATTAGCTTTCAAAATGTTTTTTCCTGCCACCAACTGGGATCAATCTGAGAGAATTTAAGTACTCTAGTCAGAGGACCATAGCCAGTGAGAAAAGGAGAAGCAGAGATGCAGTGAACTGAAAAATGTAATTANGTTGCCATTGCCTTCTCCAGTTCTAGAGCATAGTAACTGCTAAAATAACAATCTCCTACAAGCTTAAATTAGCTTTCAAAATGTTTTTTCCTGCCACCAACTGGGATCAATCTGAGAGAATTTAAGTACTCTAGTCAGAGGACCATAGCCAGTGAGAAAAGGAGAAGCAGAGATGCAGTGAACTGAAAAATGTAATTAATAAAAGGAGTACAGGTCTCCACGGACAGGAAGATTGGAATTGATGACCATTAATATTAGACAAGAAACTTTAATAGCAGTTTTAATAGTGGAGATAAAGCAGATACATCATTATGGACAGATGACAAGATTGTCAATCTGAGAGACTCAACTGAGAAATGATTATGAATAATAAGAGAAGTCAATAAGATCAGAGGGTAAAATACTAAGACATATAACCACTGTATAAACAAATAATAAGCAACTAGATAATGTTTCTACATTTATTGAGATTATTAGCAAAATAGAATTAGTTAATACTATCACCTGCATATCAGATATGCAGATGATACCACTTTAAAGGCAGAAAGTGAAGAGGAACTAAAGAGCCTCTTGATGAAAGTGAAAGAGGAGAGTGAAAAGCTGGNTTCTTCACAGTCCAACTTTCACATCCATATATGACAACTGGGAAAATCATAGCCTTGACAAACCCAGACAGTGTATTAAAAAGCAAAGACATCACTTTCTTGACAAAGGTCAGTGTAGTCAAAGCTATGGTTTTTCCTGTAGTCATGTATGGATGTGAGAGCTGGACAATAAAAAAGGCTAAGGGCCAAAGAAAAGATGCTTTTGAACAGTGGTGTTGGAGAAGACTCTTGAGAGTCCCTTAGACATCAAAGTAATCAAATCAGACAACACTAAAGGATAATCAGTCCTGAATATTCACGCCAAGGACTGATGCTGAAGCTGAAGCTCCAATATGTAAGCCACCTGATGCAAAGAGCTGACTCACTGGAAAAGATCCTGATGCTGGGAAAAATTAAAGCCAGGAGCAGACAGAAGATGAGACAGCTGGATGGCACCATCAACTCAATGGACGTGAGTTTGANGGATAATCAGTCCTGAATATTCACGCCAAGGACTGATGCTGAAGCTGAAGCTCCAATATGTAAGCCACCTGATGCAAAGAGCTGACTCACTGGAAAAGATCCTGATGCTGGGAAAAATTAAAGCCAGGAGCAGACAGAAGATGAGACAGCTGGATGGCACCATCAACTCAATGGACGTGAGTTTGAGCAGTCTCTGGGTAATGTCCAGAGAAGCCTGGCATGTTGTAGTCCATAGGGTCACAAAGAGTCACATAGGACTGAGTGAACAACAGCCCTAACGGAGGCCATGGTTTCCCTCACACAAATACCTCAGACTTTTTCTCTATTAAATATTTCCACTGCTATCCTAAGGATAAAATCCAAACTTCTAAAAGCAATTTGTAAAGCCCTTCATAATATTGTGTGTGCTTTACAAAGTCTCCATTTCATTTTTGCTTTTTCTTTTGTACCAGTACTGCTTTACTGGAGTATAACTGACACACAATAAAGCACATATATTGGAGGTGAACAATTTGATCAGTTCTGAGATATGTATACTAGCTTAAAATCATAAACCATACTAAATACAATGATGATATTTTCATTCCCCAAATTTTCCTTGTTCCTCTCCCTATCACCCTACCTCGTGAAATATGATACTGTTACCGATCTGTTTTCTGTCAATATAGATGAGTTTGCAGTGCTTAGACTTTTAATAAATGGAATCATATAATAATTACTATTTTTATCCTGCTTCTTTCACTTAACCTAAATAATTTTGAGATTCAGCTATGTGGTTAATCTATCAGTAGTTTATTTTTATTGCTGAGTACTAATGTATGAAAGTACCATAATATGCTTAGGCATTCACCTGTTTATGTATATTTAGACTGTTCCCCATTTTAGCTATTATGAATAAAGCTTCTATAAATATTTGTTTAAAAGGCTTTGTGCAGGTACACATTTTTATTTGTTTAGTAAATAACTAGGAGTGGAAAAGCTGTGTTCTATGCTAGATGCATATTTAACACTTTAAGAAAGTGTCAAGTTGTTTTCCAAGATTGCTGGACCATTTTACAGTTCAACCAATTATTACTGCAGTTGCTCTCCATATGCTTCCCAGGCACTTCAGCCAAAAATCATAGAAAAGGTTAAGTATATAGTAAAGGTTTCTTTTCTTTTTCTTTCTAAAATTCAGCTGAAACTAGGTTTTAATAACCAATTATGATAAAAAGTAATATACTTTTACTTAAACAGTTATTCAACATTTCAATTACATTTAAAATAAATCAATTCCAAATAAAATCTCAGCAAATGCAGCTTCACTAAGAATATATTCGAGTTTCACATACTTAGGCACCTCAGTTTTTTTTCTTATCCTGGCTGCAAGCCTTTGGAGGCACAGCAGACCTCTCTGAGTCATTTTCATACTGAAAGGAGGGTTCATAGATATTTAGTTGTTATCCTTTTAATAGTGAGACATCCTTCAGGATCATTCCCTTGAAATTTTTATCCAAGCATTGCTACCCTATTATTCACATGCTTTGCTGAATATGGTGCTTCTCTATTGTAACACAATCTTCTTAAGCTACACTCCAGGAAGCTATGTATAGACTCCTTTACATACTAAGATACCCCCAAACATAGGAGTTCCTGTCACCATCTCACTGGAACAAACCTGGCAAAACACTGCAAGGATAACCATATTGCCTTTCTTTTCCTATACACTGTTCTCCTTCCAGCTCATTGATTTTAGCACTAGTTCATCTGCTATAATTTAAATGTTTTTGTTTTTCTTATTTCTGTAATTTTTTTCCCTACATGGTGGTAATTAACTATTATCACTCAAAAAAGACTACTGACTCAGGTGACTACTTTCTTTTACACACTAAAGGAAAGACTGAAAATAAAAATTCATTATTAAAATTTCAAAATATTATTCCTCTGCAGTTCTAAAGATGGCAAATACTTTTGGTTTGTGCAAGGATACATATACTTCTACAAGATTTCTAGACCCAGTTATCTACTGTAAATTATTTCTCCAGGATGGACAATAAGTATATGTGTAGCTAATTTCCAGAAGAATTAGCTAATTATTTGCATACCTACCCCAAAGGACAAGCCTCCATCCTGTGGAAAGAACTTTGTGGAATCTGAGCAATGATGAGTAAGCAAATGCCTATCCTTAAACCAAAGCTTTCATGAACTGGCACCCTGGCTAAAATCTCCTGCCATGTGCTTCTCCTCCCCACACCTCTGTTTATGTTTGGAAAAGGCAGTGGTACCTGGGCTCTTCTGAGACTACAAAAGCCCCCCTTTCTCCTCCCTGCTTCCCAAGTTCTCGCTAGCTTAGCTGAATGTCCACATTATGTGTAGGAATTTATTTACTGTGAAATTTTTGGTTTTATTACAAACAAAATTGAAAGAAGGAAGCTTCCACTCCCTCTAGCAGTTACCTGAATCCTTTGCAGGGTAAGCAGTATTCTTCCTGGTCTGGCTGTGGAGTCAGGTCTCTGCTATTATCAGTCTGTTCTGTCATGTCCCAGGTGACCTGTGTTGATTTGTTCTTAGGTCTCAGAGAAAGTGTTCAGTTATTTGAAGCAGAGTTGAGATGAACTGCCTCAGCTATTCTAAAACATTTGCTCGCTATCCTAGCCTTCCACTTATCACTCTGTATCTACCCTCTCAAATTCACTCTTATAATTGTCCAGGAGTATTTCCAAGATCAATAATGACTTCGAAGACTTCATCTTATCTGTGTACAACCCTTTTTTTCACAGGGTGACAGCTATTGCATGAAGATAACCTGACTTTGTAATTCTGATCTATTCTGACCCTGGTATAGATATACACCTCATGCCCATTCTTAGAATTTTGGCCACAGGTCACATATTATAGGTGTATACTTCACACCATCTTCTTCATAGTGCAGCTATTAAACAACAGTACAAACAAACCTAAATTTATTTTCCTGAAAACTCAATTTCTAACTCTTGAATACATGTGTATTCAGCCTGAGAGCAGCACAGTAGTAGCCTAGCTATTTTAAAGCACGTTCAAGTCAAATACACTTACAAATACATTTTGGGATTAAACTAATAAAATGATTGGGGTGTGTGTGTGTTTGTGTGTGTGTGTGTGTGTGTATGTGTGTGTGTGTGCACGCTCAGTCATGTCCAACTCTTTGTGACTCCATGGACAGTAGCCCATCAGGTTTCTCTGTCCATGGAATTATTCAGAGAAAAATACTGGAGTGGCTTGCCACACCCTCCTCCAGAGGACCTTCCTGACCCAGGGGTCAAACCCACATCTCTTGTGTCTCCTACATTGGCAGGCAGTGGCTTTATCACTAGCATCACCTGGGAAGGCCTAATAAGATGATAATAAATTTTAATAATAATTATTCAGGAATCTTCTGTTTTTAGTTACGTCACTGATGATAAATTACAGAAAACTCATACATGAGGAGTTTCACTTTATCATATAGTATTTATTACTTTCAGTGAGGTAGGTATTATTTTTGTTACAGAGATAGAAAAATTAAAACTTAGCTAAGTCAACTATGTTTTCTACAGTTACCCACTGAATCAGTGGATAGAACCTAGAGGTCTGTCAACTGTACCCAAAGCTCCTTTTTTTTCTGTCAGGTTCTAGTTATTATGATTTAGATGAGATACACATGGTCCCGCTCCTTTTGGAAATTAGGAGGATTTTAAATCTATGGTTCAGAAAATTGGAATTGTAGAGTCTTGAGCAAGATGTGTTAACCATCCTGTGCTCGAACTACTGCTTCAGAAGATAAGCTGGCAGAAAAACATACTATTTAAATGACCTTCCAACTGGACATTCCAAGATTCTATCCACTTTAGCAAAAGGAGAAGATCAGCAAGTGACAGTGATGTGGGAAGACATTTTACTCTTCATAGTTTCATCAAGCAGTGTTTTCAAACCAGGTTATGAGGAAGAGGAACATAAGTAAAAGGATACTTATTAAAAAGAGAGAAAAAGAAACATGGCTGCTAATATGGTAGGTACACTGCCATACAGTTTAAATGTGTAAATAGAGGGGAAATGTGCGAGTTAAATGGAAGAGAGTCAGAAAGAAACAGGTTTCTCTCTCATTTCAAAAACCAGGGAAGAAGACAGTCACATGAAGGCTACTGCTGGCAGAGTGAAATTTCAATTTTTTTTTTTTTAATTGGGGTGAGGAAAGGCATAGGGCAGAAAATACAAAACTCTAATTTTGGGAAGGAGAGAAAGTCAGAGAAAAAAATGTAGGAAAATATTAGCAATGGAAATTAGAATGAAAAAATCATCAGTCAGAAATCAGGAAGCATAGGAAAACAGCAAAGTTTTATGAGCTATGATCTTGGTATTTTAATAACATGGAGAATCCCAGGGACGGCAGAGCCTGGTGGGCTGGCGTCTATGGGGTTGCACAGAGTTGGACACGACTGAAGTGACGCAGCAGCAGGGGCAGGAGGCAACAGTTTGCATAAACTATATACCATGAAGTAAGGAAGATAATAAAAAGCAGAGACATTACTTTGCCAACAAAGGACTGTCTAGTCAAAGCTATGATTTTTCCAGGAGTCATGAATTGATGTGAGATTTGGACTATGAAGAAAGCTGAGCACCGAAGAATAGATGTTTTTGAACTGTGGTGTTGGAGAAGACTCTTGGACTGCAAGGAGATCAAATCAGTCAATCCTAAAGGAAATCAGTCCTGAATATTCATTGGAAGGACTGATGCTGAAGCTGAAACTACAATAGTTTGGTCACCTGATGTGAAGAACTGACTCAATGGAAAAGACACTGACTCTGGGAAAGATTGAAGATGGGAGGAGAAGGGGATGACAGAGGATGAGATGGTTGGATGACATCACTACGTCAATGGACATGAGTTTGAGCAAGCTCCGGGAGTTGATGATGGACAAGGAAGCCTGGCATGCTGCAGTCTATGGGGTCACAGAGTCGAACACGACTGAGCAACTGAACTGAACTGAAGGAAGACATGGAGGTCATAGACAATTTTTAGAAGTGAGATATTTAACAATGGGGGATTCTTAAGTGCAGAGGTGAATGGTCATGTAAAATACTGTATACAATGTGGTTCTACATTTTAAACTAAGAATTCGTTTCTTAGAGCTGCTTGTTTACTGCATGCTAAGAGAAAATCAAAGGAAAGGAAACCTTCAAAAGTGCTCTGTAGGGTTTATGATTATGTATAAAATATAGTTAACTAAAGTTCTTATTGCTTCTTGATTTCTTTTTTTCAAAGGCATGATAGAAAATGAAAAAGACACTTGCAAAAGGAAGAGTACAGAACTATTTTCTCAATGAAAAATAAAATATCCAAGATACTGAAATTAAGAATTTATTGGCCTTCCCATAAGCATTCAGCATCTGTCAATGAAGATTTACCATAAAATCCCAAAGCACACAGTACTTACAATGCCAAAATATTTTTTTTTCATATGTAATGCAGATTATCTGATTTTGTTCCCCAAACTCCCATGACTGTAGTCCCTGAAGTGAAGGTCAATAGAAGAGAGTAATGTTATCTGTGTCTAAGAAAATCCTTGTGGATATTATGGCACTATTTCAGATTTCAAGTTTTTCCCTATATACTTGAAAAATGTACAGATGTGTGTGTATATATGCATACACCAAGCAGTTTTATTTTTACTGAACATGAAAATGTACATGTTCAGAGATACATAGAGTAGAAATATAAAGCCTCACTTTTCAAAGGTCTCCCTCAAATAGATTAAAATGTAAGAACATATTTTGGACTTCAAACTGTTATTAACATTCAAATGAACTTGATTACATTTTCTATTTGAACTATATATCCTTAACAAAGGCAACTGGTCTCATTTCAGTTCAGTCACTCAGTCGTGTCTGACTCTTTGCAACCCCATGGATTGAAGCATGCCAGGCTTCCCTGTCCATCACCAACTCCTAGGGGCTTGCTCAAACTCATGTCCATTGACGTAGTGATGTCATCCAACCATCTCATCCTCTGTCATCCCCTTCTCCTCCCATCTTCAATCTTTCCCAGAGTCAGTGTCTTTTCCATTGAGTCAGTTCTTCACATCAGGTGACCAAACTATTGTAGTTTCAGCTTCAGCATCAGTCCTTCCAATGAATATTCAGGACTGATTTCCTTTAGGATTGACTAGTTTGACCTCCTTGCAGTCTAAGAGTCTTATCTAACACCACAGTTCGAAAGCATCTATTCTTAGGTACTCAGCTTTCTTTATTGTCCAACTCTCACATCC
This sequence comes from Neotragus moschatus, assembly GCA_006410615.1. Taxonomy (NCBI): domain Eukaryota; kingdom Metazoa; phylum Chordata; class Mammalia; order Artiodactyla; family Bovidae; genus Neotragus; species Neotragus moschatus. The sequence continues at coordinate 1,452,269 of SJYA01000848.1, read as the reverse complement.
ACACACGACTACTGGAAAACCCAAAGCTTTGACTAGATGGACCTTTGTTGACACAGTAATGTCTCTGCGTTTTAATATGCTGTGTAGGATGGCCAAAGATTTTCTTCCAAGGAGAAAGTGTCCTTTTAATTTCATGACTGCAGTCACCATCTGCAGTGATTTTGAAGCCTAAGAAAATAAAGCCTGTCACTGTTTCCACTGTTTTCCCATCTATTTGCCATGAAGTGATGGGACTGGATGCGATGATCACGTTTTATGAATTCTGAGTTTTAAGCCAACTTTTTCACTCTCTTCATTCACCTTTGTCAAGAGGCTCTTTAGTTCTTCGTTTTCTGCCATAAGAGTGGTGTCATCTGTGTATCTGAAGTTATTGATATTTCTCCAGGCAATCTTGATTCAGCCATCCTGGCATTTCTCATGATGTACTCTGCATATAAGTTAAATAAGCAGGGTGACAGTATGCAGCCTTGATGTACTCCTTTCCTGATTTGGAATCAGTCCTTAATTCCATGCCATTTCTAACTGTTGCTTCTTGACCTGCATAAAGATTTCTCAGGAAGCAGGTAAGGTGGTCTGGTATTTCTATCTCTTGAAGAATTTTCCATAGTTTGTTGTGATCCACACAGTCAAGGGCTTTGACATAGTCAATAAAGCAGAAATAGATGTTTTTCTGGAACTCACTTGCTTGTTCAATGACCAAGCGGATTTGGGCAATTTGATCTCTGGTCCCTCTGCCTTTTCTAAAACCAGTTTGAACATCTGGAAGTTCACAGTTCATATACTTTTGAAGCCTGGCTTGGAGAATTTTGAGCATTACTTAACTAACATGTGAGATAGTGTGGTAGCTGAACATTCTTTGACATTGCCTTTCTTGGGATTGGAATGAAAACTGACCTTTTCCAGTCCTGTGGGCATTACTGAGTTTAACTGATTTACTGTTATATTGACTATTACCCTAGCTGTTTCTTATTCTGTGTGGTTGATTTGGTGCTTCAGTGCTGTCCTACAGAAGATTCTGCATGGTGCAAATAGTCTATAACTGTGCTGTCTATTGTGGGAGACTTTAGTCTGATGATTATTAATCTACTGAGCACAGGAAATGTTGCTAGCATGACCAAGGAATCGAACTTTTCATTTTAATAAGCATTAATATATTTATTTTTAAATAGCATATTTTGATGGGTTCATGTGGAAATGATTTTGGCAACCCTCTTTTCCTAACTTGTCATTTTCTACTCTGCTTTGAAACCTGCATAGTTTCATTTCTTTCATGCTTTCAATCTCTTCATTTCATCCTCTATATCAGCAATCAAACATACATTGGCCCAAAAGCAATCTGAATAATTATAATCATTTATTATCAACAGAAAATCTGTCAAGTAACTGATTTTTGCTCCAGCTCCAAATCACTTAGAATGTCATTATGGATGTCTTATAGTAGGATAAGAGGGGTATTCAACCAAAACAAAACTGTGCATGGAGGACATGTTATAAAATCAGAAATCCTGAGACTATCAGACAACCATGCACATCTCAGAATTTCTGAAAAGAAAGCAGAATGGGAGAAACTGAGACTTTCACCACAATGAAATACTTGAGTACTTTGATTTTTCCATGCATTACGGTTCTATCTTTTTAAGTCTAAGTAGCTTCATAATACTTATAATATTATATATCACATTTCAGAAGATCATAATACAAATAACTTTCAGGTATTGTCATCATATAAACACAAACATGTATTCCATCTAAAAGTCAGCTTTCTGGTCAATAGCAGCACAATGTGAAACTACAATTCAAGCTCATTAAGGTTTTAGCTTGATGTTTCCAATGATAATCGAGTCATCTAGGAAACATGTTATAAAATAACTCAGTGACATATTGTAGACCAATAAATTGGGTTTCCAATATCCATAATGATAGTGATAATAAGAAGGATAGAAAACTGTTAAAAATAATATGATACTAATCTATTCAGAAAGCATTTTAAAAATATTTTTAACCTAAAATTTTATATTTTCTCACATTTGGAAATTAATTGTTTGATAAAGGTGAACAGGCAACTCCAACATTACAATATTGACTGTCGCCCTCTTCTTCATCTCTTTCAACACTCTGTATGACTTAAAGAGAAAGTCTCAATACTAACAGTAATTATTGCCCCGATATTATGCTTTCGACTCTTCTCATGAGTTACTGATGATACCAGTTCACACTGTCAATATTGCTTTGAGTTTACCATTTTGTAAAATACACAAAGAGCACCAAAACAGAAGCTACTTATAAATGGATATAGCTACATACTTGCAGGAGTAGCTTAAATACTTCAACTCTATAATCTTTCAAACATTCTTCAGAAAATATGATAGTGCAGAAATAACCTTGATATAAAGATCAGACTGTGACATAAAGTATACATTCTATCCCATCATTTATCATAATATAACTCAAAACTTCCCAATTTTTCCTATATAATTTCTTGGTCATAAAGCAATTATTTCTATTATAGGAGAAGCTTCCAGTAACTTTAACAAATTACAGCATTAAGATTTTTTGGAATCACAGAATTATAAGATTCTCAAATAAATCAAGCATCTGAGTGAGACTTTTTATTTCCTGAGAAGAGATGACTTTTTCATAGCTACAATGAGAAGCTTTTAGATAAAATGAGAAGAATTTTTAGCAGCAGGATTCCATGCTCTTGTGGCAGTTAATATATAGTCAGTGTTGTTGTGGTGACCCAATATTCAAGTAAACTTATTAAGGAAATGTTTGTGCTGCTCCTTTGTTCTACAAAGTGAAAAGGACGAGGAAGGGTAGTGAGGAAAAGAAAATGTAAGATAAACCAGAAGATACCTTCAGAACAAAAAAAGGCATGTCTTTAGACAGCAGAATAGTGTATTATGATAATGCTCCAAATTCTTATATCCATTATGCAAGTATGTTAGAAATACATACTTATTACCAAAAACATTATTCATCTATCTCCTATCTAACATGAACAATTTATTCAACTACACAACTAAGAGCATAAAAGAAGTTTTATTTCTAGAAGTGCTAACATTTTTTGGATGGATATCTCAATAAGAAACAAATGTTGTTTTCAATAACTACACTTTTAAGGAGAAGAATTCTGTTATTACAACTGGCAAATAACATATAAAGAAAAATCTGCTGATAAAAGCTGAAAATTAACTCAAAGTGTGACAGGTGTCTCTATATTTTCATCTCATTATCTTAAGTATTTTTCTAAATTCATGCATAGTTTACTTAAAGTAGAATAAAAATGGTACATCTAAAACATAATAATCTGAAAAAAAGAGTTAAACTTACACTAATCAATGATATTAACAATGTTATTTACTTTTTATTGTTAACACATACTCTGTTCCTCGAATTAGAATGTACAAACAGTTGTACAAAAGTGATGAAAACAAGACATCACACTTATATAATAATGCTTCCCAATATACAAGATCTTATGTATACATCATCTTTTTTTATCCTCCAAACGGTTATGGGAGGCAAGCATTACTCCACTTAAAAGTAGATGTAAATTTAGAATCAGCCAGTTAGTCTGCAAATAGCCAATTTCTTTCATTTAAATAAAAAAATCTCAGTACTCATGATTTTTCCACAGTGCTCACATGTATTTTGTTAATATTTTATTGAATATACGGCACAGAAATTCAGTGGGTATAAAATATATAGAATTTTTTAAAATAATGACAGCATATAACCATTATAATACTGAATTTCTAATAAAATTTATTGTTAGAACATTAGATTTACAACACAGGACTGTTCTCCATTGTTAAAGATACAACATTTTGTTATTGATGAAACTGGGTTAAAATATTCTGAAAACTTTGGCTACTCCCTCTATTCTTTTGGAATGACATTCTTTCATATTAACTTAAATACAGGGCACATTTAACTTCAGAAGTGTGCAAGTGTAATCTTTCATTGCAGGCAGATTCTTTACCAGCTAAGCCACAAGGGAAGCCCTTCTCTAAAAATAGAGTATCTAAAAGAATCACAAATGCCTATCACAAACTCTTAGGAATTTTAAGCAACTTTATACACTAAACATAAGTATCTACATTTTCTTTTTAAGAATCTTCAAACTTTCATTTAAAATAGATGGAAGTAAAATCATTAAATAAACGTATTCAGTATCATCCAACAAAAATAATTTTCTTATCTTTGAAAGTTTTTATTATAGTGTACATTTTCCCCAAAACAGCTTTAAATAAAATACTTACATTTGTGATAGTATAGGAACCCCTCCTTAAAAATGTGCTATGCTTCAATAAGTTGTAGGTAAGCTTGCAAAATATTATTTCACACAAGCTAAGTCACATACAATGAAATATAGTCATTTTTAACTCAAAAATACAGTTTAACTTAGTTTCTAAACTATAAAAATATGGTTTACTTAGATTTTAATGTTAGAAACAAAGAACCACATGGCACTGAAAGTAAAAGAAATAAAGATGCTGCACCCCATATGACCACATTAACAACATATAGTAAAATGGATATCAGTTAGAAGTAAAATCATCTGACTGTAGTAAATTCACACTAAGATGTTCAGGACCAACATCATCCCACCCTGTAAGATTTATTTGTATTCTTACAGGAAGATCATTTTATCATAGAAGTATTAATTGGATTGTCCCTCAAATAGGTTTTAAAGTTTTAATTTTTAGGTAATTTTTGAGAAAAATTTATTGGGGTGTTATGAGTTAAAAATGAGAAATATGTTTCTTCTTATGAATAGAATTTTGACATCGACTACCTTTGGCTCTTCCAAGTTTTTGTGTTTCTCCTTTGTTCATTTTTTGACCACATAGAGACCAACCACTAAGCTTTTCGACATTACTCAGCATACTAGTAACTCTCATTCTGGAAAAGATGAGATGAGGCAGAAATATATTTCTAAGCATAATTGCTTCTAAGTTACTCACCATGTTTTCTGGGTCCACATCTTAGCCAATTGTCACCCAAAGTTTAAAGACTCATATAACTCCACTGAACAGGAATTTCTACTTCTGTTAATAAAGAAAATATGACAAACTATTTGATAGGAATGGACCACATTAAATATATTAATCATTACTTTCTTGAAATGTGTCTAGAATTCACATAGTCTTTATGCAGTATAATAAACATTTATTTCTGTGACAAATGAGTGATTTGAAATGTTAACTACAAAACAAAGCAAAAGCATGACTTTTTCCAAAACATGCCTTCAGGAAGCTCAATGGTTCATGGTTAATTAGCATTATTTGATTTAGGAGAGGTCAGAGATCTTACAATTTGATACAGGCATTTCCATGAGGGTTTGTACCTGAACAAAAGCAACCTCATCGTATATTATATCTGAACTTATGAAGTCAGTTCCTACTATTAAAAACACATGGGTATATTGTGCCAGTGACTAAAAATGCTTTAAGGAATATCCGTGATCTACAAGAAGTCTTTGGAATTTAAACTTGTGAATTAGTGGATCAAAATACTAAGATTACTAGAGTTGAGAAGGAAAAAAAGCCAATGTATTGCTTGTCAGGCAAAGCAATGCTGTGTCACCTAAAAGAGAGTTAAGTGAAGCTCTCAGAATTACAATTTAGTAATGTAGTTACATTTTAGTATATCAATGATATAAGCAATAAGACTTGTACTAGTGAAACTAGTATATATTTATATTATATAATGAGTCTATTAATAAGACCCTCATGTGAAATTACTGGAGGAATCTCCCATGTTATAGAATTATTTTGGCCAAAATATTTTTTAAGAAATAAATATTTTAATAGTAATTTTCATTTTTTAAAGTAAATACCACAGATTTTTTTTTTTAAACTAAATCCCTCTTTAATAGTGCAACATATGCTGCTTTTACACTTTTTTTAATTTGGACTTTTGAGAAATATGACACTAAATTAATTAGTATGAGAGTATTTAGCCCAGAAAAATTCTCATTGATACATGCAATTATTGTATAGCAATAAAATCAGGTGACATTCAAATATAATAATTAGAATTGCTTTAGTTATATGATACCACAGTGATATTAAGGTATTTAAAAATACTTTATTATCTCTTGATTGATCACAAGAAAGATAAACTATTGTGAATGCAGTTTTATCTTTCCTTAATCGCCCTGAAATAAAAGCAATAGGGATTTGGCTAAAAGGTACTGTCAATGTAGATAATCAATTGCTGCTTTAAAAAATCAACTGGTTCTATAAAAATGCAAATTAACTTTTTTTGATCAGTAAACAACTACTCTCTATTGATTTTTTTCTTTTATACCTTTTGTTTCTGTTGCTTGGGATCAGATGATATGTTAGTGCAGGGGCCCTTGGCACAATTTCAAAAGAAACAAGCATATATGTCATTTAAGTCTGTATTTTAGAAAATGTCTTTGAAAATGTCTTTCATTCCTTAGGAATTTCCATTAACAGGATTCTCAAAAGTCTTTAATATCTAGCATCATTTTTAGTAGAAATGTGGTCAATAATCAACAATTCTAGTATTCTTACACTATACTATAATTGTGTGTATATGTGCATTTTTAAGCGGCCCTGGTATAATAAGAAAAATGTATCAATATTCAGGAAAATGTTACATTTTAGTATATCAATCGTATAAGCAATAAGACTTGTACTAGTAAAACTAGTATATATTTATCATATTATATAAACTATTGGTAGCATATGTAACAATATTAGAGGCATTCTAAGTTTATAAACAGATAATATTAAATATTTTCCAACACTAAAATCCATCTGATTAGATGTTTACTTTCCTCAAAATGTACCTGAACAAAAGCAACCTCATCGTATACTATATCTGAACTTATGAAGTCAGTTCCTACTATTAAAAACACATGGGTATATTGTGCCAGTGACTAAAAATGCTTTAAGGAATATCCGTGATCTACAAGAAGTTTTTGGAACTTAAACTTGTGAATTAGTGGATCAAAATACTAAGATTACTAGAGTTGAGAAGGAAAAAAAGCCAATGTATTGCTTGTCAGGCAAAGCAATGCTGTGTCACCTAAAAGAGAGTTAAGTGAAGCTCTCAGAATTACAAGTGGAAGGACTTAACATAGCCTTAAAAAGAAGTTTAGGGAAAGGACTGCAAATCTGTCTTTGGGACTGGACATCATACTGCTTTATATCACAGAAGAGCCTAGTTCTCACCAGGTCTAGAAAGCAGTGCTTAGAGCTCGAGGTTACACTGCAGGCACATCCTGACATGCATGCCAAAAGATAGATAATATTTTCTTTAAAGACTTCTCATTTCTGATGCAAGTATAATTCCATACTCAAGGAAAAGAGGCTGTATATAAAAGAAGGCCATGCAAGTATTTGTTTTTGTAACACACACATGCACAAAGCATGAGCCTACACTGCTAGGAAATTTTTCAAGTTCTGTGTAACATCTGGATTAAGAAACAGAGTGTCTACCAACATCTTGAAAATCAGCCCTCATGGCCTTCCATATCTCCAGCACTTAAAGGTAACTTCTATTCTGATTTCTGTCATCATAGATAAATTTTTCCTATTCTTGAGCTTCACATAAATGGAATTACAAAATATACACTCTTTTGTATCTGGGTTATTTTGCACAATAACATGGCTTGAAGAATTGCCCATGTTGTTCCATGTAGCCATAGCTCATTCCTTTGCAATGATGTTCAACATGTCTTTGTATAAAACACACCACAATCACTATATCCATGTTTGCCTATCCATGAGAACATATAAATATTTTCTGGATTTTCTTCTATAAGTCATATTGTTTTATGCTGCCAAAAACTAGGATAGCTCACATGTTCACACAAACATCCCATCAACTCCATTCCTGAAAGAATGACAGATAAGGCTGTACAGCTCATAGTGATTTCAAGTTCTCATGGAGTTAGTTACTACATCCACTTCGTTTTTTCTCTGGGAGCTTTAGTTTCTCTATGTCTCATCAAGTAATGATGTCAGTTTTTCCGCTTCAGAGAAGTTGAGTCTATGCAACTTTGAACATAGAAATAACCCTGAGCTGAGTCCTGAGCTGACTCGTACTGCAACATGTATTCCAGTGGGCCAAAATGAGTCTTTCTGTCAGCATCACCATCAGAGAATAACTTCACGTCTCCAAAACACACTCTGCCATGCTGGAATGTCATCCATGCTTGATTTCATAAGGGGCTCTCTAATTCTCAGCTCCATTATAGTTTCACTACATTGTTTCACAATAGAGACAACTTCACTATCTTCACACTATATCTTCAGGAAAGTAAGGATCACCTATGTTTATTTCTTTACTTTTATATTCTTGACGCTACCTAATTTTTGGAAAATAAGCTTTTGGATCAATACATTCTGAATTAATGAATAAATCAAAGGTTTTCTAAAATACTTAAGTATGCTGGTTATTTAAAATCCAGACAGAGAGAATCCTTGCTTAGGGAAATTAACATTTTAAAGAAGCAAGAGAGAGAGAGGATTTGTTCCAAATGAGCTTTTACATATCAATTAAAAGATAAATAACTGAACAGAAAAAATAAGCAAAAAACATTATTATTCAATTTCCTTAAAAACCATGTTTAATAATGGCAAATATTTATTCTATCTTAAAAACTATTCTGAATGACTTTCATATGTTAACCTACTCATCCTCACAATAACAAGAGGTAAATAATATNAGAGAGGATTTGTTCCAAATGAGCTTTTACATATCAATTAAAAGATAAATAACTGAACAGAAAAAATAAGCAAAAAACATTATTATTCAATTTCCTTAAAAACCATGTTTAATAATGGCAAATATTTATTCTATCTTAAAAACTATTCTGAATGACTTTCATATGTTAACCTACTCATCCTCACAATAACAAGAGGTAAATAATATCACTCTCATACCATTTTACACAAGATAAAAGTAAGGCACAGGAAGGGGAAATCAACAATAACACAATAATAGTGGGAGACTTTAATACCCCACTCACACCTATGGACAGNTTTTTCCAGTAGTCATGTGTAGATGTGAGAGTTGGGCTATAAAGAAATCTGAGCATCAAAGAATTGATGCTTTTGAACTGCGGTGTTGGAGAAGACTCTTGGACTGCAAAGAGATGCAATCAGTCAATCCTAAAGGAAATCAGTCCTGAATATTCATTGGAAGGACTGATGCTGAAGCTGAAACTCCAACACTTTGGCCACCTGATGCAAAGAGCCAACTCATTGGAAAAGACCCTGATGCTGGGAAAAATTGAAGGTTGGAGGAGAAAGGGCCAACAGAGGATGATATGGTTAGATAGAATCACTGACACGATGGACGAGAGTTGAGTAGCCTCTGGGCATTGGTGATGGATAGGGATGCCTAGTGTGCTACAGTCTGTGGGGTCACAAAGAGTCAGACATGACTGAGCAATTGAACTGAACTGAGGTGGTGCGCTAGTGGTAAAGAACCTGCCTCCCACTGCAGGTGACGTAAGAGACTAGGGTTTGATAGCTAGATCAGGAAGATCCCTGGAGAAGGAAATAGCACGTCAGTATTCCAGCCTGGAGAATACCTTGGACAAAAGAGCCTGGTGGGCTACAGTCCATAGGGTTGCAAAAAATCGAACATGACTGAAGTGACTTGGCATGCACTTAGTACATGTGCGTACCTATACCTAACTTTAGCTCTATCCACCTAAGAGGTCGAAAAGCAGTGACCAGCCAGGTAACACTGAGCATCTCTAGTGCACAGGTTCAGTCTTAAACTACTATTACACAAATAAACAAATGAAGCCTTCTTAGAAAAATACCTCCTTCCAAGTCTAGGTCAGGGAATGCACAAGGTGAGCCTAGAACACCTTATCATATCAAATTCCAAAGAAGTTTGCAAGGCTCAGGTAAGGTCAACAAGCCTCTGGGGTTAATCTAAAGAATCTCCTTTTATTCCAAAGATGGGAAAATTAGAACTTCCTTCTTATATTAAATGCAATTAAACCTTCCAAGCCTTGCAAACATGCATGAATCTAAGAGTATATTAAATTATTTTAAGGAAGATGAAGAATGAAAGTATTTCTTTATCTTGAAAATTGGTAAATAAAAAGAATCAGGCATCTATTTTACCTTTCCTATATAAACCTTATTATTAGATAACCAAATAATAGATAAAGTACTGAATTTGACTATCTCCATTTTCAGTATCTATTAACTCAGGTTCTTCAAAAGATAGAAAGTGCAAGTTGTTCAGTAGTGTCCAACTCTTTGTGACCCCATGGACTTCTCCAGGTCAGAATACTGAAGTGGGTAGCCTTTCCCTTCTCCAGGGGATCTTCCCAACCCAAGGATTGAACCCAAGTCTCCTGCATTGCAGACCGATTCTTAACCATCTGAGCCACAAGGGAAGTCCAAGAATACTGGAGTGGGTAGTCTATCCCTTCTACAGCGGATCTTCCCAGCCCACAAATCGCACTGGGGTCTCTAACATTGCAGGCAGATTCTTTACCAACTGTGCTGTCAGGGAAGCCCAAAATTGTAACAAAAAAGGATAGTGTCCAAACTGCAGTTTAAGTGTCCAAACTGCAAGGTAAGAAAACTGTAAAAAAAAAAAAAAAAAAACTGAAGAAGTGATTCAGTATCCAGTAGTAACTACAATGGGAGAATTTTAATGAGAATGAAAAAGTTATATTTCTGGTCTATGTGGTGGTTATGAGTATAATGATCTACAGAATAACACGTATTTGGGTGAGGGTTCACATCTTACAATACAGAGAAAGAAAATGCCCACACCTTGTTTCTATTCCCAAAGTTTCTGATTTCACTGATGGGGCAGAGTTAGAGCACTGTATATTTTGTTGACTTACCACAGATGATTTTAATGTGTAAACACAATTTTTTGCCCTGCTTCTAATGTTGAAAAAAAAATGAGATATTTGAACTTGGGAAACTAACAATTTAGACAAAATAAAAAGTATTTTATGCCTTATTAAGTCACTGAGAGGTAGATACCTACTGATAGATGACTGGATAAATTACACATATTATATAGACAATGGAATACTATTCAGTCATAAAAAGGAATGAAATTTTGCCATTATACAACAACATGAATGGACCTAGAGGGTATTATGCTAAGTGGTATTATGCTAAGTGATATAAGTCCAACAAATACTATATAATTTCATTTATATGTAGAATCTTAAAAAAAAATGAACAAAACAAAACAGAAGCAAACCCACAGATACAGAGAACAAAGGTTTCCAGAGAAGATGGGGTAGGAGATGAGACAAATGAGTAAAGAGAACTAAAGAATACAAACTTCCAATTATAAAGTAAGTAAGTAAAGAAATGTAATGCATAGCATAGGGGAATATAGTAAGTAATATTATATAGTTTCATATGGTGACAGATGGTTAATAGACTTAACCTGGAGATAAATTTTTAATGTATATAAATGCCAAATCACTATGTTGTAACCCTGCAACAGATATAATATTGCATGTCAACTATACTTTCATAAAAATGGGAAAATAATTTTTTTTAAATGTGACTTAAGAGATTCATCAAATCATATTTTTCTTAAAGAACAACAATTCGTATGTCACCGCTTCTTTTTAATCAACAATTTAACAACTATTTTGATGTCACTGATTATTTTCAATCAACAATTTAACCTTTAAATTCTTCAGAGTCATCTCTGGTATTTGTACTCCCATGAAGCTAAAGTAAAGTCCATTTTGTCTTTTTTACAATTGTCAAATATTTGTATTGAAAAAACACAAATGTATATTTTATAAATATTATAACAATTATAATATGAAATTTATATAATATGAACTATAAAACTATACTTTTTATAAAACTATATGTTTTCATCTACAATTTTATGTTCTATGATATGTACTTTTCCTAGACTTCTCACAATAACCAAGCTTTCACATTTCATCAGTTTTCCAGACTCTTCATTGTAAATGTTTTGGTGATGATGGTGGCTTATTTGCTAAGCTGTGTCCAACTCTTGTGACCCCATGGACTGTTGCCTGCCAGGCTCCTCTGTCCATGAGATTTCCCAGGCAAGAATACTGGAGTGGGTTGCCATTTCCTTCTCCAATGAATCTTCCTGGGCCAGGGATCTAACCTGTGTCTTCTGCATGGCAGGCAGTCTCTTCCATAGAAAGTGGATCCTATACCGCTGGGCCACCAGAGAAGTCCCTGTAAATGTTTTGCTCTTCACTAAAGCATTTTTCTCCCTCACTCTGCTTGAAACATAAAATCTTCAATGCACCACCATCCAGGGTTTGCCGTGTGGTACATTCCATAAGTGAGCCAGGCCCCTTGACACTTTTCTCATTGCTCTTGCTCTTGTTTACTGACCTTTCCTTTGTTTACTTAGAATTTTCACAGAGGATAGTTTAGGAGAGGAAACTTGCTGGCATCCAAATCAAACTAGTTCATGCTATCACACTTTTTACTAACAGCAGCTAAGGGAACAGAGCAAATAAAACTTTCTGCATTTCTGGCTGTCAATAACCAAGAATCTTGTTTTTAAATGGATGATGACAGCCCATCACTGCTGCTAAGTCACTTCAGTCGTGTCCGACTCTGTGCGACCCCATAGACAGCAGCCCACCAGGCTCCGCCGTCCCTGGGATTCTCCAGGCAAGAACACTGGAGTGGGTTGCCATTTCCTTCTCCAATGCATGAAAGTGAAAAGTGAAAGTGAAGTCGTGTCCGGCTCTTAGCGACCCCATGGACTGCAGCCCAACAGGCTCCCCCGTCCCTGGGATTCTCCAGGCAAGAGTACTGGAGTGGGGTGCCACTGCCTTCTCCACAGTTCATCACTAAAGGAAGTATGATTTTTAGTTTTCTTAATAGATGTAATAGTTACATTTTTCTCGCATGTTAATCATGTTTTCAAGAGGCAGTAGCTATTAAAGATGGTATAAAACCCAGACATTTGATAGTTATCTAGTCTAACTGAGCTACTCCCTGCTAGTATACATAATTGAGAGTTGATTCACCTGTCAACACTAAATAAACAACACTGTGCCCTAAGAATAAATATTTTAATAATATATTTATCTTTTTATTTCAATTACAACAAAACTATGATCCAAAGCAGTCTACTCTAGCATTAAATGACTTCATTTTCCCATTCCTCTAAATTCATAATTAAGAGTAAAAAAAAAAAACTCTTCTACATATTTATTTTAGGAGGGCTAAAAGTAACCCTCAAATGTCCTAGCTAAAGACCTACTGATATTATAGCAGGATCTAAGAACATAAGTAAAAGGCTATCTTAATTATTTTTTCATTCTTAAATTACACTGAATTACTGCTATCAGAATGGAGAAGAAAAAACAAGAAAAAAATGGGGCTGTAAATTCCTTGATAGTTAAATACATTCCTCAGTAAATATTTAATCTTGAATCTTAATTTTCTTTTTCTAAATCTGATATTAAAAACTAGAGTGGTTTGACCAGAGACACATCTCTAGATAATTTACAAAATGTATTAACTGAAACACACTTGTTATTCATAACCATCAGTGAGGGCATCATGGCCTAAGTCGACTGCCAGGAAGTACTAAACAGACTATTACATTTCAATCCCAGCATCATCTATGATGCATTATAGGTCCATTTTTGATTGGTCGAAGGGCCTTATTAAATGATTGGCTTTGTATTGCATGAGTTCTGTAGTTCACATCAGAATGCACTGACCTTGTCTGTCAAAACCAAATGTACTGTTCCAGAGAGAGAATTTTCCAGCTGTTGAATATTAGGTTTCACATGATCTGATAAAAATCTTAGATCGAGCCCATATTTCTTCGTTAATGAAGTGACTATATCAAGTATAATTTGACTTTACTGATGACTAATAATGAATTTAAACAATTGTTACAGTCCACTCTAGGTATATAATTACTTTAGAAGATATGAAGGGTTTATGATTCAATTATTGAAAAGTATTGGTTGCCTTTAGTAAATTTGGTCCTTTAGAATCAGAACCTTTGGACACAAATGGAAGTGTATTTTAATTTAATTTTAATTACAAATTTGCCCCACTATCCAAAAGTAGAGCAGATCATTCTCATGAAATCTTGAAACCAAAACAGCATAAAGCAAAAAAGCAATTACCTTTTTTCATGAAAGCAAAAATCCTCTTTGATTTCTTTCAGTTAGTAAAAACAGATACTCTTACAGTTTCTTCATAAAAGCTACATGGGAAAAAGTAAACTTTCAAAAAGAGGGTACCTATATTTCTCAAATATATCTCAATAAAATTCTGTTCTATTCAACCAAAGTAAATTCATAACAAACCAATATTTGCAAATGGCAATTCTTACAATATCATGATTTCATCCTTGAAACAAGAATCAAAATCATATGAATGCTATACAGTAAAAAGTGGATTGTTGGTAAGCAATGACCCCATGAATGAATGAGAAAAGGCATTCATGGTGGGCTTTAGAAGTCGCCAAGAGAACTTCACCCAAAGACAAGAGGCAACCCACACAACAGATAAAGGACCAATGATGCTCACTGCTCCTTGAGAGAAAAAAAATAGTTCAATGGGAAAGGAGTACCTCTAAAATTATTAATAATAGAGAAAAACTAATACATATATAAAATGTTTTCATAAAATTTAATTACTGGAATTTCACATATTATTTTCATTTAAATAATAATTTGAAAAGTTTAATAACTACCAAATATATATCCTTATCACAGTCATTTTGTTTCTGCTTGATCAAAGTAAATTCAAAATGAAATTATAATACCTTTGTATTTATACCTTATAAACCTGATTGCCCATATAAATCTAATTGTCTCAAAAAATACATTCACTCGTTGGAACCTTCACAAAATATAAAAAAATAATTACTTTCCTGGCTATCAAGATAACAGAAGGACACAGAACTCACCTCCTCCGACAAAAATATCAAAAATAGATCTACATGTGGAACAGTTCTCACAAAATACTAACTGAACATGGAAAGAAGATCTCACACAACCAGAGTTGTGAAAACCTGCAACCTAGGATACTCTACTCAGCAAGATAACAATTTAGAAGAGATGAAGAATTTCTCTGAGAAGCAATTAAAACTAAAAGAATACAACAATATTAAACCTATTATAAAAGAACATTGAAAAATACTGTTTTTAAAATTGCATCAAAATATAATACTTAGGAACATACCTGACAAAGGAAGAGAAAGACTTATATGCTGACAAGTATAAAATATTGATAAAAGGAATTTAAGTTGATGGTTCAAAGAACTGGAAAGATACCTCATGCTCTTGAACTGGAAGAATTAATATTGCGAAAATGGCCAAACCACCTGAAGCGATCTACCAATTTAATATAATCCCTATCAAATTACAATGGCATTTTTCAAAGAAGTAGGTTAAATAATCTTAGAATTTATATTGAATCACAAAAGATCCAGAATTGTCAAAGCAATCCTGAGGAAACAGAAAAAACTGGAGGCATAACCTTCCCAGACTTCAGGCAATACCACAGAGCTACAATAACCAAACATTGTGGTACTGGCACAGAAACAGAATCAATAGAATAGAATAGAGATCTCAGAAATAACCCCACACACCCAGAGTCAATTTATCTTTGACAAAGTAAGCAAGAATATACAATGGAAGACAGTCTCTTCAGCAAGTGGAGTTGTGAAAGCATGCAAATCAGTGAAGTTAGAACACTGCCTCACGTCATACACAAAAATAAATGACTTAAAGACCTTAATATAAGATATGATATTGTAAAACTCCTAGAAGAGAATGTAGGCAAAGCATTCTCCCACATAAATCACAGCAACATTTTCTTAAGTCAGACTCTCCCCAAAAAAAGCAAAAATAAACAAATGGCACCTACTAAAACTTATAAGCTTTTGCACAGCAAAGTACATAAACAAAATGAAAAGACAAACTATAGACAGGGAGAAAACATTTGCAAAAAATACCACCTACAAATGTTTAATGTTCAAGATATGCAAACAGCTCATACAATTCAATATCAAAAAAAGAAAAAAAATTTTAAATGCGCAAAAGACCCAAATAGACAATTCTACAAAGACATACAGATAGCCAACAGGCACATGAAAAGATGCTCCATATAATTAATTATTAGAGAAACACAAATCAAAATCACAATGAAGTATCACCTCATACACATCAGAATCAGTCCAGTTCAGTTGCTCAGTCATATCTAACTCTTTGTGACCCCATGGACTGCAGCACACCAGGCTTTTCTGTCCATCTTCCCTGTCCAACTACTGGAGCTTTCTCAAACTTAAATCCATCAAGTCCGTGATGCCATCCAACCATCTCATCTTCTGTCATCCCCTTCTCCTCCCACCCTCAATCTTTCCCAGCATCAGGGTCTTTTCAAATGAGTCAGTTCTTCACATCAGGTGGTCAAAGTGTTGGAGATTCAGCTTCAGCATCAGTCCTTCCAATAAATACTCAGGAACAATTTCCTTTAGGATTGACTGGTTGGATCTCCTTGCTGTCCAAGGGACTCTCAAGTGTCTCCTCCAACACCACAGTCCAAAAGCATCAATTCTTCAGCGCTCAGCTTTCTTTATAGTCCAACTCTCACATCCATACATGAATACTGGAAAAACCACAACTTTGACTAGACGGCCATTTGTCAGCAAAGTAACGTCTCTTCTCTTTAATACGCTGTCTAGGTTGGTCATAGCTTTTCTTAGAAGAAGCAAGTGTCTTTTAATTTCATGGCTGCAGTCACCATCTGCAGTGATTTTGAAGCCCAAAGTAAATAAAGTCTGTCACTGTTTCCACTGTTCCCCCATCTATTTGCCATGAAATGATAGGACAGGATGCCATGATCTTCATTTTTTGAATGCTGAGTTTTAAGCCAGCTTTTTTCACTCTCCTCTTTCAGTTTCATCAAGAGGCTCTTTAGTTCCTTTTCACTTTGTGATATAAGGATGGTATCATCTGCATATCTGAGGTTATTGATATTTCTCCTGGCAATGTTGATCCCTGCTTGTACTTCATCCAGCCCAGCATTTCGCATGGTGTACTCTGCATATAAGTTATTTAAGCAGGGTGACAATATACAGCCTTGATGTACTCCTTTCCCAATTTCGAACTAGTCTGTTAATTATATGAAGTTTATACTTCGTATACCGAAACATATACTAAAGTAGACATCAGAATAAATAACATCAAAAAGTTTACAGATAATCAATGCTAGAGTAGGTGTGTAGAAAAGGGGAGCTTCTCCTACACTGTTGATGGTAATGTAAATTTGTGCAGCCACTGTGGAAAACAGTATGAGGATTCCTTAAAAAATAAAAAAATAGAGTTGGCAATCCCAATCCTGGGCACACATCCAGAGAAAACTCTAATTTGAAGAGATATATACATACACCCCAATGTTCAAAGCATCACTGTTTACAATAGCCAAGACATGGAAGCAATCTAAGTGTTCACTGATAAATGAATGGCTAAAGATATGATACATATATCACAAATTTACTTGTACACACATACACACACACATAGGAATGTTATCCAGCCATAAAATGAGCAAAATAAGGCCATTTCCAACAAAATGGATAGACCTGGAGTTTAACATACTAGGTGAAAGAGAAATGCAAATATGTGACATTACGTATTTGTGGAATATTTAAAAACGATACAAATGAAGTTATTTGTATCATTAAGTTCAGACATAGAAAACAGTCTTATGGTTACCAAAGGGGTAAGGGGTGAGGGATAAATTAGGAGTTTGGGATTAACAGGCACATACACTACTATATATAAAAAAGATAAACAATAGGAGCCAATGTATAGCACAGTCAACTATATTTAATATACTGTCATAAACTATAATGGAAAAGAATCTTAAAATTCTCAGGTATATATATATATATATGAATCACTACCTTGTATGCCTTGAAACTAATACAAACATGTAAATCAAGCATACTTTAATTTTTTTAATTATAAAAAAGAAAAGAATTAATTTGTATTTTATTTGTTGAAAATAGTCATCTTGCAAAAAGTCTCTTTATAATTAATGGTCTATAGGAGACCTATGTATTATCTAGCCTTCAGGTGCAATGACTAACATACCAAGTGACGACCCTGACTTATTCACTTCTTTGATTTGCAAAAAGATATTCTCTGTTGCCTTCCACTTTACACTTAACCACTATTATCAAAATAATTTCATAAGTACCCAAGAAAATCATCTGAGGCCCCAAACTTTTATGGAATGTATAAAATAAAGTTGTAAAATTTTTATAAAAATGAATTTGTGTTATGTGCCTGAAGTCACTGCAAAGTATCAAAATATCTATATTAATCATATTTTATAAGTTCAACTAATATTTTCATTTATAGCATTTACTATATTAGTTACTTATGATTAAAATATAGTATATAAAAATCAAAATTCGTGCAATTATATTGTTATTTTTAAGACTTCAAAGCACAGGTCCTCAAAAAGATGAGAAGCTTTACAAGAAAATACTAATATCTGAATTAAAAAATCATCTTCACCACAGCATATTAATTTTTTATCCTGAATTTAAAGACATCCTATAGTCATATATGTCCCATTAAATATAAAGCAAGTGTTCAGAGATTTGACTATTTAAAATATAAAGTGCAAGAAGTACCTAAACCAAATAAGGCATGGGATTGAATCTCTTCCTGACCATATGAGAGTTTCCCCTATGGCCAGATTTGCCTTCTGAAATAAAATTCACCCAGAACTGAACTTTTTCAACTACACAAGGTTTGGATAAAACCTTTTACTAAATTAATAAACTAACCTACAGTTCTACTGATGAGAAATAATGCCTCGCTTCTGAATTATTATAAGGTCAGTTAATTTCTTTCCTGTATGTTTTTTAAAACTATGTCCCTAGGGAGTTTATATTGCCATCTTCCTGGTGCCAAGATTTAAAACAGAGAGAAGGTGGTTATAAGATTGCTCTGGTTCCTGCTGGCTTCCCACAACCACTTCAGCCCATGACCAAAACAGAGCCAAGCAACCTACTTAGGCTCAAAACTTCTGCTCCAGAAACTAGGAGTCAGATTTTGCACCCAATAGGGTAGTGAAGGTCACTGAGATGACAGGAAGAGCTTACACCTGATACCTGGCTCCAGCCTCTCATCCCTAGCCTCACCCCCTATCAAGATGATTGTTGCTAGTACACCCTGAGATAAGATAAGAGACACAAAAAATGGAAAGATATCTCATGCTCTTAGACTGGAAGAATTAATATTGTTTAAATGGCCAGATTACCCAAATCAATGTAATCTCTATCAAATTCAATATAATCTCTATCAAAATATCCTTATTTTTCATGGAAGTAGAATAAATAACCCTATGGAGTCACAGAAGACCCAGACTTGCCAAACAATCCTGAGAAAAAAGAAAAAAAGCTGGAGATATCATCTTTTCAGACTTCAGGCTGTACTATGAAGCTACAGTAATCAAACTAGCATGATATTGGCACAAAAACAAATGTATAAATCAATGGAAGCGATCCCTGGTGGCTCGGTGGGAAAGAATCCACCGGCTAATGCAGGAGATATGGGTTCAATCCCTGATCTGAGAAGGTTCCACATGCCATGGAGCAACTAAGCCCATGCACCACAGCTACTGAGCCTGTGCTCTAGAGACTGAAACACATGCAACCGGGAGCCTGCAACAACAAACACCCAACACAGACAAAAATTAATTATAAACAAAAATGTTTTAAATAAAATAATGGAATAGAATAGAGAGCCTACAAATAAACTTACACACCCATGTCTAATATGTGAAAAACAAGGCAAGAATACACAATGGAGAAAACACAGTCTCTTTCAATAAGTTGTACTGGAAAGAATGAGAGTAGGACATTTCCTCACATTCAAAAATAAACTCAAAATGGATCAAAGACTGAAATGTAAGATTTGAAACCATATAACTGCTACAAGAGAACATAAGCAGAACACTCTTTGATATAAACTGTAGCAGTATTTATTAGAATCTATGTGATAATAATCTAATGAAACTTAAAAGTTTTGTACAGCAAATAATGTGATTTCCATTGACAAAACAAAAAGAAAACCTACAGAATGAGAAAAATAATTGCAAATGATATGACCAATGGGTTAATATTCAAAATATAAAAACAGCTCATACAAATCAATACCTAAAAATAAGTAAGCCCAAACAACGCAGGAAATGGCACCTTTAATAATTCTTACCTGGAGAATTCCATGGACAGGAGCCTGGTGGGCTACAGTCCATAGAGTCACAAAGAGTCAGACATGAATGCGTGAAAATATTATAAACAGCCCAATCAAAAAATGATCAAAAGAGCTTAATACACGTTTCAAAAGGCACACATATGGCCAAAAGGCACATGAAAGATGCTCAATATGGGAAATTCTTTTCTATTATTCAGTCAGTTCAATTCAGTCACTCAGTTGAGTCCAACTCTTTGTGACCCTATGGACAGCAGCATGCCAGGCTTCCCTGTCCATCACCAACTCCCAGTTTACTCAAACTCATGTCCATTGAGTTGGTGATGCCATCCAACCATCTCATCCTCTGTTGTCCCACTCTCCTCCCACCTTGAATCTTTCCCAGCAATAGGAACTTTTCAAATGAGTCAGTTCTTCGCATCAGGAGTTTCAGCTTCAGTCCTTCCAATGAATATTCAGGACTGATTTCCTTTAGGATTGACTGATTGGATCCCCCATGCAGTNATGTCCATTGAGTTGGTGATGCCATCCAACCATCTCATCCTCTGTTGTCCCACTCTCCTCCCACCTTGAATCTTTCCCAGCAATAGGAACTTTTCAAATGAGTCAGTTCTTCGCATCAGGAGTTTCAGCTTCAGTCCTTCCAATGAATATTCAGGACTGATTTCCTTTAGGATTGACTGATTGGATCCCCCATGCAGTCCAAGGGAGTCTCAAGAGTCTTCTCCAACACCACAGTCCAAAAGCATCAATTCTTCAGCACTCAGCCTTCTTTATAGTCCAACTCTCACATCCATACATGACCACTGGAAAAACCATAGCCTTGACTAGATGGACCTTTGTTGGCAAAGTAATGTCTCTGCTTCTTAATATGCTGTCTAACTTGGTCATAACTTTTCTTCCAAGGAGAAAGTATCTTTTAATTTCATGGCTGCAGTCATCATCTACAGTGATTTTGGAACCCCCAAAATAAAGTCTGTCACTGTTTCCACTGTCACTGTCACCTCTTTGCAATGAAGTGATGGGACAAGATGTCATGATCTTAGTTTTCTGACTTCTGAGTTTTAAGCCACCTTTTTCACTCTCCTCTTTCACTTTCATCAAGAGGCCCTTTAGTTCTTCTTCAATTTCTGCCATAAGGGTGGTGTCATCTGCATATCTGAGGTTATTGATATTTCTCCCAGCAATCTTGATTCCAGTTTGTGCTTCATCCAGCCCAGCATTTTGCATGATGTACTCTGCATATAAGTTAAATAAGCAGGGTGACAATATACAGCCTTGACATTCTCCTTTCCTGATTTGGAAGTAGTCTGTTGTTCCATGTCCAGTTCTAACTGGTGCTTCTTGATCTGCATACAGATTTCTCAGGAGGCAGGTCAGGTGGACTGGTATTTCCATCTCTTTCAGAATTTTCCACAGTTTGTGGTGCTCCACACAATCAAAGGCTTTGGCATAGTCAATAAAGCAGAAATAGATGTTTTTCTGGAACTCTCTTGCTTTTTTGATAATCCAATGGATGTTGGTAATTTGATCTCTGATTCCTCTGCCTTTTCTAAATCCAGCTTGAAAATCTGGAAGTTCATGATTCACGTACTGTTGAAGCCTGGCTTGGAGAATTTTGAGCATTACTTTACTAGTGTGTGAGATGAGTGCATTTGTGCGATAGTTTGAGCATTCTTTGGCATTGCCTTTTTTGTGATTGGAATGAAAACTGATATTTTCCAGTCACTGCTGAATTTTCCAAATTTCCTGGCATATTGAGTGCAGCATTTCCACAGCACCATCTTTTAGGATTTGAAATAGCTCTACTGGAATTCTGTCACCTCCACTAGCTTTGTTCATAGTGATGCTTCCTAAGGACCACTTGACTTCACTGTCCCGGTTATCTGGCTCTAGGTGAGTGATTACCTATATTTTTATTATTAGAGAAATGCAAATCAGAATCACAAAGAGATATCTTCTCACACTGGTCAGAATGGCCAACATCAAAGTGTATACCAATAACAAATGTTGGCAAGGATGTGTGGAAAAGAGAACCCTTGCACAACGTTTCTAGGAATGTAGACTGGTGCAGCAGCCATTATGGAAATAGTATGGAGGTTCCTAAAGAAACTGATAACAGAACTATCATATGATCTAACAATTCTACTCCTTCAGTATATATCCAGAAAAAATGAAGACACCAATTTGAAAAGGTAAATGCACCCCAATATTCACAGCAGCACTATTTAAAATATTCAACCCAAGATGGAAACTCAAATGTCCATCAGCAGAGGGATGGATAAGGAATATGTAGCATATGTGTGTGTATTTATATAGTATATATATGTAAATACTATACACAGATGGATCTAGAGAATATTATGCTCAGTGAAACAAGTTAGAGAAAGATATGATAGCACTTACATATGGAAACTGAAAAACAAAGTAAATGAATATATACACAAAACAGAAACAGACTGACAAATGCTGAAGACAAACCAGTGGTTCCCAGTTGGAGAGGGAAGGGGAACTAGCATGATATGGGAAAGGGATTAAGACAAAACTACTGTGCATAAAACAGATAAAACAGCAAAGATGTATTATAAAGCACAGAGAATAATAGTCATTGTCTTCTAATCGCTTTTAATGGAATATAAACAGCAAAAATACTTAATCACTAGGCTAGTCATCTGAAACTAATATAATGTATATATAAAACTGGTAGGGGAAATAGTTAGAATTTAATAGAAAAAAAAGTTTACATAGTTCACAAAATAAGATGGAATGTTCTTTACTCTTAAAATAGAAAATGTATTTAATTTACTCATAATTTGAACTGAAGTGATACTGAGTATATGATTCTTATCTCAAAAACTGCAAAAAATAATGACAGTCTGAAAATAGAAGCCTTTGTGTAGCTTTTGGGTAGAAACAAATACTCCTATGTATTGCTAGTGGGAATTTAAAACTGGTACAAAAATTGTAAGCACAATTTTGCAAAACCCATCAAAATTGCATGGTCACTTACCTTTTAATTCAGCAACTGTACTGATACAAATTAATAATTTATCCAAATATACATGCACAAGCTCACTAACTGCATCACTGTACATACAACCACAACAATGGCCATACATAGGTGAGTGGTTGAATAAAATATAGTAACTATATATTATGAGGAACAATTAAGTTGTTTAAAAAAAGACAAAACAACTTCTATGAACTGATGGGAGTGACTTCAGGTTTAATTATTACATGACAAAAAAAAGGAAAAGTATTTTAATGGAAATATAAGGGAAAATAATAAAGTGTACAAGCATCTGTACATTTATGCAAACACAGATGGGATAAATCAGAAACTAATGAAATGAAGGTTATATGACAATGGTTCACAAGGCTTTTGCATAAAAACTGGGTGGAAAGAACCGGAGAATAAAACAGAATAAAACAGAATCATAGGAGCCATATTGATACTACTGTAAATAAAGTGTTTATGTATTTCTAACTGTGTTACTATTTTATAGATTCAAATAAGTAAATAGAATCAACATAGATAGAGTTTGGAAGATAACATGGAACAAAAAGAAACAGATGAATCTGGCTGCTCTGCAAGCAGATAACGTAACACATTTAAGAGGCAGGGGGAGAATCAAGGTAAATAACCTTGGAAAATAATATTTTGAATATATTCTCCAAGGCTAAGCATAAAAAAGAGCACACAAATATTGTACTCTAGTTGGCAAGGTTTTTTATTATAGACTATTTTTCCTGTGGTCATGTATGGATGTGAGAGTTGGACTGTAAAGAAGGCTGAGTACCGAAGAATTGATGCTTTTGAACTGTGGTGCTGGAGGAGACTCTTGAGAGTCCCTTGGACTGCAAGGAGATCCAACCAGTCCCTTCTGAAGGAGATCAGCCCTGGGATTTCTTTGGAAGGAATGATGTTGAAGCCGAAACTCCAGTACTTTGGCCACCTCATGTGAAGAGTTGACTCATTGGTAAAGACTCTGATGCTGGGAAGGATTGGGGGCAGGAGGAGAAGGGGACGACAGAGGATGAGATGGCTGGATGGCATCACTGACTCGATGGACGTGAGTCTGGGTGAACTTGGGAGTTGGTGATGGACAGGGAGGCCTGGCGTGCTGCAATTCATGGGGTCTAAAGAGTCGGACACGACTGAGGGACTGAACTGAACTGAACTGACGGGTTAGCAAATATGAAGCTATTTTGAGTATATTCTAGGCTTGAACAAATAAGTACACATGCAATGCATAATGAAAACCATATTTCTCAGTATTATAGAAAATAGTTGCAAGAAATGAAAAAAAATTATATTGAGAATGTGCTCCTCAGAAAGAGTGAATAAAGCAATGTAACTATAAAAACATAACATCTGCAATACAGAAATTTCAACACAGATATAACTAACAAAATCACCAGGATACAGGTAAGGAGAAACACAAGGATGAGATTTGAGAAAGAAGCCAACTGATGGACCAGTGCAGAGAGGAAAAGAGGGATCCAGGATTTCAGGAAAGACGTTTGTAAGAGAAAAAATGGACATATTGAATCACCTGATATGTTTGGTCCATCTAGGATGGAGTTTTATATTTTTGACAAAGAGATGTGAATAAATTATTACTAGAGAACAAGAAATAAACCAGTTTTTAATTCCAATAAAGTTAAAAAGATATACTGAAAAGGACAAGTAATCATAATGTATGACATTACATTTCTCCATAACAATTTACTATGCAAAATGATCATGGAGCATAATTATCAAAGAACAAGAGTTAAAATTTTGAATCTAAAACTTCATATTCAGCTAAATTATTTGAAATTCAGGGCATAATAAAACTATTTCCATGCATTCATGGTTTCAGAGATTTAGTCTTATAAAGACCTACACTGAAGACACTTTTGGATGAAGTTCACAGATAAGGAAAACAAATCCAGAAGATATGGGGAAAGAAGATAGTAATAGTAAAAAAAAAAAAAGCATTGATTTTTAATTTAAGGACAATTACCATAAGATTCAAGAGTATATAATTTTAAGCTAACATAACAGTTTCATGTATTCAATGGCAAGTAGAAATAGACAAAAACAGTAACAGAAACCTCAATAAGTAGAAAATTTGTAAACTAAGGGAAAAATAAATTATAATATAAGAGAAATTACTATAGTTGTCTATTGGTTACACTCACCCACTGAAATTTAGAAGCTTTTAGACAGAATAAAAAATATTGAACTAAAAGAAGAAAAAGCTAATATTGAAATCTATGTGGTTTCAAGAGCTACATATAAAAATCAATGGGACTGGAAAATAAAAAGATGCAAAAGAAAAAAGACACAGGCAAAAATGAATCAAAATCACACCAGAATAGAAATCTTACTATGAAAATAAAGAAAAATATCACATCAGAATTATAAAAGACAAAGACAAACATCATATACTTCTAAAGAAACAACAGGGCAGAATGATATAACCATCATAATCATATATGCAATTAAAAATTTAGCCTCAAAATACATAAAGCAACAGCTCACATGGAGGAGAGATTTTTGTTACATTATTTCTTGCCTTTTTTCTCTTAATCAATGTTCCCAGAGTTTTATCTATATCATTAGTCTTTTAAAAAACAAAATATTAATTATCGATGCCAGCTACCTCATTTTTCTGTCATTAATTTTTGTTAGGTTTTATTTCTACTCATACTTTCTTTGAATTATGCTGCTGTATTTTTTCTCTTCAAATTTCTTAAATTACATGGAAATCCCAAGGACAGAGGAGCCTGGCAGACTACAGTCTATAGGGTCACAGAGAGTCAAACACAACCAAACATGCTTATGTTTACCTTGTTACTTTTTAATTTTTCTTTTCTTTCTTTTTTTTTTTTAATTTTTACTTTATTTTACTTTACATTACTGTGTTGGTTTTGCCATATATTGACATAAATCGATCACAGGTGTACATGAGTTCCCAATCCTGGATCATCCCTGTGCACCAGCCCCAAGCATCCTGTATCCTATATTGAACATAGACTGGTGATTTGTTTCTTACATGATAGTATACATGTTTCAGTGCCATTCTCCCAAATCATCCCACCCTTTCCCTCTCCCTCAGAGTCCAAAAGTCCGTTCTATACATCTGTGTTTCTTTTGCTGTCTTACATACAGGGTTATCATTACCATCTTTCTAAATTCCATATATATGTGTTAGTATACTGTATTGGTGTTTTTCTTTCTAGCTTACTTCACTCTGTATAATCGGCTCCAGTTTCATCAATCTCATTAGAATTGATTCAAATGTATTCTTTTTAATCTTTTCTTTCTTTTTTTCTTTGAAGTTATAGAGTAGTAATATTCTCTTCAATTCTGAGCTTAGCTAGCAAAGTAATGCTCAAAATTCTCCAAGCCAGGTTTCAACAGTACATGAACCATGAACTTTCAGATGTTCAAGCTAGATTTAGAAAAGGCAGAGGAACCTGAGGTCACATTGCCAAATTCTGCTAGATAATAGAAAAAGAAAGAGTTCAGAAAAAATATCTACTTTTGCTTTATTGACTATGCTAAAGTCTTTGACTCTGAGGATCACAGCAAACTATCAAAAATTCTTCAAGAAATGGGAGTATCAGACCACCTGACCTGCCTCCTGAGAAATCTGTATGCAGGTCAAGAAGCAACAGTTAGAACTGGACATGGAACAACAGACTGGTTCCAAATTGGGAAAGGATTACATCAAGGCTGTATATTGTCACCCTGCTTATTTAACTTATATGTAGAATATGAAATGCCATGCTGGATGAAGAAATACCAGGCTGGATGAAGCACAAGCTGGAATCAAGATTGCTGGGAGAAATATCAGTAACCTCAGATATGCAGATGACATCACCCTTATGGCAGAAAGTGAAGAAGAACTAAAGAGCCTCTTGATGAATGTGAAAAAGGAAAGTGAAAAAGTTGGCTTAAAACTCAGAAGTCAGAAAACTAAGATCATGGCAGCCAATCACATCACCTCATGGCAAATAGATTGGGAAACAATGGAAACAGTGACAGACTTTATTTTGGGGGGCTCCAAAATCACTGCAGATAGCAACTTCAGCCATGAAATTGAAAGACAGTTGCTCCTTGGAAGAAAAGCTATGACCAACCTAGACAACATATTAAAAAGCAGAGACATTACTTTGCCAACAAAGGTCCATTTGGTCAGAGCTATGTTTTTCCAGTAGTCATGTATGGATTTGAGAATTTGACTATAAAAAAAGCCGAGTGCTAAAGAATTGATGTTTCTGACCTGTGGTGTTGGAGAAGATTCTTGAGAATCCCCTGGACTCTAAGGAGATCCAACCAGTCCATCCTAAAGGAAATAGTCCTGAATATTCACTGGAAGGACTGAAGTTGAAGCTGAAACTCCAATACTTGGCCACCTAATATGAAGAACCAACTCACTAGAAAAGACCCTGAGGCTAGGAACGGTTGAAGGCGGGAGGAGAAGGGGACAACAGAGGATGAGATGGTTGGATGGCATCACCAATGTGATGCACATGAGTTCTGAGAGTTGGTGATGGACAGGGAAACCTGGTGCACTGCAGTCCATGGGGTCACAAAGAGTTGGACACGACTAAGTGACTGAACTGAACTGAACTGAGATGCAGCGTTTTGGAACTTTATTATGTAGGAATTTTTTTTTTTTTTATCCATTCTTTTTCCATGTACTTTTTGTAACTATGGGAAGACTCCAGAGCATTGTAAATGCCAGTTTCTTTTTAAAGGTACACTACCAGTAGGTAATATAAATTAATACTCCTTACCCACATTTNAGCGTTTTGGAACTTTATTATGTAGGAATTTTTTTTTTTTTTATCCATTCTTTTTCCATGTACTTTTTGTAACTATGGGAAGACTCCAGAGCATTGTAAATGCCAGTTTCTTTTTAAAGGTACACTACCAGTAGGTAATATAAATTAATACTCCTTACCCACATTTGAGGAGAAGGCAATGGCACCCCACTCCAGTACTCTTGCCTGGAAAATCCCATGGATGGAGAAGCCTGGTAGGCTGCAGTCCATGGGGTCACTGAGAGTTGGACACGACTCAGTGTCCAATTTTCAATTTTCACTTTCCTGCATTGGAGAAGGAAATGGCAACCTACTGCAGTGTTCTTGCATGGAGAATCCCAGGAACGGTGGAGCCTGGTAGGCTGCCATCTATGGGGTTGCACAGAGTCGTGTTCCACTGAAGCGACTTAGGAGTAGCAGCACCCACATTTGAGATGTCAATTTTTCATCAGTGTGATACTTTGAACTTTGAACATTCTCAGTATGTTTCTTAAACATATGATTCTTAAAATGAAAAGAATAAAGACAGATTAAAAACTTGGAATCAGATAATCCAAAAGAAGGAACTGATTTCTTAATCACCTTCTTCATGTCTTGCTCTTAAACATGAACAGTTAAGACCACTTGTAACACATACAAGAATAGAAAAGTGGTGTCTCTAAATGCATGCTGTGCAGCAGGCCTGCTGAATAGGAACTGCAGTTTATAGCAGAAAGATAGAGAACTTTCTGACATGACCAACAGACTAAGCAAGTACAACTGCCGGATCTGAAATGACAACTGTCTCTTAGTGGCCATATTACTTTGAGTTAGTCACTGAGGTTCTCAAAGGTTCAGCTTCATAATAACAATGATTATAATATCAATACTTCCTACCTCCAAGTTGTTTTCAGGATTAATGAATCCACATAAAACATTTATTCGAGTATTTGGCAGAGGGTACTGGTCAATAAGCAACAATCACTTTTACCACCCAATATCAGTACTAATAAATATATACACACACTAAGCTCACAGTAATTTCTTATATTTTAGAATTTCCTGAGTGGCCTTATCTGTTCTATATTTATAAGCAAGAGGATAGTTGTGTAGATTGTGGACAAAACTCTACACGACTACCCTCCTGCCTATAGAGTCAGTATTCACTATGCCAATAGCCACATGTGGCTAATTAAATTTAAATTAATGAAGTTACATAAAGTTTAAAATTCTTCTTTTCAGTTATACTTACATTTCGTGTGCTCAGTATTCATGTAAGATAAATGATTACCACATTGAATTGTCACAAAAAGTTTCCATGATAGAGGAAGATACAACTTTAAGCTGAGTCATTCACATTCTCTCTCATAGGAGACCAAGTTTGGAGTGAATATGGAGTCTGGAAGCAGTTAGGCACAAGCGCCATTTTTACTAACACCTTAGAAAGAATGCCACAAATCCCTGGTGCTAGGTGTGAGATGTTCTGATTAACTGGCCTTTCCAAGGTATGGGTATCAATCAATTACCTGAAGTTTTCAATGTTCCCTAATAAGTAATAAAGCAAAGAAACTCTACTTAGTTGGAAAGGTCTTCTCCCAATGAGTTGCCTTGCTTTTATCTTTTCTTACAAAGATTTTCAAGTAAAGAAAAAAATCTAATTTTTAAATTAAGTAGTATCTGAATTATTTTATAACTTCTGAGATTAACAGCATGCTTAGGTAACCCTATCCATTTCCACAGGTATAAAATTTCTCCTAGAACTTGTGTAGGATCATGTTGTTTGTTCATGTCCATCTTACATCCATAGGATTAATTTCCCAAAGTGGCACTGCTAAGTGTGTGTTGATATTATTCTTTTAAGATACAAATAATGGTAAATAATTCAAACCATGCAAAAATCTAGAAAATGGCAATTAAGTTCCCTGACACACTGATCCACTGTCTCACAGTTCCCTTTCCTAGAGGGAAACACATTTATCAGTTCTGTGTGGTTACTTCCAGAGATAATTATCTCTTTTTATGGTAGACAGTTTAGATTTCTAATCAACTTCTAATTTATTCTGTTTAAGGGAGAATTTTTTTTTTCAAATAGTCGATTATCTCAACTTCGTTTACCTGTAGAATTCATTATTTCCCTAAGGATTTATAAATAACAGCATTTTCATACTCCAACTTCCTATTTATGTGTTAGCCATTCTCAGCATTCTCTTGCATATTGCTGACCTACTCCATTTTCTACTCTCACATTGTCTGTCAAATATTTTTTAAAATTATATGTGGAAAAATAGTGTAAGATAGAATTAAAGAGAGATTTACCAGGGAAACTAACTTTAAATAACATCTGGTTTCAGGGCAAGGCAAAGCTTTTCAAAGTTTTTTCTTTACAATCTCATTGTGTCCAGAGGATCTCTGAATCAAATTTGTAAGATCCATTTAATATTCATTGGAAATTGGTTTAGGATTTGTTTGACGTTGTGAATTTAACTCAGATGACCATTGTACCTACTACTGTGGGCAGGAATCTCTTAGAAGAAAAGGAGTAGCCATTGCAGTCAACAAAAGAGCCCAAAATGCAGAACTTGGATGTGATCTCAGAAACGACTGAATCAACCCTGTTCGTTTCCAAGGCAAACCATTCAATATCATGGTAATCCAAGTCTATGTCCCGACCAGTAAAGCTGAAAAAGCTGAAGATGAATGGT
Source organism: Neotragus moschatus (assembly GCA_006410615.1). Taxonomy (NCBI): domain Eukaryota; kingdom Metazoa; phylum Chordata; class Mammalia; order Artiodactyla; family Bovidae; genus Neotragus; species Neotragus moschatus. The sequence continues at coordinate 1,421,513 of SJYA01000848.1, read as the reverse complement.
TCTGTGAAGACCTACAAGACCTTCTAAAACTAACACCCCCAAAAAGATGTCCTTTTCATTATAGGGGACTGGAATGCAAAGGTAGGAAGTCAAGAAACACCTGGAGTAACAGGCAAATTTGGCCTTGGAATGCAGAATGAGACGCGACAAAGGCTAATAGAATTTTGCCAAAAGAACGCACTGGTGATAGCAAACACCCTCTTCCAGCAACACAAGAGAGACTCTACACATGGACATCACCAGATGGTCAACACCGAAATCAGATTGATTATATTCTTTGCAGCCAAAGATGGAGAAGCTTATACAGTCAGCAAAAACAAGACCAGGAGCTGACTGTGGCTCAGATTATAAACTCTTTATTGCCAAATTCAGACTTAAATTGAAGAAAGTTGGGAAAATGACTAGACCATTCAGGTATGACCTAAATCAAATCCCTTATGACTATACAGTGGAAGTGAGAAATAGATTTAAGGGACTAGATTTGATAGACAGAGTGTCTGATAAACTATGGATGGAGGTTCGTGGCATTGTACAGGAAACAGGAATCAAGACCATCCTCAAGAAAAAGAAATACAAAAAAGCAAAATGGTTGTCTGAGGAGGCCTTACAAATAGCTGTGAAAAGCAAAGGAGAAAAGAAAAGATATACCCATTTGAATGCATAGTTCCAAAGAATGGCAAGGAGAGATAAGGAAGTTTTCTTCAGTGATCAATGCAAAGAAATAGAGGAAAACAATAGAATGGGAAAGATAGAGATCTCTTCAAGAAAATTAGAGATACCAAGGGAACATTTCATGCAAAGATGGGCTCGATAAAGGACAGAAATGGTATGGACCTAAGAGAAGCAGAAGATATTAAAAAGAGGTGGCAAGAATACACAGAAGAACTGTACAAAAAAAGAGCTTCATGACCCAGATAATCACGATTGTGTTATCACTCACTCTCACCTAGAACCAGACATCCTGGAATGTGACATCAAGTGGACCTTAGAAAGTATCACTACAAACAAAGCTAGTGGAGGTGATGGAATTCCAGTTGAACTATTTCAAATCCTGGAAGATGATGCTGTGAAAGTGCTGTACTCAATATGTCAGCAAATTTGGAAATCTCAGCAGTGGCCACAGGACTGGGAAAGGTCAATTTCCATTCCAATCCCAAAGAAAGGCAATGCCAAAGAATGCTTAAACTACCGCACAATTGTACTCATCTCACACGCAAGTAATGCTCAAAATTCACCAACCCAGGCTTCAAAAATATGTGAACGTTGAACTTTTAATTATTCAAGCTGGTTTTAGAAAAGGCAGAAGAAGCAGAGATCAAATTGCCAACATCCACTGAATCATCGAAAAAGCAAGAGAGTTCCAGAAAATCATCTATTTCTGCTTTACTGACTATACCAAAGCCTTTGACTATGTGAACCACAATAAACTGTGGAAAATTCTGAAGGAGATGGAAATACCAGACCACCTGACCATCCTCTTGAGAAACCTGCATGCAGGTCAGCAAGCAACATTTAGAACTGGACATGTAACAACAGACTGGTTCCAAACTGAAAAGGAGTGTGTCAAGGATGCATATTGTCACCCTGCTTTATTTAACTTATATGCAGAGTACATCATGAGAAACACTGGGCTGGAAGAAGCAAAAGCTGGAATCAAGATTGCTGGGAGAAATCTCAATCACCTCAGATATGCAGATAACATCACCCTATGGCAGTAACTGAAGAGAAACTAAAGAACCTCTTGATGAAAGTGAAAGAAGAGAGTCAAAAAGGTGGCTTAAAGCTCAACACTCAGAAAACGAAGATCACGGCATCCGGTCCCATCACTTCATGGCAAGTAGATTGGGAAACAGCAGCTAAATTTATTTTGGGGGGGCTCCAAAACCACTGCAGATGGTGACTGCAGTCATGAAATTAAAAGACGCTTACTCCTTGGAAGAAAAGTTATGACCAACCTAGACATCATAGTAAAAAGCAGAGACATTACTTTGTCCACAAAGATCAGCCTAGTCAAGGCTATGGTTTTACCAGTAGTCATGTATGGTTGTGAGAGCTGGACTATAAAGAAAGCTGAGCACCGAAGAATTGATGCTTTTGAACTGTGGTACTGGAGAAGACTCTTGAGAGTCCCTTGGACTGCAAGGAGATCCAACCAGTCCATCCTAAAGGAGATAAGTCCTGGGTGTTCATTGGAGGGACTGATGTTGAAGCTGAGACTCCAATACTTTGGCCACCTTATGCGAAGAGCTGTCTCATTTGAAAAGACTGTGATGCCGGGAAAGATTGAGGGCAGGAGCAGAAGGGGACGACAGAGGATGAGATGGTTGTATGGCATCACTGACTCAATGGACATGGGTTTAGGTAGACTCTGGCAATTGGTGATGGACAGGCAGGGCTGGCGTTCTGTGGTTCGTGGGGTTGCAAAGAGTCAGACACGACTGAGTAACTGAACTGAATGACATTATTAAGGAAAATATAGTTTGTAATGTAAAAAAGTCTTCAAAAAAAAAAAACAGTTATGCAGTATACACGTAGGTGCTTTTTAAAAAATTGTAAACAGCTACATAATCATTGCAAATCATTTAAAACTGAGCAAGGAAATGTTAAGCACTAAATGTTAAAACATGTCTGTCATGAGACAACCCCCCCTTTGCACACTTATCGAATACCTTTCGTAATTACAAGTTAACTAAATTGGATGGCATGACTATAGTTAATAAAAGCATACAAATTGAATTTCAAAAGATTGACTATAAAATTTTTAAAATAAGTTTATTGCTTATGTAGACAGGTATGGAGGTCAAAGTTGTCAGTGACAGAACAATTCAACTTATTTCCATGACTCAGAGCTTTCCTAAAGTCACACACTTCTCCATAGGAAGTATGGATGTTTCAGTACTCTGACACATTAGGATCTGACACCTTATTTCAGCCTTGGATTTTCCCCATTCAGATCATCATGATGTTGTCCTATCTTTATAGGTATTGTTTTAAAAGTCATGTGAGTAACTCTGTTGTTACTGCTAGTCTTGTGTGTGTGCTGATCACACATATCTTCATAAAATTTTTCCTCTCTCACCACTTTCTGGGAACTGTCCAAAAATTGTTTCCTTCCTGTTTTCTCCACATGTGAAACAATTTCCCTATAGAAATCCTTGGCAAAACTTCCATTACTTTTGGGAAGCCTATCAAAATCCAACAATCTTTCACAATTCCAATTAAAGGGCAAGACTAATCAGATATTTGACAATATAATAAGAAAATACTGAAAAAGCACAGTATGGATAGTCTACCTGCAGTACCATGAAAACTACTAACCCTCTTAGAATATGTACTACACAGAATTGTACTAAATGTTCAAAACTAAACACATTTATGTTTGGTTTTGTGTGGTTTGAGAAAAAAAGACCGATTCTGCCTTCATAGCCTAAGAGCCTACAACAAAAGTTGCCTGTGGGTCTAGACTGCAACTTCTGAATTCTCTTCTACCATTGGCCTTAAAAAATGTTATATGTAAGTATATTATAATGCTGTTGGTACTAATAGTGTCATGATACCAGTGGTCTATTTTTTGTCTGAGATAAACATCTCCCTAAGTGAAGTAAGATAAATCCTTTGGCCATTCTCCTAAAAGGACTGTTTAACCATTTCTTAAATAAGACTATCAGAACTAATGTTACTATTTTTATCACACATTTTATCAGTTTTTAAATTCAATTAAAAACACATCAGTTTCTGTCTTATATATACTATATAGTACTTTCTAAACATTTCTTCTAGATGTCTCAAAAACACCTTAAGATGAACTCAACTCACGAACTACTCCAACTCTAGCGGTGTGCAAGAGAATCACCAAAATACTGGTAGATTTTGACTGTTATTCTTGCTCCCTTTAGCATCACATTCAGTTGATCACAAAATCACTACTGATTTTGCCTTCTAAATATCTTTAGAGCCCATCCATTTCTCCCAAGGACAACTGATGACTCCATAGTCCAATAGTTCTAATCCTTCATAGTTCATCTTTTACTCATACTCCATCCTAGCTCATCCCCCTCAAACTAGCTGTTTCCCTACAACTAGATTTTCTTTTTTCAATATGAAAATCTAATCATGTGACCTCCCCATCCCCATTTAGACCATGCCATTGGCTTTTCACTGCTTCTAATATAAAGATGCAAATTGCAAAATTCTCTACATGAGGTAGCTGAAGCTTACCTCTCACTCCTCACATTATTCTATGATGCCCTCAAGTTATTCTCTGAGGTCCAGTTACCACTGATTATTCACATATGCTTTTCTTTCTGCTTACAACTTTTATCTTCACCACATTCTTACTGCACACTTAACTCCTCTAAGATATTATCATTTCTTCATGGAAATCCTTACCCACACACATCCTATGACAAGACCATCTTATTTATATCTCTTAACTCTGTGTGTCTTTTCTAAATAGAAATATCCAAGCTGAAGTTTTATGTCTTATTCTGCAACTGTTTTCAATGAGATCTCTATCTCATATACATGCAAAGAGAGGAGAAACCACGTCTACCTTGCTCATCATCATAACTTCAGCTCAGTGCCTAGAAAATCAACAGCTAATTCAATAAATAATTGCTTAATGAATAAGTAAACATACTGTGTTCCCTACCCTGTGAGCTCATTCTACTAGCTCTGTGGAAAAAAAAAAAAGGTGAAAAATAAAGTTCTTTCCCTCAAACGTTCTTAAGATTATTTCCATATTTAAAAACTGAAAACTTCCTCCCCCACTACTCACATAATCCTAATCCTCCTCACCCTGCCTTTTTCCCTAGCACTTCTCACCTTCTAATATACTGTAAAATTTAATATCACATCCATTGAAAGCAGGAAGTTTTGTCTTTTGCTGACTGATGAACCCCAATCACTTAAAACAGCTCCTGGCACACGGTATGAATTTAACAAATATGTGTTGGATGAAGGAATGAGTATTTCCAAAAATAATTAATCACAGAATGTCTTACTCAAAAGTGCTGTCTCCTTCAACATTGACTTCCATCTTAGTTAACTACATTATACAACTATAACAATGGTTTTCAACAGTTCTTTTGCCCCCAGGGAACATTTGGCTGATGTCTGAGCATACTTATAGTTGTCAGAGCTTGGAGTGGGGAAAAACACTGGTATCTGGTGGATAGAGGGTAGGGATATTTCTAGATATTATCAAGGTACAGGGAGTTCCCCACAACTAAGAATTAGAGGGGCCTCAAAATACCAAAAGTGCAGAGCCTACAGCATTCTGAACCTCGGGCTCTACCGTTTGTGTCCCTGCTTACTTTCCATGGACTGACAGCACTTCTTTCTCCCATGTCAAGACTTCCCTTCAGCTGTGTCATTTCTTCTCTTGCTTCAGCCTGTCAGTATGATCCTGAGATTTGATCCCCACTATGTATGCCTTTTGTAAAATTTGGTGAATTTAAACTTATCAAATGAGATACCCTGTTCAATTTCCTCTCTTCTACACAGCCTAGAACATAGAGATATCACACTTCTATTTCTGACAAGCCTGTTTGAAATCAGTAAGCTTAACTCACCTTTCTCATTAAATTTGTCATTTAAAATCAAATGTTACTTAGTGATATTCCAATAGCTTCCATTAGAAACCAGACAAGCAATCTATTCTAAAGATACATGATCTTAAAGTTTGACTGCTGGAGGAATCAACTTGCCTGACTTCAGGCTCTACTACAAAGGCACAGTCATCAAGACAGTATGGTACTGGCACAAAGACAGAAAAATAGATCAATGGAACAAACTAGAAAGCCCAGAGATAAATCCACTCACCTATGGAAACGTTATCTTCGACAAAGGAGGCAAGAACATACAATGGAGTAAAGACAATCTCTTTAACAAGTGGTGCTGGGAAAACTGGTCCACCACTTGTAAAAGAATGAAACTAGAACACTTTCTAACACCATTCACAAAAATAAACTCAAAATGGATTAAAGATCTAAATGTAAGACAATAAACAATAAAAGTCCTAGAGGAGAACATAGGCAAAACACTCTCTGACATAAATCACAGCAATATTCTCTATGATCCACCTACCAGAATACTGGAAATAAAAGCAAAAATAAACGAATGGGATCTAATTAAAATTAAAAGCTTCTGCACAACAAAGGAAACTATAAGTAAGGTGAAAAGACAGCCTTCTGAATGGGAGAAAATAATAGCAAATGAAACAACTGACAAACAACTAATCTCAAAAATATACAAACAACTTATGCAGCTCAATTCCAGAAAAATAAAAGACCCAATCAAAAAATGGGCCAAAGAACTAAATAGACATTTATCCAAAGAAGACATATGGATGGCTAACAAACACATGAAAAGATGCTCAACATGACTTATTATCAGAGAAATGCAAATCAAGACCACAATGAGGTACCATTTCATACCAGTCAGAATGGCTGCGATCCAAAAGTCAACAAGCAATAAATGCTGGAGAGGGTGTGGAGACNAAGGTGAAAAGACAGCCTTCTGAATGGGAGAAAATAATAGCAAATGAAACAACTGACAAACAACTAATCTCAAAAATATACAAACAACTTATGCAGCTCAATTCCAGAAAAATAAAAGACCCAATCAAAAAATGGGCCAAAGAACTAAATAGACATTTATCCAAAGAAGACATATGGATGGCTAACAAACACATGAAAAGATGCTCAACATGACTTATTATCAGAGAAATGCAAATCAAGACCACAATGAGGTACCATTTCATACCAGTCAGAATGGCTGCGATCCAAAAGTCAACAAGCAATAAATGCTAGAGAGGGTGTGGATACAAGGGAACCCTCTTACACTGTTGGTGGGAATGCAAACTAGTACAGCCACTATGGAAAACAGTGTGGAGATTCCTTAAAAAATTGCAAATAGAACTGCCATATGACCCAGCAATCCCACTGCTGGGCATACACACCAAGGAAATCAGAATTGAAAGAGACACATGTACCCCAATGCTCATCGCAGCACTATTTATAATAGCTACACATGGAAGCAACCTAGATGTCCATCAGCAGATGAATGTATAAGCAAGCTGTGGTACATATACACAATGGAGTATTACTCAGCCATTAAAAAGAATACATTTGAATCAGTTCTAATGAGGTAGATGAAACTGAAGCTGATTATACAGAGTGAAGTGAGCCAGAAAGAAAAATACCAATTCAGTATACTAACACATATATATGGAATTTAGAAAGATGGTAACGATAACTCTGTATGCGAGACAGCAAAAGAAACACAGGTGTACAGAACGGACATTTGGACTCTGAGGGAGAGGGAGAGGGTGGGATGACTTGGGAGAATGGCACTGAAACATGTGTACTATCATGTAAGAAATGAATTGCCAGTTTATGTTCGATACAGGATACAGGATGCTTGGGGCTGGTGCACTGGGATGATCCAGAGAAATGATATGGGGTGGAAAGTGGGAGGAGGGTTCAGGATTTGGAACTCATGTACACCCGTGGTGGATTCATATCAATGTATGGCAAAACCAATACAGGATTATAAAGTAAAATAAAGTAAAAATAAAAATTAAGAAAATAATAAAATAAAATAAAGTTTGACTGCTGATAATAACAGGCAACTTTGGCCTTGGAACACAAAATGAAGCAGGGCAAAGGCTAACAGAGTTTTCTCAAGAAAAGATACTGGTCATAGCAAACATCCTTTACCAACAACCCAAGAGAAGACGCTACACATGGACATCAAAATATGGTCAAAACTGAAATCAAATTGATTATGTTTGCAGCCGAAGATGGAGAAGTTCATACAGTCAGCAAAAACAAGACTTGGAGCCAACTATGGTTCAGATTATGAACTCCTTATTGCAAAATTCAGACTTAAATTGAAGAAAGTAGGGAAACGACTAGGCCATTCAGATATGACCTAAATCAAATCTCTTACAATTTATGGATTTGATAATGGTAAATCAACTGAATCTAATCATCACAGTGGAGGTGACAAATAGACTCAAGGGATTAGATCTGGTAGACAGAGTGCCTGAAGAACTATGGACGGATGTTCGTAACACTACAGGAGACAGTGACCAAAACCATCCCCCAAAAAAGAAACGAAAGAAGGCAAAGTGGTTGCCTGAGGATAGCTGAGAAAAGAAGAGAGGTGAAAGGCAATGGAGACTTGGAAAGGACACATTCAACTGAATGCAGAGTTCCAGAGAATAACAAGGAGAGATAGAAGATCTATTTGAAATACAAGAAATACAGGAAAACAATAGAATAGGAAAGAATAAAGATCACTTCAAGAAAATTGAAGATATCAAGGGACATTTTGTGCAAGGATGGGCACAATAAAGGACAGAAATAGTAAGGAGCCAACAGAAGCAGAAGATGTTAACAAGAGGTGGCAAGAATACATAGAATTACTATATAAAAAAGGTCTCAGTGACCTGGATAACCACAATGGTGACATTACTCATGTACAGCTGGACATCCTGGAGTGTGAAGTCAAGTGGGACTTAGGAAGCATTACTATGAACCAAGCTAATGGAGGTGACAGAATTCCAGCTGAGCTATTTAAATTCCTAAAAGATGATGCTGTTAAAGTGCTTCATGCATTACATCATTAAATTCGGAAAACTCACCAGTATCCACAGGACTGGAATAGGTAAGTTTACATTCATATCCCAAAGAAAGGCAATGCCAAATAATGTTCAAACTACTGTATAACTGTGCTCATTTCACATACCAGCAGCATCATGCTCAAAATCCTTCAAGCTCATCTTCAGCAACTTGTAAACTTCCAGAAGTACAAGCTAGGTTGAGAAAAGGCAGAGGACTCAGAGATCAAGTTGCCAACATTTGTTGTATCATGGAGAAAGCAAGGGAATTCCAGAAAAACATCGACTTCTGCTTCACTGACTATGCTAAAGCCTTTGACTCTATGGATCACAACAAACTGTGGAAAATTCTTAAAGACATGGGAGTACCAGACCACCTCACCTGTCTCCTGAGAAACCTGTATGCAGGTCAAGCAGCAATAATCAGAACTGGACTGGTTCAAAATAGGGAAAGGAGTACAACAAGGTGGTATATTGTCACCCTGCTCATTAACTTATAAGCAAAGTATATGGTGAAAAATGCCAGGCTGGGTGAAACATAAACTGGAATTAAGATTGCTGGGAAAAATATCAATAATCTCAGATATGCAGACTATACCACTTTAACAGCAGAAAGTAAAGAGGAACTAAAAAGCCTCTTAACAAAAGTGAAAGATAAGAGTGAAAAAGCTGGCTTAAAATGCAATATTCAAAAAACTAAGATCATGGATGGCATCCAGTCCCATTACTTTACGGCACAAAGAACAGGAAAAAGTAGAAGCAGTGACAGTTTTCTTGAGTCCCCAAATCACTGCACATGGTAACTGCAGCCATGAAATTAAAATACACTTGCTGCTTAGGAGGGAAGCTAATCCTAGACAGTGTGTTAAAAAGCATAGACATCACTTTGCCTACAAACATCCATACAGTCAAAGCTATAGTTTTTCCAGCAGTCCTGTATGGATGTGAGATTTGAACCTTAAAGAAAGATGAGTCCTGAAGAACTGATGCTTCCGAATTGTGGTGTTGGAGAAGACTGTTGAGTCCCTTGAACGCAAGGAGATCAAACTAGTCAATTCTAAAGGAAATACACCCTGAATATTCATTGCAAGAACTGATACTTAAGTTCCAAAACTTTGGCTACTTGATGTGAACAGCTGACTCATTGGAAACAACCCTGATGCTGGGAAAGACTAAGGGTAGAAGGATAAGTGGGAAGCAGAGGATGAGATGGTTAGATAGCCTCATCAAGTCAATGGACAGGAATTTGAGCAAACTCCAGGAGATAGTGGAGGACAGAGAAGCCTGGAAAGCTGCATTTCATGGGATCACAAAAAGTCAAACATGACCTAGTGACTGAAAAACAACATAACCTCTCAGAGAACTGAATTTGAGGCCCTATCTGATATCTAGCAACTTAACTTTCCCTTTTAAAAGTTTTACTAGGGATAATATGCAGTCACTCCACAGAATCTAGATATAAATCCTTCAGTTCACTTCAGTTGCTCAGTCGTGTCCATCTTTTTGTGACACCATGAACTGCAGCATGCCAAGCCTCCCTGTCCATCACCAACTCCCGGAGTTCACCCAAACTCATGTCCATTGATTTGGTGATGCCATCCAACCATCCCATCCTCTGTCATCTCCTTCTCCTCCTGCCCCCAATCCCTCCCAGCATCAGAGNGGATTTCTTTGGAAGGAATGATGCTAAAGCTGAAACTCCAGTACTTTGGCCACCTCATGCGAAGAGTTGACTCATTGGAAAAGACTCTGATGCTGGGAGGGATTGGGGGCAGGAGGAGAAGGGGACGACCGAGGATGAGATGGCTTGATGGCATCACTGACTTGATGGACATGAGTCTGAGTGAACTCCGGGAGCTGGTGATGGACGGGGAGGCCTGGCGTGCTGTGATTCATGGGGTTCGAAAAGAGTCGGACACGACTGAGTGACTGAACTGAACTGAATATTTATTTTCTGTCACCCCAAAAAGAAAAGAGAATTAAATTAAGAGGGTAAATCTTGAGTTCTCATCACATACACACACAATGTTTTCCTTTCCTTTTATTTTGTATCTGTATGAGATATTAGATGTTCACTAAACTTACTGTGGTAATCATTTCATGATATGTGTGAAATCAAATCATTTTGCTACCCATCTTAAACTTATATAGTTTAAGACAGTGATAGTGGTATAATTTCCTGTTTTCAAACTGTGGTGGCAGATAGAGAACACTCCATGTAACACTTTGTGATGGGATACAAATGGCAGATCATATTCAAATAAGACCTTGTAAGGTCCACATTTTGATCAAACAACAAGACAGTCTTTGGTGGGAAAGTAAGCAGAATTACTATTCATTTGGCCTCTATTTATGAAGGTAACTTATAATGTAAGTTTATAGACATGAAAAAAGTAAATCAAAAATTTAGAGAGATCAAAAATTGATATTCTGTGAATAAAAATAAATGTGTGACTAATCTCATTTACATAGTATTACGTTTTATTTTAATAAATTTTAATGTTTTTAAGACTCCACATACAATACCAGTAAAATGACTTAGTTATGGACAAATGAATAAACATTAAAATACACACTATTATAAATATGATTGATTTGTGCTGCTGTATGGCAGAAACCAAAACATTACTGTAAAGCAATTATCCTTCAATTTAAAAAAGTAAAAATAAATAAAAATGCACTATGATCCAAAATGTAATACATAGATTTCATTGATTAAGACATATCTTTGCTGCTTTTACCTGCATCCTGAATGATAGCTTTGATTTAGCCAATGTAAATCATTTTAATGACTTATTTATTTAAGGAAAACATTTTAATAAGATTTAAGGAAATTATTTTAATGAAAGGAATTTAATTCCTTTAACAATTAAAGGAAATCATTTACTTGTGTAAGATATATTCTTTTTCATTAAAAAAAAATCTGTTGAACATTTACTCTGTGCTAAACACTGTTTACAAGAAGAGAACACACACAGAAGTCCCTATCTTCATAGATGTTTTATGGGAAGATATAAAAGAAAACAAAGTATATAGCCTACTGAGATAAGTGCCCAGGGAAAAGAATTAAAGCTGAGAAGGTAAATATGAATTATTGGGTGAAAGGGGGATGGGGTGCAATTTTAAATAGGGTGGTCACTTGAAAAAAGTACCTCCAGACAGGAGCATGCCTAGGTGGTTTTTCAAGGAGAAACACGACTAGAATATTGGGAGTAAACGAAACAGAGAAGTAGGAGAAGAGCTCACAGAAGTAACGAGAAGAAAGATTATATAGAGCCTTGCAGGCCAAAGGACAGGGCTCTGGCTTTTACTTTTTTTAATGAATTTTTGAATTTGAGTCAATCCTAGTGAGGTGGATGAACCTAGAGCCTGTTACAGAGTGAGAAAAGTCAGAAAGAGAAAAACAAAAGGTACATCTTAGTCCATCTATATGGGATCTAGAAAAATGGCACTGGTGAACTTACTTGCAGGGCAGGAAGAGACGCAGACATAGAGAACAAACTGGTGGACAAAGTTTTGTGAGGGAAAGAAGGAAGTGGGGCAGACTGAGGGAGTCGCATTCACATATATACACTGCCATGGGTAAAACAGATAGCTAGTGGAGAGCTGCTCCAAAACTAGCACAGGGAGCTCCCCTCGGGGCTCTGCAGTGACCTAAAGGGCTGGGATGGGGAGGGGGTGGGAAGGAGGCTCAAAGGGAGAGAAACAGCTAATGCGCATTATTGCCCTGCAGAAACCAACACAACATTGTTGTTATCTAACTAAAAACAAATTAAAAGTCAAAAAAAATTAAACAAAATAAAAGCAAAGGATTTTGAACAAGGAAGAAATATAAGCAAACTTATATTTTAAAAGGTCACTCTGGCTGCTGGACTGAGTACAGATCAGAAGAGGGCAAAGATGCAAACACTGACACCATTAGGAGGTGATTAGGAGGTCATAATCTAGGTAAGAGTGATGGAAGCTTGATTAAGAGATGCAGTTGTGATTGTATCCTTATATATCTGTAAGTTAGATGTGAGAGCATTACTGACATGTTAGAAAAATGTGTTGAAATAAAGAAACAACCCAATTGTCTCAGATCTTTGACCTGAACCTCTAGAAAGGTGGGGCTGCTAAAAAGTAAATGGAGGAAATTGTAGGAGAAGCAGGTTTGGTTCAAATTATCAGAAACTCAGTTGGGTTCATTAGGCTTAACATGTCAACTGAACAGGTCAGAAGATATTTATTTAAAATCTAATTCTAGTCCTTTTTACTCTTTTATTATAACTTACCCAGTGATAAAACTTAGAAGAAAAGCAACCATAGAATCACAACTGGAAAGCCCAGCAGTCTTATATCACCTTTGCGTGTGGGTACTCTGTCACTCAGTCCTGTCTGACTCCATGGACTCTAGCAGGCTTCTCTGTCCATAGAATTTTTCAGGCAAGAATACTGGAGTGGGTTGCCATTTCCTCCTCCAGCCCAAGGATCGAACCTGCATCTCCTGCATTGACAGGTGATTTGTTTTTACCACTGAGCCACCTGGGAAACCCACTATATAACCACTGCCTCAATTACATATCAATATGGACTATGATAGTGATAAGACAAGTTATGGATTACACCAAATTTCTGATGACCATTCTTGACTTACTCCTTTCTTTACCTCTCAAGAGACTGATATGTCATGTTAGATTGCAAAAAATAATTTGAAATAATTAACACTTAAATTAGTACTATGCTTTAGTACTTGACCTATTATTTTTAAAAAAAGAAAAAAAACAAACAAACTTCATTCAACATCTTTAACAATTACCAAAAGTTAAGAACTGAAAGGATAAGGTGAAATTCACTCGGTGGCATGTCAGAATAGCAAGGATTTTCAGAAATTTTAGGAGGGAGGAGAAAAGAAACTTCATTTTTAAAATCATAGACTCTTTTACTTCCTAAAACCTATTTATAAATGCATATAAGCTGGTAAAAGAATTATAGCTTAATGGTAGGTATCTGTTCTCAGAATCATCCTTCCATTAGTGCTTGTGAAAGAGGCTTTGTCATCCTCTCCTTGGTAGAAGGTAAATTCTTTCCCAACAGCCTTCTGTGTCCCTCATATAAATGGATGACATCTCCATAACTTACTGAATCATTCCAAACCATGTCCAGTCCTAGCTCAAGTTCAGCCTAATATGAATTGATAACATGTGCAGAGACAAGGAGGTATGTGTGTGGTAACTCTCATACAGGCACATACAGAGGCAAGCACACGGGGTCATGGTTTTAGAATAATGATGGTTTTAATATACGACCCTGTTGCTCCCTGAAACTTGACTGAATGAAAGAGATAATGCAAAAGGAATAATCTATCCTAAATGATGCCAACTATGTGTACTAATTTACAGAGGTTACTCACTGCTGCTTTAGAAGACATGCATCACAGATGTAACTATTAATTACAATGTTACTGGAATATTTGTAATCACTTCAAAATTAACCTTTATATCCTCAGGAGGTTTGCATTTATAAGAGTCACTTGATGTCTCATAGAGAAACTAATTAGTCAACAAATGATAAGTACAGAAAGAACACAAATTGGTTCTTTGTTTACTGCTACATGGTGGTACCATGTAATTTGTATTGTCATTAAAATGTTTTATATTGCAAACAGAAAATATTTAATTCAGGGATAGATAATAATAGCAGTTTCAAGTGTTCCAGGAAATATGTTGACACATTCACTGGGCTTTACTCTTTAGGTATTCACAATGCAAGAAAAAAATGGTGGGAAAATAAATCTAACCATTATCAAGGATATTTCTCTCTTTCATTACCATTGTGAGAGTTTCTGACTAAAAACTTCATAAAAGCTAGAAAATACTTTGGAATAGACAAAACAAGAAAAATTCAGAAATAGGAGACAGGTAATATTTTAAATATAGGAAAACATTTTTATAACATCTCATAAGAAGTAGTTTTCCAAATATAAGGAGAAAAGGTTTATCGAGAAATCCTGTCAGTCATCCATAAAATGTTACAAATACCACTATGTGATGTTATTAATCTTCTTCTTGTTTATTATTAATCTTAATTATTAATTTCTCTAGATTAACTCTTCTAGCAATGGAGGCTTTACCCAGATTCTGAGCATTGGGTTATGTCCAATTTCTCCCATCCTCTAAGAAGGGGAATTTAAATAAACTTTATCCCCAGTGACAATTATTATTTAGTAATCTTCTTTTTATTATAAGGAATAAGAAAGAGGCAAAAATTGGGGGTTAAATTTTTAGTTATCTTTATTCTGCATGACCGAAAGCCTTGATAATTCCTACTTGTTTTGGTNGGTTATGTCCAATTTCTCCCATCCTCTAAGAAGGGGAATTTAAATAAACTTTATCCCCAGTGACAATTATTATTTAGTAATCTTCTTTTTATTATAAGGAATAAGAAAGAGGCAAAAATTGGGGGTTAAATTTTTAGTTATCTTTATTCTGCATGACCGAAAGCCTTGATAATTCCTACTTGTTTTGGTTTACTAACAAAATATCTTTCCTCTAAAGAACGAAAACACAAAAAATGAGGGTCTTTTGATTTTATTACAATGATATTTAAATTGTGCCTTCTATGTACTCAAATTTTGTCTCTTCATTTAAAGAATTATTTCATTTTCAGTAACTGATTCTTTATATTTTCTTCTTTTCTATTCAATATTTCTGACAATTTTTGTTTCATTTTATATTTTCTCTTGGACCATCCTTGATAGATTTATTTTTAAGTTACTTTCAGATTGCTCTATTCTCATTTATCTGGTTACATCCTTCTTCTGACTTTTGATGTTGGTAACTGTTCTCAGTGTTAATTTTCTTCATGTATATCAAAGTGAGGAATCTGTAGTTTGAATTGATTAAAGTGAGGTTTTTCTCTCCCATGTTCATCCCTTGTCATATAGAAATTTTGAAATTTTCTCTAATTTTCTCATCTACCAATTTTGAAATTTTTCTAGAAATTTTGAAATTTTCTTTGTTGTCTAGCAGTTTTGAAATGTCTCTAGATTAACTTTTCCAGCAATGGAGCCTTTACCCAGATCCTGAGCATTGGTCATGTCCAATTTCTCCCATCCTCTAAGAAGGGGGATTTAAATAAGCTTTATCCCCAGTGACAATTGTAAGTCTTATTTTCATCACCTTTCACAAACACTGAAACCTTAGTCCAGCCTTTGCTGTCTATCCATGAGATTTGCTCTGTTCTCCTACCAAAAATGAACACTTCTACTAGCAGTTCCCATCAGCAGGAGGAACATTTGTTGCTTTAGTCCTATTTGTCCCATTGTATTTTGGTTCCACAAGTGGGAGAAAGAAGCTTATTTTTAATTTCAAGTTTTCTAGAGTCTTCAGACTATTCCTCTGAGATGGAGGAAAAAAAAAAAAAACAGTGCAGCCTTTCAAGGTAAAAAGCAGGCAGCATCTGCTAACTTTGCTCTCTTTTCTTATTCTCAACCATATTGTTATTGGATGTTCCTTCCTTTCTGTCCTAACAATATTTTACAAAACTGAGTTTCCACTGTGGTCTAGTTAACAAAAATTTTTGCCATAAAAATATCAAAGTTGTATCAGTTCAGTTCAGTTCAGTCGCTCAGTCGTGTCCGACTCTTTGTGACCCCATGAATCGCAGCACGCCAGACCTCCCTGTCCATCACCAGCTCCTGGACTTTACTCAGACTCATGCTCATCGAGTCAGTGATGCCATCCAGCCATCTCATCCTCTTGTCCTCCCCTTTTCCTCCTGCTCCCAATCCCTCCCAGCATCAGAGTCTTTTCCAGTGAGTCAACTCTTCACATAAGGTGGCCAAAGTTACTGGAGTTTCAGCTTTAGCATCATTCCCTCCAAAGAAATCCCAGGGCCGATCTCCTTCAGAATGGACTGATTGGATCTCCTTGCAGTCCAAGGGACTCTCAAGAGTCTTCTCCAACACCACAGTTCGAAAGCATCAATTCTTCAGGGCTCAGCTTTCTTCACAGTCCAACTCTCACATCCATACATGACCACTGGAAAAACCATAGCCCTGACTAGCCTAATGCCTGTTAAAAATTTATTCATCTTCATGCTCCACTATAGACTATTTCTACCATGAAATCTGTAACAAAGATAAATTTTCTGATCCAACCTCTTCTAAACCCCTTCTTTTATGTCTTTTTGTTAGACACCATAAAAAGGGAAAAATTCAATTTCCTAACCTCTCATGCAACTTAGGAGTGGCCATGTGACACAGTTCTGGCTAGTGAAATATATGTAGAAGTCCACATATGCCTCTCCCCTTCCTTTCTTCCTATCCAAAGCATGGATGTAACACCTAAGGGATAAAGAGTCATCTTTCAGTTGCCAGGCAACACACTAATGTGTTGAAGATGATGAAATGTTAAGAAAAGGCTTGGATTGCTAAGAGGATTACCATACTTGCATTAATCTCTTCCAGAGAAGAAGAAAAAATAAGTCACTATTTGATGCAAGACACTTGATATTTGCTCTTGAATGTACTACTATATGGGGCTAGTGGTAAAGAAGCCACCTGCCAATGCCGGAGACTCAAGAGACATGGTTCCAGTCCCCAGGTCAGGAAGATCCCCTGGAGGAGGAAATAGCAGCCCACTCCAGTATTCTTGCCCAGAGAATCTGATGGACAGAGGAGCCTGGTGGACTACGGTCCATAGGGTTGCAAAGAGTCAGACACAACTGAAAGCTATTTAGCATGCATACGCACATACTACTATGTAACTTATCATGGAAGCTTTGTACTTGAGCCAGCGAGAAACTGGAGGAAGCAATGTTGCAGCAAGAACCCTAAAAATCTATGGTCACTCAAACGGCAGTTACAACCTTGAATGTAATACTTTCTCTAAATAACCCATTTCTCTTTGTTCTATTCTTTGCTCTGCTTTGTTCGGTTTAGTTGCTCAGTCATGTCTGGCTCTTTGCAACCACACGGACTGCAGCCCGCCAGGGTCCTCAGTCCATAGGGATTCTCCAGGCAGGAATACTGGAGTGGGTTGCCATGCCCTCCTCCAGGAGATCTTCCCAACCCAGGGATCGAACCAAGGTCTCCTGCATTGCAGGCAGATTCTTTACTGTATGAGCCACTAGAGAAGCCTAAGAATACTGGAGTGGGTAGGCTACCCCTTTCTGCAGGGGATATTCCTGACTCAAGAACAGGACCAGGGTCTCCTGCATGGCAGGCAATTCTTTACCAGATGAGCTACCAGGGAAGTTTTACCTCCT
The DNA here is from genome assembly GCA_006410615.1 of Neotragus moschatus. Lineage (NCBI taxonomy): Eukaryota > Metazoa > Chordata > Mammalia > Artiodactyla > Bovidae > Neotragus > Neotragus moschatus. Next base: position 1,403,638 of record SJYA01000848.1, on the reverse strand, counting down.
TCCATCCATATTACTTAACTTTTAGATTAAAACAATATACATATTAAATAAATATAACAGCAGATAAATACTTATAACATAAATATAAATAAATATAACAGCAGATAATCCAAAGATGGTAATTCTTTGACCAGCTACTCTGAAAAAAAATCCCTGTTTACTCTATTTTGCTTATTTTCCTCCTGCTTTTCTCCATGTTTCTACAAAATATACTTATATTTCTTGATAATAAATATCAAACACTATAATTTTCCAATATTACATATGATAATTTGGATACATTCAATCCCATATCTCTAACTTCCCCAGTAGGTTATATCATTTATCTTATTGAAATTTCTAATCAGCCCTTGAACAAAATAAACAAAATAAAAGATATACGCTTATACTTTGTTTTTATGCAGCTTTTCCTGCTAGAATTTTTATTTGCCTGAAGTTTAACAGGATGCACTTAATTATTAGTATATTTTATTCATTTCATTGAGCTCTCAATGGATCCATTCATTCAAATGACTGACATGCTTCAGTTGTGAAAATTTTTTTATGATATATATTATCTTTGTTCCATTTTCTCTGTTTTATCCATCTGATGTTGAATCTTACAGAATCTCACCTCAGTTTTTATATTTCCTCTCACAGTTGTTATCTTTCTATCCTTTTTTCCTAACAGATTTCTCTGCTTTTATCTAATATTTCTTTTGGATTTTTTTTTTCATTATGGTCACATCACAGTTTAAATTTCTAAGGGTTTTTTGTTATTTTAAATAAGGTTATATTATTTTCTCTATATGCAATTATTTCATACACCTCTTAATATGTGAGGATTGGGCTTTCTTGCATTTTTGTAGTATAGAGAATGGAAGTTTTCTTTTCAGAAAGATAATATTTATTCACTGATCACATTTTTCTATTTTTATAATCTCTGCTGCTTATGTTCAAGGGTTTATTCACATGTTAGTTAACCACTGATTCATCCATTATATTTAATAATAAAATAGTCAAACCAAAAAAAAAAAAAAAATGATTAGAAGTTCTGTGGAAGAAAGAAACAGTCTATGTAAAGTGTGTTTGGAAAAAAGTTTTCATTTTCACTGAGGAACTATTCAGGTGTCAGTTTTATCAGAAACACTAGAAGAGTAGATACCAGGCTCCTGGTATTTTGTTTGAGGGTTGAGGGTGTAAATCTTAGAAGTTAACTATTTGATACCAATACTTTAAGCAGAGACATCACTTTGCCAACAAAGGTTCATCTAGTCAAAGCTATGGTTTTTTCTAGTAGTCCTGTATGGATGTAAGAGATGGACCATAAACAAAGCTGAGTGATGATGAATTGATGCTTTTGAATTGTGGTATTGGAGATCAAACCAATCAACTCTAAAGGAAATCAGTCCTGAATATTCACTGGAAGGACTGATGCTGAACCTGAAACTCCAATACTTTGGTCACCTGATGAGAAGAATTAATTCATTAGAAAAGACACTGATGCTGGTAAAGATTGAAGGCAAGAGGAGAAGGGGACAACAGAGGATGAGATGGTTGGATGGCATCACTGAGTCAATGGACATGAGTTTGAGCAAGCTCCGAGAGTTGGTGATGGACAGGGAAGTCTGGCGTGCTATAGTCCACAGGGTCACAAACAGTCAGACACAACTGAGCAACTGAACTGAACTGAGAGATACTCTCACTTCATCTTCTATTTTCACCTCCATATACCAAATTCTGCCTTCAGTCTCTGCTTGGCATCTCTGATTCTTTGATTGGCTCTTTATTTTAATCAAGTGGAGATATAGTCATTTGTCCACTCTGTGAGCAGGACTGAGAAAACATTGGTTCTGCTTCCTCCAAATACTGACTTCCAACCAATCCTCATGTTAAGTCATTTAACTTGTCCTTGTCCTCTGTTTCAAGCAGCATCTTTGAGATGGGAACATCGTTTGGATTCAGTGACTCTAATTGACTTTCTTTTCATTCACATCAGTGTGATGTGAAAAGGTATATTCTATACCTTCCTCCTGTCTCTAGCTTCATTTGTACAGAAGTTTATGAAGTCTCATCCACAGATTCTCAGTCCCATTTTATCTTTTATAAATTTTCATCTTTTCAATGGTTATATATTTAGAGTACTGTGTAAACTAAGAGAAACGTATGCAGTCAATCCACATAACCAGTAAACAATATATTTTAGATGACATATGGTATATTTATACAACAAACAAAAGCTAAGGTTAGCTGAAGGTATACAAAAAATAGCAATTACAATGTGTTCTGAAATGTTTATCTTTCTATGGATATGGATTGGAGAGTGCTTAAAGAGCCAATCATTTGGTAAAAGAACAGCAGGATAATGAGTAAGTATTTGAAAAATAATGCCAATTAGAATGGCTTAAAGTAATTGGGAGCCTTTGGCCTAGAGGTGATAAGCTGGCAGTAAGAGATGACTTAGTGCTCAGATGTCATGTTGTGACTAGTTCTCCTCCTTTCTTTCATCTGAACAGACAGACAAGTAAGTAAAATGTAAAATACTTGCCTCAAAAGAAATTTTAAAGAACCGTCCCAATACAAAAATGCCCATATACTGAATTGTGGAATTTCTTTCACAAAGACAGATGATTTAGACAAGTAATACAAATACAGTGTATATGAAGTATAAGTTTATGGAAATAAAACAGAGGTCTAGATTGAAAGTGCAAAAAAAAAAATTACTATTAACAAATGCAGGCAGTCCTTAATTTTGCACAGTATCTTGTAAATGAAGTTGTTTGCATTCGTTTTCCAGACTGCCACAGGAAATTACTATAAACTTGGTGGTTGAAATAAGAAATTTATTTCCTCATGATTCTGAAGGTCAAAAGTCCATAATCAAGCTGTAAGCAGGGCCCTACTCCCTCTGGCTCTAGGGAAGAATCCACTTTTTGCCCTCCTCTAGTTTCTGGTGGCTGTCAGCAATCCCTGATTTACAGGCACATAACCCTAATCTCTGCCTCATAATCACATTGCCCCCTCTTCTGGCTTCGATTCTTCCTGTCTCAATTTCACCTCTGCCTTTGTCTTATTAAAAAGATTTGTCATAATTTACAATGGCAAAGATTTTATTTTTAAAATGAAGTAACAATCACAGGTTCCAGGGTTAGGAGATAGACATACATTTTGGGGGTGCTACCATTCAACCCACTAAGCTCATGTGTATAGGAACCATATCTTTACATTGATCTCAGTTATCATGCAGTTGTGCAGAGTGAGACCTGCCTATAATTTCTATCAATTATTTGGCTTTTCAAGGTGAGGAGTTAAGAGCTGGAAACATATCTCAGATTATACCATTTAGCTTAGCATGACAAACGACAGCATCAAAGATGTGAGGAACCAGAATAAAGTATTTTAAGTGCCAGTACTATCAACAAAAATGTGAGGACATGACTATAAACTATGTATAGCAGAGCTTCCAAGACCATCCAGCCAGAAGCCTCCAGGTGATAAACAATTCCCACCAAAAGTTATTCTAAGTAGTCATTGATCAACCTTCATTAAGTAACATGAGGTCCAATACACACAGTATAACATTACCAGGACATGCAACATTGTTGTCATGCTTATGTGCTTAGCCTCTCAGCCGTGCCCAGCTATTTGCAACCCCATGAACTGTAGCCTGCCAGGCTCCTCTGTCCATGGGGATTCTCCAGGCAAGAATACTGGAGTAGGTTGCCATGCTCTCCTCTACGGAATCTTCCCAACCCAGGAATCAAACTCAGGTCTCCTGCATTACAGGCAGATTTTTTACCATCTGAGCCACCAGGGACTATGTTTATAAAGGGTTTAATTCATACAGTATTAGATTACTAATTTCTTTTATGTTTAAGTGTTATTAAGGTGAAATTTATGCCAATACTCATTTTAAATCAGTGCTGATTTTACTGTCTTGCTGGTTTGCAAATGAATCAATGGAAAATACACATCAAACTAATGGAGAATAGGTTACAACAGAATACACAATAACTTAGTACATCCCCAACACAAATATACAAAGTATTTAAGACAAAATGAATGTCTGTAAATTAAACCTTATAGCTTGAGTAATTAATCATCAATAAGGAAAAACGCACATTATAGTGAAGACATTGAATAATCACTGTTAAATCACCAAAATACACGGGTACTGAGTTTGTTATATAACTGATGCTTTTAAATATGCTAATTTATATAGTCTTAATTTTATGATTTAATTAAGCAAACAAGAACACAATTAAGGGAGGGTATTACTCTACTGGACCAACTGACCCAAATGTTCTGGTCAAATATTTTCAGAAATTAATCAATCAAAGATAGAATATCAACATTTCAATGGTAAGAAAATAGGTCTATGGATGACTTTGTTTTACAAGTGAAAAACAGTATTTAGGTATGTTAATGAGGAGAGACTTTACACATATTTAAATTAAACACATTAATATTAAAATGTGTTGAATCCTTAATTCATTATTTATTAACTCTATGACCAAGTGTAAGTTCTTTAATGTGTCTGTACCTCAGGTTCCTAATATACAACAGAGATAATAATACCTCTTTCATCAGTTTATTGTTAAGGGTAAATGAGGAAATACATTGCAAGCCCCAAAGAGAACAGACACTTTAAAAACTTATTATAATATTAATCTTTAAAATAATCTGTAGGTAGAACCCTCAAATATTTTAGCAATACTTTCATAGTTATAAACCAGCAAAATGTACCAATTTTAGTCCACTAATTATAAGCAGAAGAGACCAGAATTAAGGTGAAGATTGTACCCAATGGTTTTAACTAATGAACTCAATTTTTTAAAAAGTTTACAGAATGTTTTTTGTGGCAGTAATTGAGCTGGATAATAACTGAAATGCAAAGATGAGTAAATATTGATGCTGGCCTTCAAAACTTTAGTTGATTTAGGAAGGTAGACAATTATGCAACAATAATCAATACAGTATGACACTACAAGTGTTCCTACAAAGAAAAGGCCTGAAATAGTAAAGGCTTTTTAATTTTTCCAAGGTAGGTTTTGTATTTCTGTAATAAAATGGATTTACTGACACTTCTTAAGCTGGACTTTAAAGTCTGATGTTGATGAGTATGGCATATGAGGCAGAGTGTGTCCACAGGCCTGAGAGTAGTATAATTGGAAGCAAAGGGCATGCATAACCGGACGAGGGTAAATAAGGAAGGAGCATTTGCTTGAAGCTTTATACACCACGATGATGAGTTTATATTTTCTTCAGTGATAAGAAGGAATTGTTAATCTTTTTTTTTTTCTTTTTTGAGCTGTGGAAATAGCACTGTAAAATTATATTTTAGAAAGATTATGTTTGATTTACAATTTAGGATGGATTAAGAATTTTAAACAATAAAGGAAAGAGTATCAATTGCATAACACTTGTATAAAAGTATCAGTCTAAATGAGAGATAATGAGAGCCTAAGCATATGGGACTCTGAGTGGCAGATATAAATGACATTATGCAAATCAAATCAATAGGACTTACTGGTTGGCCTATAGGAGAAACCAGAGAAATCAAAGATATCCTTAGGAAATAAAATTCAACAGACAGGAATAACATCGTCTGGGTAAGAATGAAGGAGGATGCATACAATGGAATATTCATTTCGGTTCAGTTGCTCAGTCGTGTCCAGCTCTTTGCGACCCCATGAATCGCAGCACGCCAGGCCTCCCTGTCTATCATCAACTCCCGGAGTTTATCCAAACTCATGTCCATCAAGTCAGTGATGCCACCCAGCCATATTACTCAGCCATAAAAAGGAACAAATATGAGTCCGTTCAGGTGAGGCAGATGAACCTAGAGCCTGTTATACAGAGCGAAATAAGCCAAAAAGAGAAAAACAAACATCATATTAATGCTTACATATGGAATCTAGAAAAATGGTACTGAAGAACTTATTTACAGGGCACAAATAGAGAGGCAGATGGAGAGGATGGCCCTGTGTACACAGCAGGGGAAGGTGAGGGTGGGGTGAAGTGAAAGTAGCACTGATAAATATATACACCACCAAGTGTGAAATAGCTAGTGGAAAGTTGCAGTATAACACAGGGAGCCCAGCACAGTGCTCTGTAATGACCTAGAGGGGGAGGAGGAGGGAGTTTTAAGAGAAAAGAGATCTATATATACTTAAGGATGATTCACTTTGTTGTAAGGTAGAAGCCAACACAACATTGTAAAGCAATTATCCTCCAATTAAAAAGAAAAAAAAAAGAATGAAGGGTGATGATGCTAAGTGAGTACAGAGTCACAGAAATAAAGGTAGACTATTCCCATAAAGGAGAGCTTGCCTATCGCTAACAATGCCACTAGAAACTTCAAAAGAGTGAAGTATGAGAAAAGATTATGGCAAATTGGTGGTTATACATATACATGGGCACACAGAGCACATTCATATGTTGCGTATATGAGAGGAAGCCATGAACAATAGAGTCACTGCAAATAGAATTCCAAGTAGGAGGGATGAGGCTTTAAAAACAAAAGATTGAGAGAATAGAAACATATTTCTAGGAAAATAGAAGTAAAAATAAGAGAAATTTATTATTTCTGTAAGAGAATATATGATAGAGTAAGAAGTGAATCTACTTCCTAAAATAAGAGCTTGAGAGTGGAGTAAGCAAGCATTGAGTAATATACATATTAAGCTAGGAAAAGTTGTCACAGGAATAAAATTAAGTCTTCATGCTGGTCATCAACAACACAAGATAAATAAGAGGATTATTCAAATGCAGTAAAGACAATGCAATAAGCATAAATGCCATAATTTTGTGACTTCTAGCTATATTTATCTGCCAAGAAGATGGGAGGGACAGAAAAAGCAACAACAAAAGGAATACCAGGGCTGTGTCTTCACAAAGCCTAAACATTAGCTATTTTGTTGTGTATACATGCTTAGTCCCTCAGTCATGTCCAACTCTGTGATCTTTTGGACTATAGCCTGCCAGGCTTCTCTGACCATGGGATTTTCCAGGCAAGAACACTGGAGTGGGTTGCCATTCCCTTCTCCAGAGGATCTTCTTGACCCAGGGATTGAACTCGCATCTTCCGTGTCTCCTGCATTGCAGAAGGGTTCTTTAGCCACTGAGCCATTGGGGAAGCTGCAATTCTGTTGTAAAATAACTTATATGTTTATAGCAAATTCGTCATGAAAGTGCCTAATCATGGTTAGGTATAGAAACAAAAGAAAGCGAACAAAATAGACTGAAAAAGGCAGAAGAGTACAGAGACAACAAAATCAGGCAGGAAACTGAGTTGCCAGTGTCAAATAAATGGGAGAAGTCAAAGGAAAAATCAGAGTGGCTCCTGCCAAGTAAGAGTGTGGGTTCCATTCTCGTGTTGGGAAGATCCCCTAGAGAAGGAAATAGCAATGCACTCCAGTATCCTTGCCTGGGAAATCCCATGAACAGAAGAGTGTAGCAGGCTATAGAACATCTGGTCCCAAAAGAATCTTGGCTATTAAAGAGACAAAGAGACAACTAAGATAAGGCTAAGGAATTGAAACTGGAACTATTTGCATTAAGGGTATAGAGTAACAGATTGCTAAAACATGTTTCTTGTTCTTTAATAGAAACAAGAAATCAAACCATGGATCAGAAGCACGCCAATCATGTGCAGGGGAAATTCAGATCAATTCTTTCTACAGAATGCAGTAGAGACCATTTAAAAAATATAATTACATAATTTACTTCTTTTAAATGAACTATCTGGATAATCCTGTACGTTTGTATGGTTTTGACTTCCACTATAGTCAGTTAGGGCTTCCCAGGTAGCTCAGCTGGTAAAGAATCTGCCTGAAACCCGGTTCAATTCCTAGGTCTGGAAGTTACTCTGGAGAAGGGATAGGTACCTACTCCAGTATTCTTGGGCTTCCCTGGTGGCTCAGGCAGTAAAGAATCTGCCTGCAGTGCAGGAGACCTGGGTTCGATCTCTGGGTTGGGAAGATTCCCTGAAGGAGGGCATGGCAACCTACTCCAGTATTCTTGCCTGGAGAATCCACATGGACAGAGGAGCCCTATGGGCTATAGTCCATGGGGTCGCAAAGAGTTGGACACGATTGAGCAACTAAACACAGCATAGCACATCATCAGTTAAGAGGATTCCATCATTCATTCATCCACTAGATTATGTACTACATTCAATGCACTATGCCAGAAAACACTTCTCAAATACAATAAAGATGTTGTTGTCATAGAGTTTACTTTATAGAGATAAAAACAAACTAAATGATTATAGAGAGTATATATATAAGTCTCCATGTGTTGAGGGAGTGTGTAATTTCCTTGGTTCTGTCTCACCACAGCAAAAATATGAAGCTCAAGGCGTGAGGGCGGGCCAACCCAGAAGACAAGAGAAGCACAGAGGCTCGATTTGGCTCCTCTTTTTATGTTTTTTTTCTCCTCCCCTGTGCCTGCCCTATAATAAATTGAGCTAGTCAGGAGGGCTGTGTTTGTTTCACCTGAGGTTCCCACTTTGGTCCTCGGATCTTCCTTTGTTCTATTTTCATGGGCTTTTCCAGTCTTTGCCTTTTAGCCACTGCCATTCTGGACTCCTATTCTACCTACCTAACACATGAGAGCGTAAAACAAAAGAAGCTGACCCATCAAGAAAAAATTTTTAAGAAAATTCCACTTGACCTGATGACTGCAGATGAAAAAGCAATAAATGTGTTTGTGCATTGTTTGTTAGGGGTTGGAGGGGGACACTTGTCGTAGTAGTTATGTATATAAGACACTATATGCAAACACCTTTGAATGCAAGAGAAAGCCAGATTTCAAATACTCTGTAACTGAAAATAGTCCAGTATTACTAGAATGTAGAAACAGACAGGGAGATAAAGCAGTTTTATGTATGCCATATTAAATATTTTAGTTTCATTCTAAAAGCAATTGGTTACCAAGGAACCCACTTAAGCAAGAGGTGTCCTAACTAGATTGTATCTTGAGATCACTGGCTGCAGGGTGGAGAAGAGGTAATACAGAAGCCAGCACAAATAAAGAAAGATCACTTAGTAAGAAACTGAAATAGACCAGAAGATATGAAGCTGACTTTATCAACAGTTGGAAGGGGAAGAAACTGATGAATTTATAAGATATTTAGGGGGCTCAGTTGACTGACAGGGTTTAGTGATGGATGGCATGGAAGTGAAGGTGAGGAAACTGTCAAGTATCTTTTTTTTTTGGCACAGTAGATGAATGATGGTATCATTTATTGAGATAGGGAACTCAGGAAGAACATCGTGTTTTGGAACAAGTGAAGTCAAGTGCTTTGTCTTTGAGATATCACATTGATATTCCCTGGAGACTTCTTGATGGCAATACCAAGTTAGCAAATGAACATTCCATTCTGGAGCTCAGTGAAGGGGTCTCGGCCAGTGCTGTGAGGTTTCTAATAGCTGGATGGACAAGAATAAAACTGCAATGATGTGGTCAGCAAAGTAGCAGGAAGTCCAGGACACCAGTGTCATGAAACCAAAGGAAGGAAGGTTTGGTTTTGGTCCATGTTGTTTTCTCTCCAAAGGAGGGAGATTGCAGCTTAAAAATAGTGTCTAACCCTGCTGTGTGTGTGCCTGTGTGTTAGTCACTCACTCGTGTCTGACTCTTTGCAACCTCATGGACTATATAGTCCATGGAATTCTCCAGTAAGAATACTGGAGTGGGTTGCCATTTCCTTCTCCAGGGGACCTTCCCAAAACAGGGGTCAGACCTGGGTCTCCACATGGCAAGTGGATTCTTTACCATCGGATCTACCAGGAAAGCCCCTAACCCTGCTGAGAGGTCAAATAAAGAAGTGAAAAAAAGAAAAGAAAAGTGGCTTTGGGGATATAGAAGTCTTTTAATAATCTTAAACAAAGCTATTCGACAGAGTGAGGAGATGGAAATCCCATTAGAGAAGGTTGAGGTGAGAGTGAGAAATGAGGAAATAAACATTGAAAATATTAAAACTCTGGTCAAGAAGTTTATCTTAAGAAAAGGTGGGGGGAAGTGCTCTTCTTTCAGCTACTGTGAAGTACTTGAAACTGAATTTATTCTCACATAATAAACTAGAACACTAGACAAAGCATACTGAACATCTGTTCTCAGATATTGGACATTAGGCATGGTGGCATTGTGACCCAGGAGAGAATGAGGTACACTTGTATTTACCTTCCTTTTCTACCTAGAGATGCCTGGGCAAGAACAGTTATCCTAAGACATTCACAGAATTCTGGCAGAAATGAGATTTGGAGATGAGCATTTAGCAAAGGATGGTGATGAAATCTGCAGGACAAATTGACAAAGAGGAAAGTTACACAAGGGAAAAGCTCAGGAAATCTGCATAGGGCCTTTCTTAAATTTGCTGCTGAATATTAAGCCATAAATGCATAGGTGGAAACTCCAGGAGAGGAGGTTAATTTAAAAAAAGAAAGAAACTTCCAGGGGAGTTTAAGAAAAGCAACCTCTAGAGCTAACGGCACTGGAAGAGAGTAAAGTTCTGGCCAATAAAAAGCAGAGAATCATCTCAATAGTCAAATGATTCAGTAGAAATACTAGACGGGTTATACTTTATTAGTAGAATTAAGCAAACTCTGAAACAGCATTTCTCAATAAGGTATGGTTTTACCTCTCCATAACATCTTCAGTAATGTATGAAAACATTTTTGGTTATCACATTTGGGGAAGAAGGGATACTACTTGTATCTAGCAAGTAGAACTCAGGTATGATGGTCAACATTCTATACCTTCCAGAACAGTACCCTACAGCAAAGAATTATCCAGCTAAAAGGTCAATAGTGCTGAGGTTAGAAACTCTGTACTAGAGTGAAAGAAGTGCTGTCCTTAGATAGAGGCGGCAGTCCTGAGCCTGGCCATGCACCTCCGGGGGTTTTCATCTTTCTCATTTCAAAGGCAGGTTTCCTCCATGGCCTGGGAACAGCTGAGACTACTAGCAATAGACCAGTGGAGATCCGTTGAGCTTTGCCAGGAATTGTGTGGGCTCAGTCCCCATTTCTCTTCAGGGTTCTCAGAACCTTCCCATGCAAGGGATCCATTAAATGTCACAAGGAGCTCTGACACACATACATATGGAACTGTTTAAGGACTGCGTGATTCTAGAAAGGAGGCTTTCACACTTACTGCTTCTGGTAACTCACACAATGTTTCCTTCACAAGACCATGAAACCATGTTACTACAGTTAAGCTTGTTACCTTTGGTAACTACCGTGTTGATTGTTGGGACACTCACTCATGTTGAACACAGGTGAGTTCAATAATCTCTAGGCTGGTGAAATTCCACCAGCAGCTTGAGGAGCTCTGCATGCTGGTGGATGGGCTCTCCCAACGCCACCACTTTCAGTCTTCAGTGCCTGAGGGTAGTGAGGTGGAAAATGATATCCCTGCCCCTATTCATTCTGTTAATACCAACACTTCTAGCTCCCAAGGCAGTCGCTTCATCACACTTACAGGATCGTGGGTCAGACAGCCCTTTAGGGGTAGTCATACTCTATTCTCCCAGAATTTTCAAACCATTGCTTTTCTGATTATACTGTCTCTTGATTCCAGTCTACCAATATGTGATGATATTGCACTTTTCTGAGTTGCTCTCTGCCATTTCAGATGAAGATCCACTATCCTTTGAGCAGGTAACACTGCTATTAACATGCTACCAGCAGACCCTTCCCCTGTCCTTCCACTGATGGCAATGTACAGAGCTTAAGACGTCTCTCAACCTTGAAAAAGATTACATTTTAGGAATGAAGGCACTGCAACCTAAAGAGTTCAGGAGAAGAAATAGCTAGATGTGCTGTTCTATACGTGTATGCATGAAATTCTGAGTGGTAAATTTACTGTAACCAGAAAATAAGTTATTTGTATTTTTTGCATACTCCGGTAAGACAGATTTGTACTATTCTTCAATAAAAAGCATATTCACATGGAATTATATTCAATATTTCATGATAAACCATAATGGAAAGAATATAAGAATATGTACAACTGAATCACTTTGCTCTACAACAGAAATTAACACTGAAAATCAACTATACTACAATATTTTCTTAAAAAAGCATCCTTACAATCATTATTGTTGCATTTTCCAGTAACAATTCACCAATGGGATATGTAAATATATGTTAAAAACACATAATTTAAAAAGCACAATGCAAATTCACATTTGAACACAGTAAGCACTCATAAATACCTTGTAATTCCACTCTGAAGAGGATCCTTTAATGTAGATCCACTGAGTCATTGCTAGTCTATCTTGCACAGGTGCCTTCATTAAAAATTCCTTTCAGTGGCATTTAAATTAAATTAAATTCCTTTCAGTGGCATTTATTGAAAGAATGTCCTATCACCTTTAACTAAAACCTAAATTTCAAGATAATCTGGCATTTCCAGTTTAAAGTATATTAAAACATATTCATGCACGTTAAAAAAATATTCATGTATACACCCTACTCAATGATAAAGAATCCACCTGCCAAGGTAGGAGGCGTGGGTTGGACCCCTGGGTTAGAAAGATCTCCTGGAGAAGGAAATGGCAACCTACTCCAGAATTCTTGCCTGGAGAACTCCACGGACCTCTGAGCCTGGTGGGCTACAGTGCCTGGGGTGGCAAGAGTCAGACACAACTTAGTAACTATCAGCAGCATCACTATGAAAATAAACGGCTAAAGTATCTAGAAAAATTAGGGAAAAAATGTTTAATAAACACATTCTGAATTAAAGACTATGAAGGACTTAATTTCTTTATTTACAACACTATTTTCTGTGAAACTTGCCTTTGGGTTGCTATTCCTTTCCCCAGGGGATTTTCCCAACCCAGGAATCCAATCCAGGTCTCCTGCATTGCAAGCAGATTTTTTTTACCGACGGAGGCACCAGGGAAGCCCCGTTGGGGACACAACTAAAGAGAAAACCAGTGACAGTGGAGCTTTAAATTCTGGCAACTTTTGTACTTTCTCCAACATAAGACTTAAAACCTAAAGCTTTAACTTACCTGGGAACTGCCTGGGACAGCATCTGGAGCTGCTGAGGTGTTGGAGCCGCAGGCGGAGGTAGGAGGCGGGCCTCGGGGTGGCGGGAATCTGCTGAAATCGCCATTGGGGGCGCACCGGGGCCATGCAAGACACCCAGGGTCTCGAGAGCCAGCAAGCGTGAGGGTGAGCTGACCTGCTGGCAGGGGCGTGTGTGTGCAGTGACCTAGGCTGTGGAGTCGACCCGCTCTGGGATGCGCTGGAGGCCTTGGTTCGCTGGGGCTTGCCCAGAGCCTGGTGCCATGGTGGCATCCTGGGCCTGCTGGACTGGCAGGTACGGAAGGGGTGAGGGTAGGGGGCCTGGAGTTGAGAGATGCAGGAAGAGCCAGTTTCTTGATTACTGACACTGGCTTTTGGTCTGGCATCACAGGGGCTTCGTAGGGCCTAGGACATGCAGGCAGCAGGAGGAGCCAGGTGAGGTGGGGCCAGGTTTTTCAGGAACACGCAGGGAGCCCTGCTGTGGAGGCACTGGTCTGGGGAGAGGCTGGGTTCTTGGGAGCCCTGAGGGAGCCACCTAACTGTGGGAGTCAGCCTGGTCCTGAGGCAAGGGGGCTCAATAGTCAGGTTAGCAGGTGAGTCAAATGTTCACTTTACAGCCTCCTCCTCCTGACAGGTGTTTTTACTTGTTCATGCGCCTCCTCCTGGTCGCTAGATGTTGGAGGAGGGGTACCGAGGGTAATGTGAGACTATCTTGCCTTCTGTCCTCAAAAGCTCCTTTTTTTAGTTCTGTGCATCTCTCGGGTTCTATAATCCCTCTAATCTCTCACCTGGAACCCTTCAGTTCAGTTCAGATCAGTCGCTCAGTTGTATCCAACTCTTTGCAACCCGATCGACTGCAGCATGCCGGGACTCCCTGTCCATCACCAACTCCCGGACTGGTTCTTGTGAATTTAGGCTGGGGGAGAGGGGAGTGGTAGAAATTTCAATGCTGCCGTTTTGCTGATATCCAGACAAGAACTTTAAAACAGTTATTTTAAGTGTATAGATTTAAACAAAGGAAATTGTGGACATAATGAAATAGAAATAAACAATATAAAAATCAACTAAGTGCAACTTTTTGAGATGAGAGATAGCATGTCTGAAATGAACATTTCTCTGCAAGGTTTTGCCAACCATCAGACATTAGACACTGCAGAAGATAAAGATCAGTGAACCTGAATATACAGTAGTAGAAACAATCCAAAATAAAACACAGGAGAAAGAGTAAAAAAATTGAAAAATTTTAGTGATTCAAGTGACAATATCAAGTATTCTAACTCTTGTAGTTTTATGTTTGGGAGGTAGGAAGGGATTCAGAGGGGAAAAAAAGATATATATATATATGGAAAAATACTTGCTGAAAACTTTCTGAATTAATGAAAAGCATAAAAATATAGAGCTATAAAACACAAACATTCATACTAAAAACCTCATAATCAAATTGCTAAAAAATAAAATAAAAATTGGAAAAAAGCCAGAGAAAAGGCCTCATTGTGTATATACAGTGGAACAAAGATAATGCTCACAAACTTCTCATGAGAAACAAGCAAGCCTCAAAGCACTGAAATAATATTAATGTGCTGAAAGAAAGAAAACTGTAAACCCAGAATTTTTATCCAAAAAAATATTCTTCACAAATTCAGGAAAAAATAATACCTTTTTTTTCTTTTCTTTTTTTTCAGAAAAGTGTATCACTAGCAAAGCTGAATTATGATAGCATATGTTTTAGTTAGAAAGGATACATATGCACACTGGCATTTGGGGTGTTATATTGTATTGCTTCTGCTTACTTTGAGTAGGTGAAGTTTTGATGTGGCTTGGCTGCATGATGACTAGGGCTTTTTACTGAAACTCCCTAGATGGATTTCTAAATATTTCTCTCAACTAATGGACATTGGTAACCATAGTATAAACACAGCCTAGACAAGTAGCTGAGGTTACAAAATTAGTTAATATCTCTCATATTGTGTAAATTAATTTCTGGTTCAGACTCATTTAAAAACATAATATTAAAAAAATGACTTTAAAATGCAGTACAATTTCAGTCTTTGGTTTATTATTTCCATGCATTATCTGGGAGAGTTTTATTACATTATGCATAAATATTTGTTTCACATTTGATTTCTCTAGTTCAGTAAAACTGGGATGAAACCAGTTGTTTGATAGAATAAACTAATGTGTGATTTATACTGATTTTAACTTTACTTGAAGAATGTCTTCAGAATTATCTATTGCACCTTACTCAACCCAGAAGAGAGTTAATTAAAACTTTGTAGATTAATTGAGCAAATTTTAAGCATTTTAAAATGTAATTTATCCTCTGTTATTTTTAACTTTTGCTATAATGTGTGAGCCAGTTTATTGAATATGGTAAAATATTTATTCTTTCTTTCAACCAGTATTTATTTTAAATGAAATATTTTTCACTTAATAGTAAATATGTATAGGAAAATTTATCTGCACCAGAGCTACACAGGCCTTTCTAAGAAAGAAAACATTCTGTGCTTCACTAGAAAATCAAGTTGAATAGAAATCTACTTCCTATATGTTTTACTCACCAAACTCAAGAATATTTATTATCTAAAATATGATGTGTTGGGTGCACATCACTTAAATATAAAGGGTTAAAAAAGAGCTCATTTCATCCATTCAGACAGTTCTCATAGGAAGAATTTACTGTCAGTCCAAATGGAAATAGCTTAACATGATAAATGTTTTTTAGAGTTGAGTCTGTCCACCAAAGGTAGATTTATAAATTCAAAAAATCCTATGCATATATATTCAGATTGCTGTAAGATTTTGACAGTATTGAGTATGGCTTTAAATAAAGATTTCCTCCTCCAGTTCAGAAAATTATTTTTTCTGAGTATGACTTTATTTACAAAAAAGGATTTGAAAATGTTTTCTTATTTTGTTTCCAGTTGAGTATTCAGATAAGCACACTATATTCTTTGTATTTTATGACACATAAGTATTATAGATGGTCTTTTCCAACATGTAGCACTTGAGTCACCTAACTATCTTTTCTGGCTAATAATAATTTTTGCGTATATCTGACCAAAGGTCAGATCAGGCCATGGTCACCTACATGGAAACCAAAAATTTCAGGTGATAACTTCAATAAGAACAGGAAAATAGTGCACAAGCATGCAAAGATATGTGTACCACATGCATGTGCATATAAACACATGTGTTGATGTGCACTCACACACCATGCATAACATAACTTGAAATAATGAGGCTTGGAAAAAAAAAGCAATAAAGCATATTATACACCATTTCCAAATGAAAGTCACAAAGGGAATAAGGCATAGGCCCTGTAATTGATGATCAAAAGCACTTATGAATAATGAGAGAAGACTGCAAAATATTTATATCAATCTTTATAGACATCCTTTCTTACACTGATAAAAGCATATCCATTACTGCCACAGACATTTCCATTGATGTATCATTAGTAGCATCCGTCAATCTACAACCTGCTTTGAGATATCAGTGAAATTTGACTGTCTTCTCATTGTACTTTCTAAGACCTGAATCTTTCTGCTTTTGATCCTCTCCAGCCAATTTTAACTCAAGATCTTGCTCCACTGCATTTTATAACTGCTTGATATATTTGTAGGTTAATGCTTCATGTTTTAAGCCTCATAACAGAGAAAATATAAGAATATAAGCTTCTACTAAGTTGCTACCTTTCTCTTTCATTTTACCCCAGACACTAGGTTTCTTTAAAGCAAACAATGTTTAAAATAAGTCCTTTATAGTCTTTAATTTAGAATACATGTTTACTAAGCATTGTCAGACTTTATTTTTAGAGGCTCCAAAATCACTGCAGATGGTGATTGCAGCCATGAAATTAAAAGACACTTACTCCTTGGAAGAAAAGTTATGACCAACCTAGATAGCATATTAAAAAGCAGAGACATTATTTTGCCAACAAAGGTCCATCTAGTCAAGTCTGTGGTTTTTCCAGTGGTCATGTATGGATGTGAGAGTTGGACTATGAAGAAAGCTGAGCGCCGAAGAATTGATGCTTTGAACTGTGGTGTTGGAGAAGACTCTTGAGAGTCCCTTGGACTGCAAGGAGGTCCAACCAGTCCATCCTAAAGGAGATCAGTCCTGGGTGTTCTTTGGAAGGAATGATGCTAAAGCTGAAACTCCAGTACTTTGGCCAATTCATGTGAAGAGTTGACTCACTGGATAAGACCCTGATGCTGGGAGGGATTGGGAGCAAGAGGAGAAGGGAATGACAGAGGATGAGATGGTTGGATGGCTTCACTAACTCAATGGGCATGAGTTTGAGTGAACTCTGGGAGTTGTTGATGGACAGGGAGGCCTGACGTGCTGCAATTCTTGAGATCGCAAATGGTCAGACACGACTGAGCAACTGAACTGAACTGAAGCATTTTTCTAATTTTTCTAGATAGCATTATCATTTATTTTTATAAAATTAATCAGTTTTGCTTTAATATGCCCTAAAACCAGGTGGAATAAGTGCCAAAATATCTCAATATTTAGTTTTTAAAATTCAATATACAATATTTTAATCTACTTCACATTAAGCTAATGCTACATTAAGCAATTCATGTGATGGGCTTTAATATAGGCTAATTTAAATAAATACCACTCAAAGGAATTTTTGTTAAGTACCTGTGCAAGATAGACTAGCAATAACTCAGTGGGTCTGCATTCATGGATCCTGTTCACAATGGAATCACAGTGTAATATGAACATCTACAAGGTTCAAATGAGAATTTGCATGGTTTTTTTTTATTACACATTTCTAACATATATTTACTTATACACCCCATTCATGAATTGTTACTAGAATGTGTAACAGTAATAATTATAAGGATGATAACAG
The DNA here is from genome assembly GCA_006410615.1 of Neotragus moschatus. Taxonomy (NCBI): domain Eukaryota; kingdom Metazoa; phylum Chordata; class Mammalia; order Artiodactyla; family Bovidae; genus Neotragus; species Neotragus moschatus. The sequence continues at coordinate 1,385,761 of SJYA01000848.1, read as the reverse complement.
TTTATATTTATTTAAAGCATACTATGTGCCTGGTCTATACTTTATGCAAGGTTTTTTTAGCTAACCCCCACAAAAGCCTTAAGAAATAAGTAGTATTACCCTACTTTTACAGAAGAGGAAACTAAAGTTCAAAAAACTAAGAAAGTTATCATATTATATGAAGAATACATGAGACACATTCAGGCGGTAGAGAACTGATTGACTCATCAAAAATAAATTAATATAGGACAAAAACCAGTGGAAACTAGGAGTGGATAAATAGTATGAACAAAATGCAGTTATTGAGAGTCAGAATAAGGTGTTCAAAGAGAATGTAAAGAATGCTTAACAGTTTTAGAATCAAACCAGAAAGATTCCCATCTTCATCACTTACTAATTACATTACCTTGGGCAAATTTCACCAGGTGTAAAATAAGTATATTACCAATACCTCACAGGCTGGTTGTGAAGATTAAATGAGATAAATGAAATGACGGATGGTAGAAGTAATTAGTATTGTACATGCTCAATAACTTCTAATCACCGACCTGATCCTGTAGGTAGACGGGGATAACATTGCAAAAGTCTTCAAGACATCACTCTGTTGTAAATAATAAATTAGAAAAGACATGAATTGGAAGCAGACACGCCCATTAAGAAGCTAAACTGCATTAGTTGCTGGAATTCACTCTTTTAAAGCCTGGTAGTAGTACTGAAATGGAATATGATGGAAAGTAAGGAGAGGGTGGGAAATCAAAGAATGAAAAGACATTTGTGAAACAAAGTCTTGGACAAAGTCTGAATAGACAGTTCAAGGTTCCAAATTTAAACAGTCAGAAATGTTAATAGATGGACTTTCACCTAGACTCACCAAACGTTTTAGTTTCATCTGTAATGTGCTGCCAAGTATCTATAGAACATATATTGAACAAACTGCTGAACAGAATAAGCTTCTTAAAATAACATTTTTAAATGATATTTTTTAAAATATCTTTAAAAATCATTTTTTTCCAGGCAACTTTTAACTGTATAAAAGCAACTCCTCAAATACCTGATCCCAAGTATCTCATATCTATCTTGTGTCCATAATACTAGTGTCTGAATTATATAGTGTGATCCCATTTCCACATACAGAGTCTTTCAGATAACCTAGCCTCTGATAAATTTTCTACCAATAAAATCCCTCAGACTGTTCAATTATTTGCAAACTGAGCTCTTTTACTCATTTTTATTAAGGTAGCTGATTTATAATACTATATAACTGTCATGTGTACAACATTATAATTTTACTTCTGTGTACACTAACAAGGTGCTCACCACCAAAAATCAGTTTCCAACCATCACCATACAGTTGACTTCCTTTACCCATTTCACCCTCCCCCAACCCTTTTCCTCTGGTAACTACTCCTCTGTTCTCTGTGTCTACATGTTTGTTTTTATTTATTTTTTTTATATTCTAGCTATGAGTGAAATTATACTATAATTTTCTTTCTCTACCTAACTTGTTTTACTTTACATAATACCTTCAAGCTCTATCCATGTTTTCAGAATGAAAAAAAAAGTCATTCATTTTATGACTTAGAAGTATTCCATTGTGTGTATATATATATATATATATGTATATATAACACCTCTTCTTTATCGATTCATTTAAAAGAAAAGAACAAAGCTGAGTTTTTGAATCTTCTCACTATCTCTGCTTATCATTACTGAACTTTGCTCTGATGTGTATTAAAGAGTAGAGCTCGACATAGGGCCTTTCTACTTGAAGAGTGTTCACAGTGTAGCATGGTACTTCCTGCAAAATACTTTGGTCCACACAGTACTGGAACAGAGATATATTTAATGTGCTAGTGACAGAGATATGTCAATTTCCTCTGCCTAGAGAGCAGTGGCTTCTGTAAAGACAAAAGTCTTCACAATCGGACAGTAATTGAACTTGAAGACTAGGTGGGAATGTCTGAGTTGGAAGAGCATGGCATCAGTCCCTAGCTTTCAATATATGAAATCTGAAGAAAAACTATGGCATGCTGAAGAAAAGCTGTGAAGCCATGAGGGATGAATGCAGTTTAGAGTTCATGAAGAATAAGTTTGGAAAACAAAAGTGGCAAAGGAGATGAGAACAGACTTTGAATGATTCTGTATAGTACACTAATATCATAGCAAAATAACATATCTGCAAATGAGATGGCTTATTATTATTGCTCTTAAGATCATTAAAATTATCCATTTCTTTTGTTCATACTTATTTCTACTATCAAGCTATGTTTTACCCAACCGGAATTTAAGCAGTTAAATTCATTGGATCCAACACAGAAGTCATCAGTCAAGCATATGACAACTTTTTTCTATCATGACTCTATTACATATTTTCTTACCTTCCTATTTTCCCATGCTCCTTAAGTTTGCTTATTATATTGTGACATAAAGCATAATGACTAGAATACAGTACATTTGACCCACACACAGCGTAAGGGTTAAGAGCTACAACCATGTGCACAGTCGAAACTCTGTGTATAACTTTATAGTGGGCTCTCTGTACTCATGACTCTGCATCTACAGATTCGACCAATCAGGCAGACCATATAGTAGTGATAGCCTACAGTGAATAATGTCAGATTTGTGATCTCTGAAGAGGATTTAGCTTTGGGACCAGGGACCAGGCTTGATCACTCAAGAGCTTTTGTGTAGCACAGTTTAATTAAAGTGAAAAAAGGACAGAGAAAGCTTCTGACATAGACGACAGATGGGGGACAGAGAGTGGCCCTCCTCACTAGTCTTATCAAGACCTTATATACTTTTACCAGACCCACTCCCACAACATACATCTTAAATTAACAAGATTAGAACTAACAATAGAAAGCTCTTATAAGGCCCACTCCCACAATATATGTCTTAAGATAACAAGACTAGTCAAAAGTTTCTTGTTAAGGAAAATCATGTCCTCCAGCAATATTGTTATATTGACTAAGAAAAAGTTAAGTTGCTAGCTCAGTCATGTCCAACTCTTTGTGACCCCGTGGACTGTAGCCCACCAGGCTGCTCCGTCCATGGCATTCTCCAGGCAAGAATACTGGAGTGGGTTGCCATTTCCTTCTCCAGGGGATCTTCCCAACCCAGGGATCTAACTCAGGTCTCCTGCATTGCAGGCAGACGCTTTAATCTCTGAGACACCAGGGAAGCCAACTAAGACAAAGAAATGTAGAAAAATCATTTGTCCTTTTCTCCTTGAGAGCTTCAGACCCCTTTCTCTGCCTTGGGGGCCCTGGACTTCCTATCAACCTACCAAGGAATTGACTCTGGCAGTAGTACATCTTTATTGGAAAACATCTGTACAAGTGGACCAGAGCAGTCAATTCACTATTTTTTTTTAACAGTCAAATGTACTAATATTATGAATTCTGGCTATTATATCATACATCACATGCAAAAGTTAAATAGAAACAGATCATAGACCTAAATATAAAATTTACAGCTTGTAAAACATCTAAAATAAAATAAAAGAGGAAGTCTCTGTTACCTTGGAGTAGACAATAGTTTCTAATATACAACACCAAAAGCAAAGCAAGAAAACAACAAAAATCACTAAGTTGGCCTTAATCAAAATTAAGACTTTTTCTCAAAAATCAAACATTCAAGCCACAGGTGAGGAGAAAATAATTACAAATCACATATCTAATAAAGTATTTGTGCCCAGAATACCCATTTAAAAATGGATAAAATATTTTAGAATTTACTTCAGAAAAGAAGCACCTAGCCAATAATCACTTGAAAAGATGCTCAACATCTTTTCCACTAGGAAAAAGCAAATTAAAGCTACATGAGACCAACAGGGATTGACTGTATAGCACAGGGAAGTATATTCAGTATTCTGTAGTAACCTATAAGGAAGAGAATGTAAAAAAAGAATATATATATATATGTATATGCAGTTATGTGTATATATATATATATATATCTGAATCACTTTGCTATACATGTGAAACTAATACGATATTGTAAGTCAACTATATTTCAATGAAAACAATATCTATATAAAACACACACAGAAAAAAGACATAAGCTACCAGTACATATCTATTAGAATAACTAAAATTTTAAAAACTAATATATCAATTATTGTTGAGGATGGATAAACTGGAATATTCATACGCTGCTGGTAGAAATGTAAAATGGTACAACCACTTTGGAAAATTGTTTGGTAGCAACTTACTAAGTTAATCATATATCTACCATATGTATTGTATTCCATAGGTATTTATCCAAAAGAAATAAAATTGCATGTCCATACAAAGGTACATATATATATATATATATATATATGGATATTTATAGCAGCTTTATTTATAATCATCCAAAACTAGAAACTACCCAAAATGGATAAATAAATTGTGGTACATCCACACATTGGAATATTATTAATCAAAATAAATGAGCTACAATTCATGAAAATACATGAATGTATTTCAAAATAATCATGCTGAGTGAAAAACCCAGATCAAAAGAGTACATGGTGTTAATTTCATGTAATTTGCATTCATGAAAATGCAAATTAATATGTAAAAAACAGATGATCAGTGATCGTTTGGGTCAGAAGAGGTGGATAGGGAAAGGCAGGTGGGAAGAATCACAATGAACAGAAGGAAGTTAAAAGGATTATGACTATGTTAATTATTGTGAGTGTAGTGTTTCACAAGCATACATATATTTCAAAACTATAAAATTCTCCACTTTAAATACACACAACTAATTGTGTGTCAGTTATATTTCAATGTGTGTGTTTAGTCATGTCCAACTCTTTGTGATTCTGTAGACCGTAGTCCACCAGGATCCTCTGTCCATGGGACTTCCCAGGCAAGAATACTGGAGTGGTTGCTATTTCCTCCTCCAGGGGATCTTCCTGACCCAAGGATTGAACCCACATCTTCTGTGTCTCTGCATTGGCAGGAAGGTTCTTTACCACTGAGCTACCTAAAATATCAGATAAATTCTTCAGTTTCAACANATATATATATATATATATATATGGATATTTATAGCAGCTTTATTTATAATCATCCAAAACTAGAAACTACCCAAAATGGATAAATAAATTGTGGTACATCCACACATTGGAATATTATTAATCAAAATAAATGAGCTACAATTCATGAAAATACATGAATGTATTTCAAAATAATCATGCTGAGTGAAAAACCCAGATCAAAAGAGTACATGGTGTTAATTTCATGTAATTTGCATTCATGAAAATGCAAATTAATATGTAAAAAACAGATGATCAGTGATCGTTTGGGTCAGAAGAGGTGGATAGGGAAAGGCAGGTGGGAAGAATCACAATGAACAGAAGGAAGTTAAAAGGATTATGACTATGTTAATTATTGTGAGTGTAGTGTTTCACAAGCATACATATATTTCAAAACTATAAAATTCTCCACTTTAAATACACACAACTAATTGTGTGTCAGTTATATTTCAATGTGTGTGTTTAGTCATGTCCAACTCTTTGTGATTCTGTAGACCGTAGTCCACCAGGATCCTCTGTCCATGGGACTTCCCAGGCAAGAATACTGGAGTGGTTGCTATTTCCTCCTCCAGGGGATCTTCCTGACCCAAGGATTGAACCCACATCTTCTGTGTCTCTGCATTGGCAGGAAGGTTCTTTACCACTGAGCTACCTAAAATATCAGATAAATTCTTCAGTTTCAACATAGCCTCCAGCAGTTTACTGGATGAAGACTGTCCTCTATATTGTTTTTGTGAGTCACTAATTGTGGTCCTCATTAATACAGCAAAATTGATATTTCTAACCCAATTTTTAAGAACCCAGAAAAGAAGGACTGTGATTTACATGGAAAGCATCTCATGAGGAAAGCATCTCATGAAGCCTGGGTGGGAATAAGGCATCTGATAGGAGACCTGACTAATCATAAGGAGAAAAACATTCAAATAGTTTTGGGCATTTGGTCCCATCCCTTCATAGCGAATAGATGGGGAAGAAGTAGAAACAGTAACAGATTTTGTTTTCTTGGGCTCCAAAATCAATGTCAACCATGACTGCAGCCACAAAATTAAGATGCTTGCTCCTTGGAAGAAAAGATATGACAAACCTAGACAGCATATTAAAAAAGAGACATTGCTTTGCCAACAAAGGTCCATGTAGTCAAAGCTATGGTTTTTCCAGTACTCATTACATATGTAAGAGTTGGACCATAGAGGAGGCTGAGCACTGAAAAACTGATGCTTTTGAATTATGGTGCTACAAAAAATACTGAAACTCCTTTCGACAGCAAGGAGATCAAACAAGACAATCCTAAAGGAAATCAATGCTAAATATTCGCTGAAAGGACTGATGCTAAAACTGAAGCTCTGGTTCTTTGGCATCTGACGTAAAGGGCCATCTCATTGATAAAGACCCTGATGCTGGGAAAGACTGAGAGCAGGAGGAGAAGGGGACAATAGAGGATGAGATGGTTGGATGGTATCAGGGACTCAGTAGACATTAGTCTGAGCAAACTCCAGGAGCTAGTAAAGGACAGGGAAGCCTGATGTGCTGCAGTTCATGGTATTGCAAAGAGTCTGACATGACTGAGTGAACTGAACTGAAACTAATTATTATTATTATTATTTGAATTTGAAATCATAATAAAATAATGGTGAATATTTTTCCTTTTCCATCACTGATCTAGAAGGAATGAAATCAGAATGTCTCTAGAAGAATATTCTTTATTACACTGTCTAGTTCTATGAGAAATTTCTAGGAATATTTCTACTTAAATGAAAAACAAACCCCAGGGACAGTATAATCAAGGCTCTAAGGCTTTATATAGGAGTGATGAAGAACTTTTAATTCTTCAGGCAGTTAATACAGGCTTGTTTGGTGTTTGTCAGATAAAATCTGAAAAGATCTTGACCTTACTGAAAAATGTCATCTAAATAATGTAAAAAGTGATGGTTGAAACCACAAGTAACATGTGGATTCAGATAAAGGGAGAGAGAAACAGATATCATTTGGGAAGTGTATTACTAACTCCTTGGTCAAATGAGAATAGATCTGTTCCTGACACAGAACAATGTCTAGGTTGAGCACCTTTTAGAACTTCCATTGTTAACGGCACTCCAGATTGACTACACTGGGCTGGTACAAGAATACCTTCTCTCTCATTATCACCATGCTGATCTACAGCAGACCTCAATATTTTGATCAACAGTAATGAGGGCATTTTAAAAGGACTGAAGATTGATAGATACAATATTGACTTTGGGCCCTGACATTTGAAATTGAGAGGATGAGTAGATCTGTAATAAGAAATGTCCACTATATANTCTGATAAGTTTAGAGCAATTCACAAGAGCAGAAATGGACAGAAGAGATTTAGTGGCTGATTGGATGTGGGCAATGAGAGAGAGGAGGATGAAGCAGAAATGAATTTCAGGTTGATGTTATCAACGATGGAAGAGATGGAGAAGATTATGTAATGACATAGGACTCATTAGAATTAAAGCCAGTTCAGGCTTTCCTGGTGGCTCAGTCAGTAAAGAATCCACATGCAGTGCCAGAGACCTTGGCTCCATCCCTGGGTTGGGAAGATTCCCTGGAGCAGGGCGTGGCAACCCACTTTAGTATTCTTGCCTGGAGAATCCCTTGGACAGAGGAGCCTGACAGGCTACAGTCCATGGGGTCGCAAAGAGTCAGGCACGACTTAGAGACTAAGCACAAAAAAGCATAAAGCCAGTGTGGAGGATTCTAGGAAAGGAGCAGAGAAGCTTAAAGATGGTTTGTGAACTGAATGAGAAACAAACTGGCATGATCTGGGCTTAATAGCATCTCGTCTGGAAATACCAGTTCTGCTATTGCTAACTCCCATCTCTGCTTTACTTTCCACACAGCCAATAGAATGATCCTATTGAAATACAGTAGAACATTTTGCTGTCTGCTAAAATCCCTCCAGTGAATTATCATCTTCCTTAAAAGGAATCTCACCGTCTTCATCCTCTACCCTCGTCCCCAGCCTGTGATCACTGCTTCAATTTCCTCTCATTCTGCACCTTGTTTACTTTCCTTTGTCCCAAGTAGTCTCCTTACTTGGCTATGATTAATGCCAAGTAATTCCAGGCTCTGCCTGGAAAGACTATATTCCAGATATCCTCCTTGATAANCCAGTGAATTATCATCTTCCTTAAAAGGAATCTCACCATCTTCATCCTCTACCCTCATCCCCAGCCTGTGATCACTGCTTCAATTTCCTCTCATTCTGCACCTTGTTTACTTTCCTTTGTCCCAAGTAGTCTCCTTACTTGGCTATGATTAATGCCAAGTAATTCCAGGCTCTGCCTGGAAAGACTATATTCCAGATATCCTCCTTGATAACCCCATTATTTTATTAATGTCTCTACTTAAAACTCACCTTATCAGAAAGACCCTCATTAACAAACATCTAAAAAACATTTATTGTTTTCTTTCCCTACTCTGGCTTGATTTTCTTCTCAGTCTTAATCACACCTCTATTAATTATATAGTAATATGTTTATTAAGAATATAAGCTTCTTGAGAATAGGGACTTTTTCCCTTCCCTCATGTAATTCCAGTGCATAGAACATAACATGTGTTTAATTCAAACTTGTCAGTTGATTATCAATTTTGTTCAGCACTTCTGCTCAGCAATGTCGTCTTTTCTTACACCTCTGCCTTTTTTAAGTGCCTGTGGAAACTCTTGATAAATCTCTACTAACTTAACTTTCCAGGCATTTGTTCCCTCTCTGAAGGCTGGTGTCCAGAGGATACTGAAATCTCACCGCTGTTAGACTACTTCCTAGCAGTATTATTTACTTCTTCTACTAGTAAATCAATAGCACTGGCTTCCAATCTGTTTCTATCAGTTGGACTTGTCAGTGTCATTGCATAAAGTAATTTATTATTATGTAAATCAATATGATATGAGTGTGAAAGGAAAAAACTGTTATTTCTGTGAAAACTAATTTGAATAATATGGAAAAACTTGATAAATGGGATTTATATTTTAAAACATTGCTATTGGCTGCCAGCTTTAAAAGACTGAGGGGAAAAAAGGTCATAAACATCCAGAATTATTCACTCAGTATGATTATATATGCACATAACCTTATTCTATTTTAAATATATTCAAACTGGAAACCTTAGATAATGCGTTATGGGTGTGGTTTATGCCAAAAGAATGATATTGAATTTCAATCAGTGAAAAAGAAACGTCTTTGCTATGCATCAAAAAAACAGAAATATATATTTATATGTTTCAGGTTAAAATAAAATATTCAGGACATTTATGAATATTTTTAATTCTCCGTTTAACTGTTTTTTCACCTTAATTAACACTGCTAGCATTTATTAGGTAAATTGATTTCTCGTTAACCTAACCCCATAGCCTCCATGTTTTGCCCTTCCCTCATCCATCTCAGCACAGATGAAAATGAAGTTTCATCTTGTGTATATACTTGGATCTACTGGCTTTGGTTGACCTTACTTCCATGTCAAAAAGCCACCTGTATTAGTTTCCTAGGGCTGCCGTAACAAAGCACGAAATATTGGGTTTGTTGTGCTTCATTGACTCGTAATTCTGGAAGCCAGAGGTCTGAAACCAAGGTGTCCGTGGGTTATGCTGCCTCTAAAGTGCGAGGGAAGGATCTGTTCCAGACCTCTCTTCTAGCTTCTGGTTGTTCCTTGACTTGCGATCATTAACTCCCGTCTTCATGCAGCATCCTCCCCGTGTATGTGTCTGTGTCCTAATTTCCCCCACTTTATAAACTGTAGCCCACCAAGCTCCTCTGTCCATGGGATTCTCCAGGCAAGAATACTGGCGTGGGTTGCCATTTCCTTTTCCATATAAAGACACCAGCCATACTGAAATATGGGCCCACTGTANGTCTTCATGCAGCATCCTCCCCGTGTATGTGTCTGTGTCCTAATTTCCCCCACTTTATAAACTGTAGCCCACCAAGCTCCTCTGTCCATGGGATTCTCCAGGCAAGAATACTGGCGTGGGTTGCCATTTCCTTTTCCATATAAAGACACCAGCCATACTGAAATATGGGCCCACTGTACTCCAGTATGCCTTCATCTTATTTAATGAATTATATCTACAGTGATGTAGTTCCAAACAAGGCCACATTCTGAGCTATTGGAGGTTTGGACCTCTACATATGAATTATGGGTGGACACACTGTAACCTGCAACAATGTCTCACAGAAAACTCTGAACACAATAGAAACTAGTAAATTCATAAGAGACACATTAAAAAGTTAATGAGAAAATGTGTGACAAAGTGATGCTAGTATGAATACTGCCAGTTTTCTTTTTTTCCCTTTCCATACTTTCTCTTTCCATTATTTTGCCAACTCTATGGCTTATCCTCTGAAATTCAGATTCACTTTTCCAACACCTAATGAGTCTAATAAGCCAACTCTGCAACTACACAAACGGAAAGATACAACTATTTAAGTACTTTATGAGCTGTTTCTTGTTTGTTTGTTTTTATTACTCAAATTTATCTATATCTTCCAGTGGAATAAATGCTTGTCATTGTTTGTGCCAAACACAAACATCACTCTGTATAGGACTTTAGCTCTTGCCTAAATATGAAAAGGGATTACAATTTTGGATCAAGATTGTACAAAAATACATACAATATGTTCGGAGAATCCTTCTTCCCAAATTGAAAATTATATTATCAAATTAGTCTTAAGCCATTATTTCCATAATAAGAAAACAGGTAGCTATGTGAAATGATAATCTAAATGACATGCTGAAATGCTGATAGGCTTAGACATGCATAACCAAATTAAAGGGAAAGTCTGAGCAAATATTCATTGAACATCAAGTTCATCACATAGCCAGTTGAAATATATTAATTAAAATATCCAGTTGCAGAAGCTTTATTAATCCACTGGTGATCATAAAACTCTGCTTTGCTTATAAGCCATAATGATTAGGTCAGCTTATTATAGCCTAAGGTTTTTGTTTGTGTTTGCTATTGATAATTTTAAAGACATTTCCTTTTTAACAGTGAAACATTTCTTACATTGAAGCATTAACAATGCTTACATCTTCTCTTTGAAATAATGGGTGATTCATCATCAGGACAGGTCTCTTACAAATGACTCATTTATCTCAGCATGCAGTCTTAATCATAAAAAAATTCAATGACTTAATATCAGTGATGGCTAAAAAGACCCACATAATTTACTTATACATTCTTGCCAAATTTAAAAATATTTAAGTAAGACAATGATTTTCTTCATTTATTATGAAGAAGACAATTAGTCTTAAAAAAATAAGTCATATCAAATAATTTTATCCTTACTTACTGGACTGAATTTTATGAGTCAATAACACAAAAAGGAGATTATAGTAATATATGCCATTTTTCAGTAGATGTGGCCACTGTCTTTCAACTGAAAATCTAGTTTTCAGTTTATTTCATTTTTTAACTCTTATCTGACCTTCAGAGAAATGATCACATCCTATTTCTCCCCCTTTTCCTTTCATTTCTGTTAACAGCATTACCATTCTTTTCATCAGCCAGACTGAATCCTGAACTTCATTTATCCATTCAACAAATATATACCTGATGACTGCCAACTGACTTTGGGGAAAATTGTTGTAGCCTCTAGGAATGCAAAGGTAGGAAGAGACAACTTGCCAAAAAAAAAATAAAAAGCATAATCAGACACCATGTCACACTCACAAAATGGAAAAAAATGAAAAGCATAAAAATGTTAAGCTTTGTGGAGAATGTGGACTAACTGGAATTGTTACAGTGCTGGGGGAGTGTTATTTGATCAACAGCTTTGAAAGACCTTCTAATATTGTCTATACAAGTTGAAGATACACTTACCATGCATGTGCCAAGCAAGTTGACTTTTAGGCATATACCCTATAAGAGCTCATGTGTATGCATACCAGGACATATATAAGCATGTACACAGCCATAGTGTAACAGTCCTATGCCTATTATATGTCTTTGCCTTCCAAAGTGAAGAATATCTGATGAATGTTAGTGAGTACTGAGTATTTAGATGTTATCATTGTTGTTATTTCTTCATATGTTACAATTATTCTTTTGAAGATATTTAATTTGAAAAAGTGATAGGGATAAAGAAGCACTGATAATCATAAAAAATGACATAAAAATGAGAAATAAAATTATAACAATACAAACCAATGAGAAGTAGAATTGACAAACCATAAACATCATAGAAATAAAAATAAAGCTATTTATTGGTTTAAAAGTAATTAGGAATATTATATTTGAATAGTCAGGGGAATTAATGAATGGGAATATGCTACTGAGGAATCCACCCAGAATACAGTTCTGAGAGCTGCTCTTTGTTAAACCCAAACCAAACCCACAGTACCATCCTGCACTGAGCTTAGATATTCCCACTGGCTTTGAAATTTAAATGAAGCATCCAGAACTCTAATTTCTATTTTAAGACCAACTATTCCTTGACTGATTCTGCCTTCATGTTGTGAGATAACATATTCTCTCACCAACTTGTGTATGTTCTGACGCTGGCTTAGGCGTTTAGTTGCCATGTGAATTATAAGAATTGTATGATGGATTAATTTCTCTCTGCATTGTGTTTATGTATAATATGAGGAAAATAACAGTGTTCTCTTGGTATTTTACTAGGATTAGATGAGTTACTGTATGTAAAATGCCTAAAGTAACATCTAGAGCATGAAACTTTCTTTTATTTTTCCAATTCCTATTTCATTTTGGATAGTTTCTGTTGCAAATTTTCCAAATAAACCTATCTTCTGCAGTGTCCAGTAGGCTACTAACTTCTCTGGCACAGTTCTTCTCCAGTATAGTTTTCATTCCAGATATTGAAATTTTTATTTCTAGATGTTCAACATTGGTCTTTCAAATATATACATATATCATTCAGATATCATTCATATATCATTTCAAATATATACATATATCATTCATGTTCTTGCTCAATGAAATTAATCTTTCTCCTACTTTTTGAAACATATGGAAAATAGTATAATACTGTGTTAATGCCCATGTCTGTCAATATTATAATCAGTGTCACTTCTGGGGCTCTTCCCATTGATTGATTTTTATCCTCATTATGGGTTGTATTTTACTGCTTCTTCTCATGCCTTATACTATTTAATTGAATTTTTTTAACTTATCAAGTCTGGAAATTTTGTATTTTTATAAATTCTTAAACTATTTTCTAAGATACAGTGTATGCTACTTAGAAACAGTTTGTCAGTTTTATTAGGTAGAACCAGAGCAGTCTTTGGTCTAGAGATGACTTTTTACTTCACTACTGAGGTGATACCATTCTGAGTACTCTACATAATATACCTTGATTTCAAGCTTTTATCCTCTGGCAAGTGGGAACACAGCTAGGCCAGCCCTATGTGAGCTTGTAGGGATTGCACTCTGTTCCTTTCAAGGTGGTTCTTTTTCCAGCCATTGAATTTTTTTTCTGACATGTGATCAGTGCTCAGCTGGAGACTCTAGGGAGACCCTGAAGATCTCTAAAATGTGTTCTCTTTTTTCTCTTTCTCTATGTAACACTGTACTCTGCTGTGTGAATTCCAACTACCTTGGCCTTACTGAATTTTCAGCTCAATCTCCTCAACTCAGGAAGACTGCCAATATCTGAAAATAGATGTTTCATATATTAGTCTCCAATTTTTTTAGCTGTTTTCGGGTGTGAGAGTAAATCTGGTCACTATTCACCCTCCGGGCTAGCAGCAAAAGGTAAATAAGCTATTATTAATAATGACAGTCCTCTGAGTCTTATCTAGCACTGACATATGAACTGCATGAAGTAAGTTAGGCTATATGTGCGTGGGTATTAGCATCACAATTAACTCCATATGGGAAAATAGGTGTCATTGCTTTCAACATGTCTTTTAGCCATCTGTGCAGGCATGCTAAGTCACTTTAGTCATGTCTGACTCTGTGTGACCCTACTGACTGTAGCCTGCCAGGCTCCTCTGTCCATGGAATTTTCCAGGCAGGAATACTGGAGTGGGTTGCCATGCCCTCCTCCAGGGGATCTTCACAACCTAGGAAACAAACCTTTGTCTCTTATGTCTCCTGCCTGGGCAGGCTGGTTCTTTACCGCTAGGGCCACCTGGGATGCCCAACTACCCAGAGGCATTTCAGCATTCAAAAACTAAGATCATGGCTCTCGATCCCACCACTTCATGGCAAATAGATGGGGAAAACATGAAAACAGTGACAGACTTTATTTTCTGGGGCTCCAAAATCACTGCAGACAATGAGTGCACCTGTGAAATTAAAAGATGCTTGCTCCTTGAAGAAAAATGACAAACCTAGACATCATATTATAAAGCACAGACATCAGTTTGCCAACAAAGTTCCATCTAACCAAAGCTATGGTTTTTCCAGTAGTCATGTGCAGATGTGAGAGTTGGACCATAAAGAAGGCTGAGCACTGAAGAACTGATGCTTTGAATTGTGGTGCTGGAGAAGACTCTTGAGAGTCCCTTGGACAGCCAGGAGATCAAACTCGTCAGTCCTAAAGGAAATCAACCCTCAATTATTCATTGGAAGGTCTGATGCTGAAGCTTCAATAATTTGGCCATCTGATTCGAGGAGCCAATTCATTGAAAAAGACCCCCAAGGCTGGGAAAGATCAAAAGTAGAAGGAGAAAAAAGTAGAAGCAAAAGTAGAAGGAATACACACATTATGTGTGTAGTCATTTAAGGAGAAGGTAGTGCCAGAGGATGAGATGGTTAGATAGCATCACCAACTTAATGGACATGCATTTGAGCAAACTCCAGCAGACAGTGATGGACAGGGAAGCCTGGCCTAGGGTAGGGGTGGGTAATATGAGTTAAAAGGGATAAAGAGAAATTGCATTTATTTTGGTAATGATTGAGTGAGTATACACATCTATCAAAGTATGCACTTTATATGTGTTAATTTTAATAATGTAAATTATACCTCAATAAAGTTAATAAAAAGAAGAAAATGTAATTGGCACATGTTTCTACAGAGATACCCTACATTTTCGATGGAATTAACACTTAAACGTTTTTACTGAACACCTCTTAAAAATAATCTGTTCCCTCAGGATTTTTTTTTAACTTTTATATTAGAATACAGTTGATTAACACTGTTGTGTTAGTTTTAGATGTACAGCAAAGTGATTCAGTTCTGCATGTGCATGTATCTATTATTTTTCAAATTCATTTCCTATTTAGGCTGTTATGTAATACTGAGCAGAGGTCTCTGTGTTGTACAGTAGATCCTTTTTGATTATCCATTTTAAATACAGCAGTGTATACACTCAGGATCTTTTAATTTTCTGGTTCTCTTTGTCTACACTCTTTCCCAAAACAACAAGATCCACAGACATTTCTTTGAGGTCTTCATTGAATATCATCTTATGAAGACACTATCCATGACATCCTATATAAAAAATAGGTCACCCACTTTTTGTTCCCAGCATTCCACTTTCTTATCTTGCTTGATTTTCCTTCATAGCAGTTATTGCCGCCTGCACATTATGTGTGTATTCGTTTATGTATTTTTTGTCTGCCTCCTCCCACTACTGAAGGAGGCAGAGTTTTTGCTGTTTCAGTCACCTCTGTGTCCTAAAAGCCACAAGCATGGAAGTGCTCACATGGAAGTGCTCAATAATATTTGCTGAACAATTGTTAGCAAGCAGAAGGGCAGTGGCAAAAGTAGCCATATGACCATCAGCACATAAGATGTTTGCTGCTGCTGCAGGCCTGGCTGAAGTTAAAACTGGAGGCAATGGAATGAAAATTACAGGAGAATAAGCAGTGGACTTCAATGCTGGCTGAAAATTATTAGTACCTGGAGAGCCCTTAAGTAAAACACTTCTAATATCCAGGCCCTGCCACTGAAGAGTCTATTTTAATTGGTCTAGAGTTGGGTCCAGATATTAACTTTTTAAAGCTCTCCAGGTGACATTAAGGTGCAACCAGGGGTGAGAACCATGGACAGAGAATAACAATTCAGCCCTGTTCCTGCTCTTTGACTTTTGGCCTTCAACATACCCACAGGCCAAAACCTATGACCACTTCAAAGCTCAAAGTACCTGGCTTCAAAACTCAGCTCTCCCAAGCAAGAAGCATAGAAAACTTATGATTCTAGACATTTATATTATCAGCGACTGTCTATGAGTTTATGTTAGTGTGTGCATGTGCAAATATGGGAGAGTACATTTGTGAGTGTGCATATCTTTGAGTTTGGGGGAGGGAAAGAGGGAAAAAAAGAANAACACACTAGAGCTAAGAAAGAGTACCAAGAGTAAAACAAACTTGGAGACGGGCCCCTTCCCAGGTTGGAGTTTGGTTGTTGTTTCAGAAAGTGCAATTGAAGCACACAGTTTGGAAAAATTCATGGCATTCCCCAGCACCAGAGCTAGTCCATAGTCACTGATCTGAAGCTAGGAGTTGGAGAACTTCCCCATGATGTTAATGAAGTTCACTTTTTAAATTTGCTAGGGAGCTTGTTGGACTCCCACAGAATTTGCTAAAACTTCCCGCCAGGGTGGGAAGGAGAAGATGCTGAAGTTATCAAAAAGTTATGTGGGGCACCCCTAGAACTCCTGGAAATCACCTTAAGGAAAAAGGTAGGGGAGGGTGTCCTGAGGAACTCAGGAAAAATGCACGTGCAGGATTGTGACCAGGAAACCAGATACAGGGCCTGAGGAACCTGCAGGAAGGCCTGCCCAGAGATGCTTCTTCCACTGGCCGCTCTGCATGCCAGTCTAGCAGCACAGGAACCAGTAGGAAGNATGATGGTGTGATCACTCATCTGGTGTGTGAAGTCAAGTGCCTTAAGAAGCCTCACTATGATCAAAGCTAGTGGAAAAGATGGAATCCCAGCTGAGCTCTTTCAAATTCTAAAAGATGATGCTATGAAAGTGCTGCACTCAGTATGCCAGCAAATTTGGAAAAATTACCAAGTTTACTGGTTGAAGTATATCTAACTCGCCCTAGTTTTTAAAAGCATTTAAAAGTATAGTCATATTTCCAAATAGTACCTTTACACTAAGAAATAGAATTCTTCAAACAAAATGATTCAATCATATCCTTAGTGAAGCTTTCAGTGAACTACCATAATTAACACTAAATTCTCTTTAAACCTCTTATCAGTCAGGGTTTAATCAAGAGATAGAAACCACACAGTAATTTGAACAGTGGAAATTTTATACGAAGAAATATAAACTACTTATAGGCAATTAGATACTCAAGGGGATAAGAAGAAAACTCTAAAGAACACACTAGAGCTAAGAAAGAGTACCAAGAGTAAAACAAACTTGGAGACGGGCCCCTTCCCAGGTTGGAGTTTGGTTGTTGTTTCAGAAAGTGCAATTGAAGCACACAGTTTGGAAAAATTCATGGCATTCCCCAGCACCAGAGCTAGTCCATAGTCACTGATCTGAAGCTAGGAGTTGGAGAACTTCCCCATGATGTTAATGAAGTTCACTTTTTAAATTTGCTAGGGAGCTTGTTGGACTCCCACAGAATTTGCTAAAACTTCCCGCCAGGGTGGGAAGGAGAAGATGCTGAAGTTATCAAAAAGTTATGTGGGGCACCCCTAGAACTCCTGGAAATCACCTTAAGGAAAAAGGTAGGGGAGGGTGTCCTGAGGAACTCAGGAAAAATGCACGTGCAGGATTGTGACCAGGAAACCAGATACAGGGCCTGAGGAACCTGCAGGAAGGCCTGCCCAGAGATGCTTCTTCCACTGGCCGCTCTGCATGCCAGTCTAGCAGCACAGGAACCAGTAGGAAGAAGATCTCAGCAGAAAGAGTAGAATTCTCTTCCTCTTCTTGTGTCCCTCTTGCTGCCTCAACTGGCATTGCTTAACACTGAGCCAGCTTACCAGAGAGAAATCAGAACCACAAGCAGGGTGATGAGGTTAAACTGAGAGTTGACAGGCAATTCACTGATAACTGGCGTATCTCTCCCCTGACACCCACTAAATTCCTAATACTTTTCACATCAACCTACTAATAGTTTGGAGTTCTGGTTTTTAATAAATAATTAAAATGTTATTAGGTCTTTTATGACTGACTTTGACTGTTTGTTACAAATAATTTATATCTAGCAATTTATTTCTCTTTAAAGATAAATTTCTAATAAAGTTAACAACTCAGAACATCAGTGAAAGTGAAAGTCACTCAGTCATGTCTGACTCTTTGTGACCCCATGAACTAGACTGCCAAGCTCCTCTGCCACGGAATTCTCCAGGCCGGAATACTAGAGTGGGTAGCCTTTCCCTTCCCCAGGGGATCTTCCCGACCCAGGGATTGATCCCAGGTCTCCTGCATTACAGCTGGATTCTTTATCATCTGAGCCACCAGAGAAGCCCCAGAACATCAGTGGCCTTCCAAAAACATCAGGAGGNCCACGGAATTCTCCAGGCCGGAATACTAGAGTGGGTAGCCTTTCCCTTCCCCAGGGGATCTTCCCGACCCAGGGATTGATCCCAGGTCTCCTGCATTACAGCTGGATTCTTTATCATCTGAGCCACCAGAGAAGCCCCAGAACATCAGTGGCCTTCCAAAAACATCAGGAGGATTTCATGGTTAATTTTTCCTGGATCCTTTGAGGATAACATTTATTATATACTTAGAACTTTCATTATTATCACATGAGTATCAATCAAACATTATTAAGGAGTAAAATTAATGACACTAATACATTTTTCGTATCTCCCAAAGCTACTTCTAATATATAACTAAACTGAATGAAACTAATTCACTTTCATTTTTAATAATCCCTGTGTGAATTTAAAAAATATGTAATTCTTGTTAAAATCTTTTTTTCCCAACCCCAAATATTTGGAGAAATATACTTAAAGCAGTAGATTAGTTTCATGCTCTTTTTAAAACATCACTGAATAAAATAACATGTAGAGGAAAATCAGCAGCTGCTTTTCTAAAATTTCTTTATTCTTATAAAGATTTAGTTGCAAATGCTGTTTATTTGGAGTATTGAATGGCTAACAAGAAAAATGTCTTTCAAGAAGTCTCTGGCACTACTTAAGTATGAATATTTTACTCTACAGAAATAGAGGCCTTTATACTACTCTGCCAGAACAAGATGACTAAAAGCAAACAACCTCCAGGTCACAACAAAGAGTCAACCTTCCTAGTAATCGTCCCATTGAACTCAATTTAATGCCTTCTTATTACTCATCAAATGCATCTAAACAAATGAATCTAATAACATCATTTGTTTCACAACTGGCCCATCTGATAAAAGAAAATTAGTTCCCTGCTCAATATTTGAGAAGATAATGGACTCTGTAATGACACAAAGTACTGAACTCTATCTTGTTTATAGGAAAATTTCAACAAAAGCATGTATATAAATGTACTGTAAAACACAAAGATTATTTGTACTTAACTGCTCACTGTTCTTTCATGTTGTTAGGTTCTGCATGGTACATGTACAAAAGAGCAGAGAAAAGCAATGAGGGCTTGAATCTACAGCAAATAAAACCTTGTCTATTTATAGTGTATTCACTCACAAAATGCACAGTGTATTCCAATAAACTATATTATTTATTTTTTTCAATAAATTGAATAACCACATGCCCTAGGTTTCCAATGATGGTATAAAATCTAAGAGACCAAACAAGCAGGATACAGGACAGATCCCTACTTCTTGAAGCTCGCACGTAGCGACTGCCTCTACCTCACACCAGTTTTCAGAAGGGAACGTAGCCCCAGTCACCTGTGAACTGGCTCAGTGCAGCAACCAATAATGCTGCATTGTATAAAGCTGTACCACTAATAAAGGTCACTTCATAGAGGTCAGCCCAATAACCATGGTTGGTTTCTTTCCATGGTTGTGCCAAATTTCTGTAAGCTGTTCATACAAAAAGGCAATGGTATCAAACCCTAAATCTGTCCAGCCCCCTTAAAGGATCATTCATGCCCATGTGCTTTTCTCAGAGAAACACTATTATCATCTTCATGGAGCACTATTTTCTTTCAAATACGCCATAAAAAAATCTCTGACAGTATTTTGAGTAGAAAACTTGCTTGATAAAGGGACATATACGTAGAACCAGTTTAGGTGGACATCCATTGAGACTCTGAGGACCTCTGAGATATTTCTTCTCTCTTTACAAAGCCCAAGGAACCAATACTGATACTATCTTCTAAATGCCAAGAAAATGCAAATTCTGGTGAATGCTCAAGTCCCCACCAATCACAATTAACTGAATTTCTGTGAAGCAGTGTGACCTAAATGATATGCGAATTATGACATCCCTAGGCAGAGCAAAATAATGGAAAGATTTTCTCCAAACCCAGCGAAAACTGTCATTTCACTTACATGATCCCATTCACAATGTGGCAAGTCTGGAAGTCATTGTCAAGACCAATCACCTCAAACTTTCTGAAAACCCTGACATTCTCCCATCGATTAGATGACTCTCTGAATAAGGTGGAAATGCAAGCCACTCTTGGCTATTTAGGGGTTAGTTTATGAATTAACTAATTCTTGAAGACCTCCTCCATTTCTTTTTAACAGCTACATTTGAAAACATAAAGGCTCCCAGGATAAAAACTTTAATTGCAATTCTAACTCTTTCTAACATCAAATCTCCATACCAACCTTACACAAAAAACAACCATACACAAAAAAACACAAAAGCCATAAAAGAATGGTGACAGATAAATCAAGTGACAGATAAATCAAGCAAAGTGATCTTCATATTGATGAAGGCCATCACCTGTTTTCTCCCCCGAGCATATGCTCTTTTCATACATACACTGCTCTCCTTTTCTCACTTAGCATCTTATCTAGATTTCATTAACAGAGCATTATTCTCAGCAAACTAAACTAGCCATGGCCATTCATTTTAAGTTTGGTTAATAATGGAAAAAGTTATAATTGTTCAGAAAGGCATTTGCCTTATGCTCCAGTGCTAAGTCGCTTCAGTCATGTCCAACTCTTTGTGACCCTATGGACTGTAGCCCACCCATTTGCATTATAAGACTTCAGTTTACATTTTGGCTGCTCCTGTGATTTGTCAGGACACTTCTTGTGTACTACTTCATACACTCAGAACCCCACCTTTGATTCCAGCTACTGGAGCAATTACAAGTTCTGTGAACTTTGGCAACTTTGGCAGGATCTGATCAGATCAAATCATGAAGTTCCTTTCCTTAGCTCCATACCTGGAATGCTGGGTTTCTGTCCTGAGGCTCCAGAATGCTTCATTGCAGGACACTCACTAAACCCTGTTAACATTCATACATGTGAAAGACATAGTAGAAGAATAATGTGAGTGAGAATATATACTCTTGGGAAGTGGCCAGTGATACATGGCCACCTGAGCAGGCACTTGAAAGAAGACTGAAAGATCAGTGATAAAGAAGGCTAGTAGAGAAAAAGAATAGACAAACAGGAACTGGTGAAGCATGTAAAGATTTCTATAAAACCAGAAAGCAGGCATCATAGAATATACACAAAATACACACGCAAAAAAGAAAAGCTCAGACAGCTTTCATCATAAGCATCCCAGAAATGACATAATATATAGATATATGGGCTATATGGGCCCAGCAGGAAGGACTCCAGCATTCCTAGATCTGTCTAATGTTGCTGCTTCTAACTGCCCAACCTACCAAGAACAGAAACCATCACTCCACCTTTGGTATAGCAGCAGGTAGATTAAATTGTTTCTCTTCTATTTGGAAGGGTTAGAAGTTCATCCTCATGAAGACAGTTACCAATTCCAAGTGTGTGCTTGCTTTTCTTGACCTCAGAGTATTAGCCAATAACACTGTCTGAGGTCTTATAGAATGCTTAATCCACAATTAGGTAGTCCTATACAGAGTGAAAGAGGAGAGTGAAAAAGTTGGCTTGAAGCTCAACATTCAGAAAACTAAGATCATGGCATCTGGTACCATCACTTCACGGGAAACAGATGGGGAAACAGTGGAAACAGTGTCAGATTTTATTTTTGGGGGGGACTCCAAAATCACTGCAGATGGTGATTGCAGCNAAAACAAATAAGCAAAAGTTTTCCTATTTGTGCAATAAATTATATGATCAAAATAATTATATAATTATATTTCTTGCATTTTCAGACAAAAGTTACAATTGCCAGATCTAGCAAATTATATATGCCATAAAATAGCTGGCAGATATCTGTAATTTTTAAAAATCCATCGTTAATCTAAAGTCAAAGTTCACAGGATACAATGTATTTCTTTATTTTACACAGTTAACTTTACCAAAGGGAAACTGAAACACTGAAGGTAACAGAAGTTTACAGACCTTCTACTAGAGTTTAGTGAATAAGACTGCAAAATTAAAATTGTAAAAAGAAAGAAGGAAATTCAGAATTTCCTTAGAATATTTAAGTTTTTAAAATATGAATTTAGCACGTGTACATGGCAAAATACAAACATTTTTAACAAAGGATAAATGCTAAGCTAAATTTATTTTCTCACCACATATTAAATTTCCCCAGAGGGAGACATAATTTAGCTACCTCTTGAGTGCCTTCAAACATCTTCATAGACACTTTGATTTTTCATACACATAAAAAAGTATATACTTTGAATATTGTAAACATAGAAAGAAAGGGAAATAGAAGGATAAGGAGAAAGAGATAACTGTCATATTGTGGACATTTGTCATCTCTCAATTTATCTGCTTATGTATATAAACTTTATATATGTATGTAAACATATGTATACATATATATGTATATAAAGTTTATCATCCCATAAACACAATCACAGAAAACTAACCAACCTGATCACATGGACCACAGCTTTGTCTATTTCAATGAAACTAAGCCATATCGTGTAGGGCCACCCAAGATGGATGGATCATGGTGGAGAGTTCTGACAAAATGTGGTTCCCTGGAGAAGGGAATGGCAAACCACTTCAATATTCATGCCTTGAGAACTCAATAAAATTATGAAAAGACACTGAAAGATGAACTCCCCTTGTTGGTAGGTGCCCAATATGCTACTGGAGATCAGTAAAAATAATATCAAAAAAATGGAAGAGACAGAGCCAAAGCAAAAACAATACATAGTTGTGGATGTGATTGTAATAGAAGCAAGGTCTGATGCTGTAAAGAGAAATTTGCATAGGAACCTGGAATGTTAAGTCCAGGAAACAAGGCAAATTGGAAGTGGTCAAACAGGAGATGGCAAAAGTGAACATAGGATATTTTAGGAATCAGCGAAATAAAATGTATTGGAATGGGTGAATTTAACTCAGATGACCATTATATCTACTACTGTGGGCAAGAATTCTTTAGAAGAAATAGAGTAGTCATCATAGTCAACAAAAGAGTCCAAAATGCAGTCTTGGATGCAATCTCATAAATGACAGAATGATCTCTGTTCGTTTCCAAGGCAAACCATTCAATATCACTGTAACCCAAGTCTATGCCTCAACCAGTAAGGCTTAAGAAGCTGAAGTTGAATGGTTTTATGAAGATCTACAAGACCTTTTAGAACTAACACCCCCAAAAGATGTTCCTTTTCATTAGAGGGGACTGGAATGCAAAAGTAGGAAGTCAAGAAACACCTGGAGTAATAGGCAAATCTGGCCTTGGAATACAGAATGAAGCAGGGCAAAGGCTAATAGAGTTTTGCCAAAAGAACACACTGGTCATAGAAAACACATTTTCCATCAGCACAAGAGAAAACTCTACACATGGACATCACCAAATGGCCAAACTGAAATGAGTTTGATTATATTCTTTGCAGCCAAAGATGGAGAAGCACTATACAGTCAGCAGAAACAAGACCAGGAGCTGACTGTGGCTCAGATCATGAACTCCTTATTGCCAAAACCAGATTGAAATTGAAGAAAGTGGGGGAAACCATTAGACCATTCAGGTATGACCTATATCAAATCCTTTACGATTATACAGTGGGAGTGAGAAATAGATTTAAGGGACTAGATCTGATAAACAGAGTGCCTGATGAACTATGGGTGGAGATTCATGACATTGTACAGGAGAGAGGGGTCAAGACCATCCCCAAGAAAAAGAAATGTAAAAAAGCAAAACAGCTGTCTGAGGAGGCCTTACAAATAGCTGTGAAAAAAAGAAGCGACAAGCAAAGGAGAAAAGGAAAGATACAGTCATTTGAATGCAGAGTTCCAAAGAATAGGAAGGAGAGATAAGAAAGCCTTTCTCAGTATTCGTTGCCAAGAGGAACATTTCATGCAAAGATGGGCTTAATAAAGGACAGAAATGATATGGACCTAATGAGCAGAAGATATTAAGAAGAGGTGGCAAGAAAGTGGTGCTGGGAAAACTGGTTAACCACTTGTGAAAGAATGAAACTAGATCACTTTCTAACACCATGCACAAAAATAAACTCAAAATGGATTAAAGATCTAAACGTAAGACAAGAAACAATAAAACTCCTAGAGGAGAACATAGGCAAAAACACTCTCTAACATAAATCACAGCAGGATCCTCTATGATCCACCTCCCAGAATACTGGAAATAAAAGCAAAAATAAACAAATGGGATCTAATTAAAATTAAAAGCTTCTGCACAACAAAGGAAACTATAAGCAAGGTGAAAAGACAGTGTTCTGAATGGGAGAAAATAATAGCAAATGAAGCAACTGACAAACAACTAATCTCAAAAATATACANGCTAGTAGAAGGAAAGAAATCATAAAAATTAGGGCAGAAATAAATGCAAAAGAAACAAAAGAGACCATAGCAAAAATCAACAAAGCCAAAAGCTGGTTCTTTGAAAAGATAAATAAAATTGATAAACCATTAGCCAGACTCATCAAGAAACAAAGGGAGAAAAATCAAATCAATAAAATTAGAAATGAAAATGGAGAGATCACAACAGACAACACAGAAATACAAAGGATCATAAGAGACTACTATCAGCAATTATATGCCAATAAAATGGACAATGTGGAAGAAATGGACAAATTCTTAGACAAGTACAACTTTCCAAAACTGAACCAGGAAGAAATAGAAAATCTTAACAGACCCATCACAAGCATGGAAATTGAAACTGTAATCAGAAACCTTCCAGCAAACAAAAGCCCAGGTCCAGACGGCTTCACAGCTGAATTCTACCAAAAATTTCGAGAAGAGTTAACACCTATCCCACTCAAACTCTTCCAGAAAATTGCAGAGGAAGGTAAACTCCCAAACTCATTCTATGAGGCCACCATCACTCTAATACCAAAACCTGACAAAGATGCCACAAAAAAAGAAAACTACAGGCCAATATCACTGATGAATATAGATGCAAAAATCCTCAACAAAATTCTAGCAATCAGAATCCAACAACACATTAAAAAGATCATACATGACCAAGTGGGCTTTATCCCAGGGATACAAGGATTCTTCAATATTCACAAATCAATCAATGTAATTCACCACATTAACAAATTGAAAATTAAAAGCCATATGATTATCTCAGTAGATGCAAAGAAGGCCTTCGACAAAATTCAACATCCATTTATGATCAAAACTCTCCAGAAAGCAGGAATAGAAGGAACATACCTCAACATAATAAAAGCTATATATGGCAAACCCACAGCAAACATTATCCTCAATGGAGAAAAATTGAAAGCATTTCCCCTAAAGTCAGGAACCAGAAAAGGGTGCCCACTTTCACTGCTACTATTTTTTTTTAATTCTTTTTTTTTACTTTACAATACTGTATTGGTTTTGCCATACATTGACATGAATCCACCACAGATGTACATGAGTTTCCAACTCTGAACCCCCCTCCCACCACCCTCCCTGTATCATCTCAAGAGATTTTAAATAGGCTTTGTTAAGATTGCAAATAGTTGAAAATCTTCTGTAAAGTCTCCCTTTCGTATTAATGTCATTGTTCAAATGGAAAAGAAAAGGGAATTTGGGGTAATGCTGAGTTCCAAATCCTTCACCCACTTGGCAGTGATTCACAGTGGTTTGTCAAAANGCTTTGTTAAGATTGCAAATAGTTGAAAATCTTCTGTAAAGTCTCCCTTTCGTATTAATGTCATTGTTCAAATGGAAAAGAAAAGGGAATTTGGGGTAATGCTGAGTTCCAAATCCTTCACCCACTTGGCAGTGATTCACAGTGGTTTGTCAAAATCTCTGGTGTATTGAAAGGGTAATTCTAGGCAGCTTTGGACTAGTAAGAAAACACTTAACCTGGGATCAGAAGACCAAGTTCTGTCTAGTATCACCTTCTAAATGGTAATAGAGTCATTTAAAGCCTCCCAATCAAAATTTCCTCAATTGGAAAGCTTTAAAGATAAAAATGAACATTTTGAATTATTAGACTGGTTGAGTATATAAGCTTTAAATAAAAAATATCTGCATAATATTCCATGTAGTAATCAATCAATAAATGTTTGCTGAATGCAAAAAGACTATAATTCTTAGAAATACAATAGAAAAAACCCAGAATAAAATATGTGAATCAATGGGAACTAGATAAGATGGAGAAGAAGGGATTTTGCATCTCTTTAAGAATTGCCCCAATTATTTGACTCTAATTTGATCCCTTTTCTTATTCACAAAAATCATATTATTGAATTTCAATATCAAATAATATAAAGCTAAAAATGTATTTGAAAATTCCTATAAAAAATAAGTTTTCCCTTTCAGTGATTACCCTTTTCCATCAGATACTTAAAAAGATCTACTTAAAGAAATTTGACTAAAACCAAGCAATATTGTGATTTCTTGTGATTGTTTAAAATATTTATATATTAAAATTATTTATAAAATATAATAAGAATTTTCTTCTTCTTCAGTTTCTACATAATTGTTATCTCCATAATCAGATTTAGAGGGACTGAGCTATTTAATTTTAATTATCATAGTCTATTTAATTAACATAGAAATATATTGAATTACTTATAAAACTGCTAACTATGTAAATCTATTTCTTCAGAAGATATTGACTGAGGAGACCCTAATAATCTAATGTAAAAATATGCACTTTCACTATTTTTAAAATATGAATTATTGATCCAACTAACAGCTCCAAAGGAGCTATTAATGCCCGTCATTAAAATAATTTAATGACTTTTTAAAGCAATGATTATTCACCTAATTGACCATGACAGTTGCTTTGGTGGAGTTATGGTATGACAGCTAATATCTACTTAAAGACTTTTTTGAAATTGCAATTATTGCTTCATTGTGCTATCACAAAGAGGTAAGTAATGACTACCGATACTGTCAATGAGAGTAGAATTAAAAGCTCATCCTTGCTCAGTAGAGTAATTTTTGGTATATTCGGATATCACAATAGTCATGAATTTAGCTGTAAAGATGGCTTAGAAACTTAAGTTTGAGAGTTACTGTGTGCTCAATGAATTAGGTCCATTTTCGTACATTCCTTCCCTCTCACTTTTTTTCCTGTCCTTCCTTCCTTTCCACTTCTTTACCTTCCCATTTTCCTGCATCCTTCTCTTTTAAATTTTACTGACATTACTAACTACACATTGTGCCCAGTGTACAGTTATACACTGCTTGCCCCTGGTAATGCAAGTTAAATAAAACTCATTCCCCTTTTCATATTCTGTTGGAATAGGGGTAAAAGTTGAGCTGATGAATAATTATGGCTCAGTGTACTAAATGTTATTTATATACAAAGGAATCACAAAAAGATGTCTTCTGTTTCAGATGGGAGAATCAGGGAATGGTGTCTGAAAATCATGATATATAACCTGAACCTCTTTGGAAAGAAGTCTTTCCAAGTAGATCTGGAGAAAGAGGGTGTGTCTATCTGTTCATGACCCAAGGCAAGGAATCAATTTGACTTGTACCAACCTCTAACCTGATGCTCAGAAAGACTGAAGGCAGGAGGAGAAGGAGACAACAGAGGATGAGATGGTTGGATGACATCACCAACTCAATGGACGTGAGTTTGAGCAAGGTGGAGAAGAACAGGGAAGCCTAGCATGCTGCAGTCCGTGACGTCGCAAAGAATTGGACATGACTGAGCAACTGAACACCAACAGCAACAACAACTTCTAACCATCAAGTGAATTAACTTTTCCTCTTTCGGATTTACCAGAAACAAAGGCAACTACTATTGTCTGTTTCTTAATTGAGAGCTCAAATGTACGTTTAACTAGTATGATTCTTGCTGCAAGAGAACACCGTACGTGTGTTTAAAAAAAAAAAAAAAAAGACTTAGCAGTCTGTCAGGTCTTGCCCTCTCCTTGACATTGCTGCAGGGTATTTAAGGTCTTTCTGGCCCTTCTGAAGCTTAGACAAGAAAGAGAAATCAAAGGCTGATGAATTTGTGGTGAGGTAACACATGAGTCATCTCTTGTTTCTGATCCTGGTGTCCCCTACTGTTTATTAGTTTGAATTAGTATCATAGTTTCTGTGGAAGTAGAGGACAATCACTCAAAATGTCCTCGCTTCAGTTACTCAATAAGTCCTCTCCTCCCATTACTGACAAGCAAGGATAGTCTGGTGAATCAGTTACTGAGAGGATTTATGATACTAGGAGAAGTCTGAAATTGAAGTATCCATTGCAAAGTTAGTTGACATTCTAAAGGACAAGAGGTGAGGGGAAAACATAGGTTAAGATTATCAGGGGACTTCCCTGGTGGTCNCCCATTACTGACAAGCAAGGATAGTCTGGTGAATCAGTTACTGAGAGGATTTATGATACTAGGAGAAGTCTGAAATTGAAGTATCCATTGCAAAGTTAGTTGACATTCTAAAGGACAAGAGGTGAGGGGAAAACATAGGTTAAGATTATCAGGGGACTTCCCTGGTGGTCCAGTAGTTAAGAATCCACCTTCCAATGCAGGGGGCATAGATCCCACCCCTGAATCGGGGAGATCCCACACGCTGAGGGGCAGCCAAGCCCCTGTGCCCCAACTACTGAAGCTCACATGCCTAAAGCCTGTGCTCTGCAACATGAAAAGCCAGCAAAATGAGAAGCCTGTGGACTGCAAGTAGAGAACAGCCCTGGCTGGCCACAACTAGAGAAAACCCACGTGCAGCAATGAAGACTCAGTGCAGCCAAAAAAAAAAAAAAAGGATTATCAGAGAAAAAGGGATTGTAGAAACAACACAGTTCCATTATTATTTGCATATTCCTAACATCAAGTTGTAAGGAAAATCAGGGCTAGCATGGATATAAATACTTTTTCTAGGGCAAAGAGGAAAGCTGTATAGCAAACTGGGAATTTAAAATAGCAAATTTCTATCTTTGGATTGGGTACATGTATTTGTGCATTCAGGATTCGAAGCAAGCCTAATAGAAATATGGACTTCCCTTGTGGCTCAGCTGGTAAAGAATCCGCCTGCAATGCGGGAGATCTGGGTTCAATCCCTGGGTTGGGAAAATCTGGAGATGGGAAAGGCTACCCACTCCATATTCTGGCCTAACAGAAATATATGCAGCAAAGATATTCTGATGCATCAAATAACCTATATCATTTCAGTGTGACTGGAATATAAAATGGGTACATATGTGTGCACACGTGTTCTTGTCTGGGTTCTATGCTGTTTACATTGGATAGAGGTAGCAGGGCAATGAAAAATAAAGCTACAGGGGTAAGTAGGGAATCACCTAAAGAAGCTGGCCTTACATGGCCAATTAGGGTATATGGACCTTATCCTAAAGATTAGATAGAAAACAATCAAGAGTAAGTACGGAGGAACAATGTTAATTTCTGGAAAATTTACTGACACCTAAGTTGAAATAAAGAGATAAATAGAAATAATAGATAAAATGAAATAAATTTCATTCAGAAGGGACCTGAATGAAAATTCAGCAGACGAGTAAGGAGGTCTTGGGTACTGTCATAAGTCAGTTAAGAAACGACTTGTGCTTTAATTAAGCATTGCCAATAGCATTAAGAGGAAGTCAAAACAAGATGAAAGAATCATGGAGAGGATTGGTGAATATATTTAATGCCACCATGTGAATGTTTTTAATACCACTGAGCTGTACATTTAGAGGGGTTAAGATGGTAAGTTCTATGCTATGTGTATTTACCACAACTTTTTTAAATGGAGGAAAAAAGGGGAATTTGGGAATATAAAATTTTGCAAGGCAGGATTGTATTTTAGTATGAACTTATTGTGGATATGAATAAGAAGGAGTGTCCCTTGTGAATCTTTTATTTCTGAGTTGCAAAACTGAATGTGAAAGGTGGGCATTCTTCGGTTCAGGAAAAACAGGGGAAGAGTAACTTTTTTGACTGGAAGAAAGGTGACAGGCTAGATCATGTGTTTATTGTTAACGCTGATTTTGAGATGTCTGTTGCCATCTAGTTTATGATGTCCAATAGGCAAAGAGAAATATAGATGTGGGCCGAAGGGAAAGGTCTGAGTGAGGGATATTGAAGACATAAATTTGAGTCATAAAATTTGAAGTCATAAATAGGAGTCATAAAATTTGAACTTAAAACTATGAGAGTGGCACAGAGAATGCCAAAGAGGATTAGAGAGGATGAATGAAGTTTCAAGCTGAGGACTGAACTCTGTGAATGGCAAGTGGTGGAAGAGAAGCCCTGGAACAGTAAATAATAAGCTATTAAAAAAAGGGAGAAAAAGGACTAGGTGAGACTGACATCATAGGATAAAAGGGAAGATAAGATCTCAAATGAGAGAGCCTTTAGCAGTAGCAAGTGGTACAGGAAAAAAAAAAAAGAATGACATAATTTATAATTAGGAAGCACAAATCTTTTCAGCAGAAGGTTGGGCATGAAACTGAAGTCACGCAGTCATGTCCAACTCTTTGTGACCCTGTGGACTGTAGCCTAGAGGCTCCTCTGTCCATGGGATTTTCCAGGCAAGAGTACTGGAGTGGGTTGCCATTTCCTTCTCCAGGGGATCCTCCTGACCCAGGGATCAAACCTGAGTCTCCCGCATTGTAGGCAGACGCTTTACCCTCTGAGCCACCATGAAAGTCAGGATAAATAAACGTGAATTGATAAGGGAATGTGAATGACAAGGGGATATATACAATTCATGCTTGATGGAAAAGGAAGCACTTTGCCATACAGTGGAAACTAATACAACATTGTAAAGCAATTATATTCCAATTAAATTTAAAAGAGAGAACTTTTTAAAAAAAATACAAGAAAGCAGAGAATAAAAGCTGTAACTGCAGAAAGGTGCAGAGTGTGTAGATACACGATGAAACCAAAGTTTTTGTTTACATTTATTTTCTCTTGTTTTTATTTTTATTTATTTATTTAGTCATTTTTGTTTTTTAGATGGGAGACCTTTTGGTCTGTATTTTGCTTAAAAGGCATCAGTGTACAGAGGGGACTTGAAGGTTCATGGTAGCATAAATAATTAGAAGAACAGGCTTCTAAAACATGAGTGGTGTATTAGCCTAAAACAGAAGGAATAACATTTCTGCTAAGATATCAAGAAAGACAGGAGAGATTATCAGGAAACACTTGGAAGTCACACCAGATGGCCTCTATTAGGAGACAGAATAATATCATTATATAAGCTGAGTCTCTGAAGAAAAACACTTTGGATCCAAATCCCAGTCACATCACTTCAGAAACTTGCTGAGCTTCTTCCAAGCCTGTTTCCCTATTTGGAAAAATAGGGTGATATTGAATTAATTGAGAAAATATATATCAAGTGATTAATGTATTACACAGTGTTCAGTTCATGTCATAAGCTATTATTTTCTTTAGAAAAAAAAAAAGCTGAGACAGTCACCAATGGCACTAAAGGCAGCTGCATGGTGAAGGCTTAGGGACTATATTGAGAATTTGAGAGAGTTGTTTGACTACAAGATGTGTCCCGTGACATTAGGAATTGTCTGCATGATAGTGGGACACCAGTAATGCCATTCTTCACATACAGTAGGTTAGAATACTCAATTATTTTGCAGCTTTTATCTCATTCTTTCTCCCATGCACTCTTGTATTGATACAGCTTTAATGTCTCTCCATTAAATTTTATTTTTTTTTGTCAACTGCTATATATTGGACAGCTTTTACATGGCAGGCACTGCTCAAGGCTCTAGAACACAGCACTGAATGACACAGCTAGAATTTTCCACCCTCATGTAATTTCACTTAAGTGGGAGAATCATAATGAGCAAGATAAAGTAGTGAAATAGATAGCTTATTAACTGGAGGTGAATGCTAAGAAGAAAAAGCATGGAAATGGGAGGAAGCAGGACTACAGTGTCAGATAGAGAGGCCTCCCTTGAAAGGTGACTGTTGAATGAATATCCCAAAGTGAAGATCAAGTTATGTGGATAACTGAAGTATTCCAGATACTTTAACAGCAAATGCAAATATCATGAATGGTCTAGAAGGACAAGTTGATTGAACAAAGTGAATAAGGAAATGATAGAAAGGTAGAGGACTCATTGGAGAAGACTCTGATGCTGAGAGGGATTGATCTGCTCTGATCCTGGGGTAGGAGGAGAAGGGGACGGCAGTGGATGAGATGGCTGGATGGCATCACTGACTCGATGGACGTAAGTCTGAGTGAACTCCGGGAGTTGGTGATGGACAGGGAGGCCTGGCGTGCTGCGATTCATGGGGTTGCAAAGAGTCAGACACGACTGAGTGACTGAACTGAACTGAACTGAGGACATTGTATGGATGTTGTACTTTTACTCTGGGCTTCCCTGAGGGATCAGATAGTAAAGAATCTGCCGACAATGTGGGAGACCTGGGTTCAATCCCTGAGCCTGGAAGATCCTCTGCAGAAGGGAATGGCTACCCACTCTAGTATTCTTGCCCAGAGAATTCGATGGACAGAGGAGCCTGGTGGGCTCACAAAGAGTCAGACAAGGCTGAGAGACTAACTCTTGCACTTTTTCACTTGTGCTTTACCCTTAAGTGAGAAAGGAAGCCACTGATGACATTTTAAAAGGCCTGCTCTTGCTGCAGTGTTCAGCAAGGGAGAAAAGGACAGGCAGGGAGACCAGGTAGGAGGCTATTACAACAGCACAGACAAGAAATGCTTATGGCTCAGACTAGAGTAGTAGCAGATGAGGTGGTAAAAAGTGGGTGAACTCTGGACACATTTGAAGCTGGGGCCAAGTGTAAGACATCAGTTATGAAAGGGATATTTTGATGCCCATCTCTCTGACTACCGCACATAACTCTCAGTTCTTTCTAAAGAAGCCAAAAGACAGATATTAAATTTCAGCTCCACCAGTTCCCTCAAATTACCTGCTGTTCATTTCTGACATTTGACATTATAATTTTCACAAGCTTCAAGAACTGAGATATTACTGTTTAGACTTCCTCTATCATGGCTTAAAATGGTTTTTGAGTAATTTATTCTGGGGTAAATGTTCTGAGTTTAGTCAAACAATAACATTGACTACTTTGACCTTATGCAAATCAGAACCTCTCTTAATCTCAATTTCTCCAGTGATAGAATTAGAATATTAATTTCTGCCTTTCCAAATTCATTCACTATTCCAGTCAAAACTGATAATGTATGCTGTAGAAAATGTCATTTGTTATTTGTATCATTCCCCACGTATAAGTGTCTTCCAAAGAGGAACTTTGCCATTTAGTTTTCCAGTCCTCCACAGTGATAACCGAGCTGTTTAATTTTTATTGACCTTTGCCTCTCTATATGACAAAGCAATTAGTAGAAACTAGAAAGAGTTGATTCTTCGCAAATTACAAGTAATGAGATTGACCTTAACTCTGTTACAAATAAACTTGTTTGGAAATGAAATCACAATCAATATAATTTTTTAGGTTTCTTCATCTTTAAAAAAATGTTTGTCTTTCTTACTTGTTCCATTTAGTCTTCCTGCATAGTTTTAATGTATAAATATCCAAATATTATATGCTGAAACTGAAAAGCATATTATTAACAATTGACATTTTGTTGGAATGCCCATATACTCAAGATGAAGTGGAAGACAACCAATTTATTAATTCATAGTTCTGAGATAATGTCTGCTGTAGTCAAGCAAATTATTACAGATATTTCTTTCTTTAGGCACTTCAGATTTGGGGAGAAAAATAAAGCTATGTAAGTAAAATCATACGGAAAACTGTCTTTGGTATCAATATTAAACCCACTTCATTTTTAAAAAATATTTATTTTCATAATGAGATGAATGTGTAAGTTATAGAAAGCCACTTGTTTTAATGCATTATTAGTTATCCAAAATTTTAAGCTGTTCCAAGAAGGTTATCACCAGGCTGTCAGTTTAAGTAAATAACTAGTGCTATTGAACAAATTGACCTTCAAGTGAAATAAATGAAAATTCATCTACTAGGGTTTTTAAGTAAATTCAACTACAAAATGTTTCAGTTCAGTTCAATCGCTGAGTTGTGTCAGACTCTGCAACCCCATGAACTGCAGCATGCCAGGCCTCCCTGTCCATCACCAACTCTTGGAGTTTATCAAAACTCATGTCCATCAAGTCAGTGATGCCATCCAGCCATCTCATCCTCTGTCATCCCCTTCTCCTCCTGCCCCCAATCCCTCCCAGCAACAGATTCTTTTCCAATGAGTCACCTCTTTGCATGAGGTGGCCAAAGTACTGGAGTATCAGCTTCAGCATCAGTCCTCCAGCACCACAGTTCAAAAGCATCAATTCTTCGGTGCTCAGCTTTCTTCACAGTCCAGCTCTCACATCCACACATGACTAGTGGAATAGGCACTCATTATAANCTCCCAGGATCAGGTTCTTTTCCAATGAGTCACCTCTTTGCATGAGGTGGCCAAAGTACTGGAGTTTCAGCTTCAGCATCAGTCCTCCAGCACCACAGTTCAAAAGCATCAATTCTTCAGTGCTCAGCTTTCTTCACAGTCTCACATCCACACATGACCAGTGGAATAGGCACTCATTATATATGTATGAATGGAGACATGATCACTGAGACTTGAGCCAGGAAAGGAAGTGTTTTCCTCTTTCCCCCATTTAATTCGCCTTTGTATTCTACAAATAACAACAGATACTTGGTAAGAAGTCATTTACTTTGATTATTAACTGCATAGGTATTACAAAGAGTATATGTGTGTGTGCCTGTTTGTGTTTTCCTTATTATGGTTAAAATCCAAGTTCAATAATATTGTGAATATTTTGACCTGATGCTGTATTTGTATTTTGGAAAATACCAGACTCCAGGGTATATTTAAGATAATTTTAGACATTTGCCCTTTGATTTGTTCAAAATTGTGAGTTGCCAGAATATTGTGAACTTTTATTTTTTCTTTATATTAAGGAAAATTATTATAAAGCTCAGAATAAAAAAAATTACAAAGCACAGAAGCCACAACTAAATATTTGGACATGGGCTAAGGCTATGTTCCCAGCTAGCTAGATTTTTTTTCCTTATGACCCAGGGTTTTGTGTGTCTCCATGTAGCCTCTGCCATGGATCTCTGCACAATACCAAGACTTTGTTCTCCCCTGTTGTCAAATAGAATCCCACAGGTATAGCTTGTGTGATTTCTCAAAAAAACAAATAAAAAAAAAACAACCCCTCTCTCTTGCTTTCAGAAACTTAACTTGGCTGAAAGGAATTTAAACTACAAGAGCAAGCAAGCATCTTGTAAACAGATACTTTTGTAAACAAAGGATCTTGATTTTTCAACCCACAAAATGCTCTAGCTTCCAGAACCACATGTAGTACTAATTGTTCTAAAGACCAGCAGAGGCTATACCCTTTCTCCTCTTCCTCCCACATGCCCTCCTGTTCAGTCTTCTCAGACTTTGCCAACTCTTTTATCTAGTTTTTACTTTGTGGGTCTAGCTAGCTGTCTCGTAGTTTCACAAAAATTGATTTGTTAACTTTGTGTTTGGTATTTCTTGTTGCTTTGGGGTAATAGGAAGGAATAGAAATGCCAGCTTTACCCCATCATCCTTAAATCAGATATTCTCTGGAAATGTTTCTATCAAAGCAGGAACCATCGAATGTATTTTTGCTACAGGTAAAATAATTTTCTGAGGAACTGCTCTCAGAGTTATTTGATGAATACCTAGCTGTTCTCCACCTATTTATTCCACCGTCCATTGAGTTATTGCTACTTCCTTACTCTGGCTCCAGAGAAGTCACATTTTAAATGTGACTGGTGAATCCCAGTGGATTCTGCCCCACCATGAATTACATAAAATCCCCATTGCTGTCTGCTCCTAAGATGAAGCGAACAGGTTCAGTTCA
>SJYA01000848.1:1324677-1347185 GCA_006410615.1 Neotragus moschatus | reverse complement strand
TGAGTGAACTCCGGGAGTTGGTGATTAAGGAAGGTCATGTCTCTATTGGTCCATTCTCCTCCAACCACCCTGTAAACACAGAGGATTTATCTATCTTTGGAGAGTATTATTCTAAATATTTGACTTTCTGCCTGGTAGCCATATTTGTGATCTTCGTCATCAATAGTGTATCTGGACTCAGGATTGTTGTTATTATAGTTTTATTTGGGCTTGTTTTAAGTATTCTACTAATTTTATTGAATTGCTACTCTACCTTCACATACAGGCATGTGCGCTCACTCAGTGGTGTCTGACTCTTTGTGACCCCATGGGTGATAGCCCGCCAGGCTCCTCTGTCCATGGGATTTTTCCAGGCAAGAATACCGGAGTGAGTTACCATTTCCTGCGCCAGTGGATCTTCCTGACCGATGGATTGAACCCATGAGTCTTCTGTGTTGGCAGGTGTATTCTTTACCACTAAGCCATCTGAGAAACCCATCCTAACTTCAGGTGCTTAAATGTTAAGCTTTTCCAGCCTTTGGAGGATTTACAGCCTAATGTTTTTTCAACCTTCTTGTAGATGCTCTAGTGCTGTTTGATTTCTGTTATGATACTAAACCTTACTGAACTTCAAGACCTGGAAATACACTCACTCAGCACTGCTCACTTGGTTCTAAAACATAGCTCTCAATTCATTACCACACCGTGAAATCCTAATCTCTGCCTCAGCCAACCAAATGTGAGCATCTTATCAATGTAAACAGAACCCATTGCTACTAATTCTCTGCTATGTCAACCAACTTTTAGTGAGCTCTGAATATCCTCAGATTCACTAATTTTTTTTTAATATGCAGAAAATAACATTCTCCATAGTGTTTAGAAGTTAAATCGAAGCCTTTAGTTAAGTACTTTATGGTTAGCACGAACTGTGTCAGCTTAAAGCAGATAATGTTTTAAGAA
Organism: Neotragus moschatus; assembly: GCA_006410615.1. Lineage (NCBI taxonomy): Eukaryota > Metazoa > Chordata > Mammalia > Artiodactyla > Bovidae > Neotragus > Neotragus moschatus. Next base: position 1,346,246 of record SJYA01000848.1, on the reverse strand, counting down.
TCGTAAGAAGCACGACATGAAAAGTAAAGGAAGAAAGCCAGATTGTAGCTGAGCGAGCAGCTGTGGCCTAGATCTAGAAGAGCTATAACAGTGGTGCTTTCAGTTTAAAATGAACCTTGCGAAAGTTCTGAATGGCAGATCTCCGAGAGACTATATTTAAATCTTTTTTTTTAATATAAATTTATTTATTTTAATTGGAGGCTAATTACTTTACAATATTAGAACTTTCCTTTCTATACACAACAGTAGGTGATAGAAAATCGAAGCTTGGGCTTCTAAACAAACTCCCACAAACTCTTCTATAACACATTTATTTGTACTTCTCTGTTTATCTCCCTATAAATTAATTGTGGACATTTATATATTAGCATTTGAGAACTGGTCTACTTAATAATCTTTCTGGGTTAGGAAGATTCCCTGGAGAAGGAAATGGCCACCCACTCCAGTATTCTTGCCTGGAGAATCCCATGGGCAGAGGAGCCTGGCTAGTTACAGTCCATGGTGTAGCAAGAGTTGAACACGACATAGTGACTAAACCATCACCAACAATTTAATAAAATGGTAAAAAGTCTGAAACGTTATTGAAGTCATTTTTTAATAAGCTTAAAGAAAAAGATGCTATTTTGTTTTGGGGAATTGTTATAAACAGTTATCAGGAATCAAATATACAATATCCTTATTAAAGATGCTTTACAATATACATGTATATTAAAATTAAGACAAATTGAATTTAATAAGTTAAATTCAATTTATTTATTGAATAAATACTTTTATGAATGTGTATCCTAATTTATTAATTAAATTCAATTTGTCCTAATTTTAATATATTTGATTAGTTTGTTGCTGATGTTGCTTTAACTGAAGGAGAAAATTATTTAAATGCTAAGGCAATCATTTGTTTTGCTGAGGTCTTCTATGTTAGAAGAAAAGGTAGGAGATTATCAGTGTAAATTTGGAATGAAGAAAATCATACTACAAAGGTAATAAACCCAAAACGTATAAAGACAAAATGTAGACACAATTACCCAGGGATCAAACGCGGGTCTCCTGCATTGTAGACAGACGCTTTACCATCTGAGCCACCAGGGAAGCTCCAATTGACTGTATACAAGCGAATAAAAAAGTGTTTGATAAATATATTACAAACAAAGTCCAAAGGCATGTGATAGATTGAGAAAACTATTGGCAAAATATGGGGCAGATAGTCAGTAGGGCTTCCCTGGTGGCTCAGTGGTAAAAGAACCCACCTGCNGTGTATCCTAATTTATTAATTAAATTCAATTTGTCCTAATTTTAATATATTTGATTAGTTTGTTGCTGATGTTGCTTTAACTGAAGGAGAAAATTATTTAAATGCTAAGGCAATCATTTGTTTTGCTGAGGTCTTCTATGTTAGAAGAAAAGGTAGGAGATTATCAGTGTAAATTTGGAATGAAGAAAATCATACTACAAAGGTAATAAACCCAAAACGTATAAAGACAAAATGTAGACACAATTACCCAGGGATCAAACGCGGGTCTCCTGCATTGTAGACAGACGCTTTACCATCTGAGCCACCAGGGAAGCTCCAATTGACTGTATACAAGCGAATAAAAAAGTGTTTGATAAATATATTACAAACAAAGTCCAAAGGCATGTGATAGATTGAGAAAACTATTGGCAAAATATGGGGCAGATAGTCAGTAGGGCTTCCCTGGTGGCTCAGTGGTAAAAGAACCCACCTGCCAATGCAGGAGATATAGGTTTGATCCCTGGGTCGAGAAGATCCCCTGGACAAGGAAATGGCAACCCACTCCAGTATTCTTGCCTAGGACATCCTATGGACAAAGGAGCCTTCAGCCTACAGTCTACAGGGTCACGAGTCAGACACAACTTAGTGTCTAAACAACAGCTAAGAGTCATCGATCCAACAACCATTAAATACCCATACACTGAGAAGAAAAGGCTAACAACATAAAGAAACATCAACAAATGATTTGAGTAAGAGTTTCACAGAAGTCCAAATATTAAATGAATGTATGAATTCCCCAATTTACTCATAGCCTAGGGAGTGCAAATAAAAGAATAAGGTACTGTTTTTAAACTACCAGCTTGGCAGAAATTTAAGATATACCATCCCATGCTAGCAAGAACATCAGTAAATTCGGTACTAGTCAAAGTGTCAATTGCTGCAAACATTTCTGGGAACCCACCAAACACACTTATAGTGACTGAAAAGATGATTAACTTGTGGAGGTGGTCCTTAATCCAAAATGCAGTCCCTGTCCATATAATTTATAAACAATGCTTTAATCTAAGCTTGTTTTTGTAGTCTTATTCTTTAACTTGACTCATGCTAATAATTTTTCAATATATATGAGGGAAAAGAACATGAAACTGAAGTCAATATAATTTTTTTTTGTCTTTTGGAAAATTTCTAAAGAGAATATAGTACATTTCTCAATTTATAGCTTATTGAATTTAGTGTTATATATAATAAGCATTTAAAAATATCTTTGTCTATATTTGAGATGCCAAGATAAGTGTCTGTAACATAAAAGTATTTCAAAATCTAAAAGCAAAGAAGGCAATTGTATTATAACCAGCATAGTACTATATATCCCAAACCAATAAATTAGTCTGAATTTTCTCTCTCTCTCTCTTTTTTTTTTTTTTTGCTGTGTAGCAAAATTTACTTAACACTTATTCAATCATTTATTCAAGAGCAGTTTCAAATACTTAATATGTATTGGGAAAGGTACTAGATTCTGAGGATATTAAAATGAATTATCAGTGGAGTACACAGAAAGTAAATCAGCAGTTACAAGACAAGATATAATATTTACTATTTATTTAATAGTAAAATATTTAATCAATGATATTTACTATTGATACTTTAGTCATAAGCCTAGAGTACATGACAGGCTCCTTGTTGTTCAAGCTTTTGGCAAGACAGGGAACATGATTTTTCAGGGAAGTCTTCTGAGAATTAATGTTTAAATTGAGAGTTAAAGAGGAATAGAAGCTGTGTGCAGAATAGGGAAAGAAAAAAAGATTTCTAGGTAGCTTCCTCAGTGTGAGTGTGGTAGGTTCAGGTATCTATAAGTGCTAGATCAAAGAAAATATATACTTGACTCTGCTGTGTTTTGTTACTTTCTTTTAAATCCAATATTTAAAACTTAAACCCAATATTTAGCATTTATTAAAATGTTTAATATGCAGAGCTACAGAAAAGTAAAAAGTCAAGATTTCAAAAGAGGAGTCAGAAGGGCAAACAAAATAGTCTTTTTGGCATAAGAAGCACTACCTAATTCAAATAGTATCAATAATATTAAGTACATTTGTGTTCTCTGTAGCAAGCTACAGGAAATGCTAAAGAAAACCCAATAATACTTACACTGCACACAAAACACTTGCAAATGTTAAAAAAAGAATTGGTCTTCAGTATCCACTACTGGAACACCTGTTGACAGAAGAGATGTAGCTAGTTAAACATTCTTAGCATACCAAAGGTTTTAACTTCTGTTATATGAACTGTGAAACATCTTTGGTTTATAATTTCCTCNCCAATAATACTTACACTGCACACAAAACACTTGCAAATGTTAAAAAAAGAATTGGTCTTCAGTATCCACTACTGGAACACCTGTTGACAGAAGAGATGTAGCTAGTTAAACATTCTTAGCATACCAAAGGTTTTAACTTCTGTTATATGAACTGTGAAACATCTTTGGTTTATAATTTCCTCTATTTGGTCTTCTTTTTAATTAATTTATTTTTTAATTGAAGGATAATTGCTTCAAAATTTTGTTGCTTTCTGTCAAACCTCAATGTGAATCAGCCATAGGTATACATTTGGTCTTTTTTAATTCTTAAAGCATTAAAAGATACCAAAGAAATTTTATATTTCCCCAAGTTTTTAAGAATTCACATAAAAACAACAAGTAGATATACCCTCTATTGAATAACTGAGTAAGTTAGGTTTCAGTGAGGAACATTTTCTTCCCAATGAGACAAGCTGAAATAGAACTGATATACCTTGAGCATGTACTAAAATGTTTAATATGCAGAGCTTGCAGAAAAGTAAAAAGTCAAGAATTCAAAAGAAGAGTCAGAAAGGGCAAACAAAATAGTCTTTTTGGCACAAGAAACACTATCTAATTCAAATAATATCAATAATATTAAGTACATTTGTGTTCTCTGTACCAAGCCCTTATGTTCTCAGTATAAACAATCTATTCCCATAATGATGTGCCCTGCAAATAGCCAGGCTCATGCTGCCTCTTTTCCTTTATTTATATGGGTTCAGGGGTTAAAGTATTGACCTAGTTCCTTCAAGGGCTACCTCAAGCTCTTCTTCTTCATGAAGCTTTCTGTTGGCATTCAAAGCCATATCAATCTTCCTGTTCTCTGAAACACCAATATTATCAATACCATACATCTTAGCATCGTTCTTCAAACAGTGATTGAGTAGTTGCCTACACGGTGCTTGGTGCCAGGGAAGCAAAAATAAATTAAGCTTGATGCCTTCTTTCAACACTGCTCAGAGTCCAATCAGGGAGACAGATATAGAAACAAACACAATGGAAATTACATATTCAAGAAATGTCATCAAGGGAACAGAGGCTAGAGTAGTTTGTTTAGTCATATTCTATCTTTATTTAGTTGTTTCACGTATGATTTAATATATCTGTTCTTTGCCTCCTAGCTCTCAGAAGACACTTTAACACTGAATATCTAGTGGTCTATTGAGTAGAATGTTTGGATACATTTTTGTGAAAAAATAACAGTGTCTTTGTAATTTTTCTGTAGATCTAGAACAGTTCCAAAAATTTAAAACTTATTTTAAAAAATAACACTAAAGACTATGCTCCTCGAGAGAGAAGTAATACTTATGAATTACTCAAGTTCCCATTCATTTCATATGTATTCCCCCCTTCTTAGTAATTTTGTTCCCAGAGCCTATTACCTCTTTCCCACATCCAATTTTCTTATCCAGAATTCCCCTACATTCCTCTATATTAGTTAAAACCTGCAAGACGATACAAATTGATTAACATTGCAGTACTTTGAACAGAAACACAAATTCCAATTTTGAGAAAGATGTGTATAGCCAGTTTTAGCATCATAACTTGGAAATATCAGTTAGCCTCATGTGCACATGGAGCCTAAATGCTGCATGTCTGGCTGCTAGACCAGTTTTGACACATAAGGAAAAAAAAAAAGAGAGAGAGAGAGAGAGATTTGTAGCTGTTTCTGGAGGTGACCTGAGATAACAGGATACTCCCCTGTTTTTATTATAACATTTTTCTTGCATCTTCTAGAATGTGATCATACAGTTTCCTATTGCTGCTATAACAAATCACCTGAAACTTAGTGGCTTGAAAGAAAACAAACTTACTGTCTTTTCATTTGAGAAGTCAGAGCCAAAAACAGGTCACATGTCAACAGACCTGAGTTTCTCCTAGTAGTTCTGGGGAGGTTTGTTCTCTTAGCTTTCTCGGCTTCTAGAGACCACTCACGTTCTTTGGCGTGTGGCCCCATTCCGCTAGCTTCAGTCAGGAACATTGAACTGACCCCTTCTCACACTGCCAACTCTCTGGCTCCCCTTCTTCTACCTCCCTCCTCTCCTCTTCCCTTGTGATTACACTGAGCCCACCTAGATGATCCAGGCTAGTCTCCTCATCCCAGAGTCAGTCTGTCAGCAAACAATTCCATCTGCTACATTAATCCCCTTGCCATGTAACCTTTAAAACCTGAAGATTAGGACATGGATATCTTTAGAAGATGCTTATTGTCTCTAGCATGATTCTGACAAAATATTTGCCCTCCTCCGATCAGACATGCCAGAACCAGCTTGGATATCCTCTCTGTCCTTAGAAAACAAGACTGGGTATCCTCTCTGTCCTTAGAAAACACAGCCCTATAAATTGCAACTCATGGTACACACTGAAAATCTTTACTTTCCCTTGAGTTAGGGATTCTGCCATTTTCAGGAGGTACATCTTCTGACTCTGTCTTGTGTGTACTAAAAGTGTATTAGTCACTCATTTGTGTCCGATTCTTTCCGACCCTACACACAGTAGTCCATCAGGCTGGCTCCTCTGTCTGTGGAATTCTCCAGGCAAGAATACAGGAGTGGGTTGCCATTCCGTTCTCCAGGGGATCTTCCCAACCCAGGGATGGAAGTTGGGTCTCTTGAATTGTAGGCAGATCCTTTACCATCTGAGCCACCAGGGAAGCCCTGGTGTGTGATAAAGCTCACTGGATTAAAAGCAAAGTAACTTGTTTTCAGTTTTCTCTTTGAAAGTCAATTTTAACAATTTTAATGATAGCGTATTGGTCAAGATTCTACTGTTTGATCATCAAATCAAAACTGATCCTGACTAGACATTGCTATTGAGAGAATTCAAGTGCCATATCTGTACAGAGAACTGGATAGCAGTATTGCTTTAGCACATTTTATGCTGATTATGAATTTAAGCCTCATTAACAATAGANATCACAAAATAAATTATTTATTACAAAATAATTTGTATTTATTACAAAATAAACCATTTTTTTTTGCTTAGAAATTTTGTAGCTAGGATATAGACCCTCCAAAAACTGACTTGCATATTAATTTATCAATAAGCCCAAAATGATGTGGGCAAATTTTCATATTCATATAGTTAATAACATAGAGGTGGCAGAATTAGAGGAGGAAAAAAGCCATTTAAGAAGTAAAATAGTATACAAATTTCCATATCCTTTGATATTTTGAAAAAAAAAGATTCCAACCTTAAAAGGCTCATGCCACTTCTCAGAAGCTCTGAGTCCCAGTGTAGAGGCTGTAATTTGGAAGGTTGTTGTTATTCAGTTGCTAAGTTGTGTCCGACTCCTTGGGCCCCTTTAGACTGCAGCACGCCAGGATTCCCTGTCCTTCACCATCTCCCAGAGTTTGCAAAAACTCAGGTCCATTGAGTCAGTGGTGTGATCCAACCACCTCATCCTCTGTCACCCCCTTCTCCTCCTGCCTTCAATCTTTCCCAGCATCAGGATTTTTTCCAATGATTTGGCTCTTCACATCAGGTGGCCAAAGTGTTAGAACTTGAGCTTTAACATCAGTGCTTCCAATGAATATGCAGGGTTGATTTCCTTTAGGACTGACTGGAAATTGGGTCAAATCCACTTGCTGATATTGGAAAGCTTCCCTCCAAGAAACTGGGACTTCCCCTGGGATCATATGCAGGTGGCAGCCACTTTGGGAAACTTGCTATACCATGAAGAGACTTATGCTGGCAAGCACCATTTTGGTGTCTTCCCACTCATCTATTAGTGTCAGGGGCTTACCTGCCTGCTAGCAGGCCAGTACAAGTCCTAGGACCCATGGGTCAAGCAGCCCACTTCATAGGGATCTGGCCCCACCCACCAGTGGGCTGGCACCAGCCCCAGCCTGCTAGTCAGCCCAGGACACACCCTTACTTGCCACCAGGCTGTCCTGCAGCCAGCCACCCTGGGACCGGGCCCTGCCCACCAGCAGGCCAGCAGACACCACATGAGACAGGGTCTGGCAGCCAGTTGGACCAGGGGCTGATGTATTTCCTGCCTTAGGCAGACAGAGGAGAAAGTCAAAGTGTCCCTCTTGTTTGGCTGTTTCTTGCATAATTTTCATTCAAAATAATCAATATGCGATTGAGACATGTTTGGGTGTGACCTTGCCCTGGGTCCTGAGTCCAGTTTGTGCCCTGGTCTCTCACTTGGGCCAAAGTCATTCCCCTAATGATTGGATGTGTTGAATATTTTTACTGAGTGGTTTGAAAAGTGCTCCCTGCCACCACACTTGAATAAACATCTGCTTCAGTTGATACATGTTAGAACATTCTTCTCACCTGCAGCAGAGACAACAAATTCTCTATCCCCACCCTACCCCACCTCCCAATTAGCTCTCTTTTTCACTTGCAGCTAACAGGGCATCTGGTGCCCCAGATTCTTACTGGTCATATGCCTGAAGTAGTCACCAATATATTAAAACGTTGAAATACAAACACAAAATTATACAAAGTTTGGCAGAAGACTACAGTAAAATATTTTCCAGGTCTGGAAACTAGTGATAATTTCTCAGCTTTAGAAAAATTTAAAAAGCCATGGAGAAAAGATAGGCAGTTTCAAATTTTCAGAAACATCTTTACCATGGAAATCAGCAAAACTGAGTCATATAAGAAAGCAAACTCCTGCTATATGTAAGTGTTCATGTTCATATCAAACAATTCATGTTCACATTATGCAGAGATTACCTTTGTATTTACAAGAAAAATTTCAAGACCCCCAAGAGATATATAGGCAAGTGAAGCGAAAGTTGCTCAGCCATGTCCAGCTCTTTGCGACCGCATGGACTATGCAGTCCATGGAATTCTCCAGGGCAGAATACTGGAGTGGGTAGCCATTCCCTTCTCCAGGGGATCTTCCCAACCCTAGAATCGAACCCAGGTCTCCCACATCGCAGGTGGGTTCTTTACCAGCTGAGCCATCAGAGAAGCCAACACAGGAATTGAACTGGCGTCTCCTGCATTACAAGCAGATTCTTTACCAGCTGAGCTACCAGAGAAGACTATATAAGCAAGGTTCATGAATAGATCGTTAGCAACCAAGGAAAAGCAAATATTCTGAACATTAAAATAGTTCATCCTCACTGCTAAACTTAGAAATCCATATAAAAAATCAATTTAAATATCATTTAACCCTACTAAGTTGCAGGGAAAGGAGTTCTACTTAGCTTTTATACTGGAGATAAACCAATATGCTTATACAAAACTTGCTGAATTTTGAGCTGCAAAAACCCTAAAGGCAAGCAATATAACAAGTGGCGCAGTGATAAAGAAACAACAGCCAGTGTAGGAGAAACAAGAGATGCAGGTTCAATCTTTGGGTCAGGAAGATCCCCTGGAGTAGGAATGGCCACCCACTCCAGTATTCTTGCCTGGAAAATTCCATGGACAAACAGGCCTGGTGGGCTACAGTCCATGGGGTCGCAAAGAGTCAGACATGACTGAGCACGCACCCGTAACAATGTATAGCAAGAACCAAAAATGTTTATTTTGTCTCAGGAATGTCACCTCTGTAAATTCATCATAAAGATAACTGAATGGAAGGAAAAAAATCAATAGAAAAAAAGAAGCTCATCACAGGGCTGTCAAAGGCTAGCTACACATCTAAACACACAGAGACATGCTCCCTGTATTCTCTGAGTAGCACATAGCATAAATCCTGTAAGAAATATGCCATGCGTTAGAATCATAATTTTGAAGACCATGGAGAAATACAAAGTTTCTGGTGTAAATGGGAAAAGAATAAAAATAAAAATGAACAAAGAGAGGAACTGACACTGTGACTTGTAGTTACAGCAAACATAAAGTTCAGAAGTTAATCTGTAAAACTAAAATTCATGCTAAGTGGCTGGGACTAGAAATAGGCTATTTTTCTAACATTTTAATTATCTTATATTGCTTTTAAGAGCAAAAAAATAAAGAAGCCACTTTGTTCTTTCAAAGGTTTGTTTCTGAAAGGTAAATTGTTTGTCATTCTCAGCACTGTCAAAAGAAAATGGTAAGAATTTCATCTGGTATGGAAATAAATTATACTAAACCCTGTTAAAATCTTGATCTATAGAGAAGGAAAATTCTTGCAGAGAGCTAGAAAAGAAGGTGAGATTTCTTTCCATTTAAGGGAAACCCAAACTTTCATCAGCACCTTAAAATACTGCCGACTCTGGTCACTTAACTATACAAAAGACAAAATAATGTCAAAGACAAGAGAGCTGGAATTAGAGCATCCACATGTCAAAGAAAATAATAGTAAGCTATTCTTCAAGCCCAAGTAGGTATGGGTCCAGCTAAAAGAAACTGCAAAACCTTATACCTAAAGCTCCAGAGACCTCTTTAAACCCTGAGAAAGAGTTTGACAATAAATTGCAAGAAACAGCTACATTAATTCCAAGAAAATAGACAAGTCACTGAATAGCAGATATACCTAGGGATTTCTTATTGTTATAAACTGATGATTAAAATACTCAAACATTCTCATCTTTTAGGCATCACAGCATGAAAATAGAGCTTTTTAATTAATTTGATTTGTATTTCTATCAAAGATAAATATACTTACCATATGAGGCAACAAGTAACTCTATAAAGATTAAAAAAAAAAAAAAAAGCAATATTTTGTGCACCATTTCCTCTTTCCAAAGGATTCACTTTTAGCTAAAACTTTTCATATTTATTTCCTTATCCCTAATAGCTGCCCATAGTGATACTTGTAAATTTTACTTCCATTTTAAGGCACTATGAAGTAAGTAAATAGTACCCTCCTGGTGCCTACTACACAGACACATTCACATGTCTTAATCCTCTGATCTCTGAATTTGGTTAAGATAAACATTCTGTTTTTCTTTACTAGATGCATGGTTGTCACTGCTGAACTATGTCCTTTACCATAATTATTTTTGCTTTTCTGGACAATGTTTTGTTTTTCCTGTAATTATTTTTTTCTGCTCGTCTGATTAGCTTTCTATGCAGTCACCACTGATTTAATTCCCTAAATCTAATGTAACGTTTGGGGCTTCCCAGTGGCACTAGTGGTAAAGAACCCTCCTGCCAGTGCAGGAGAGGTGAGAAACACAGGTCCAGTCACTGGGTGGGGAGGATCCCCTGGAGGAGGGCACGACAACCTACTCTAGTACTCTTGCCTGGAGTATAACAGTATAGAGGAACTTGATGGGCTACTGTCCATAGGGTCTGTCGAGTTGGACATGACTAGCAGGCACACAGTGAGATGTGTAAGCCTCACCTCAACACACTGAAGCAATTTGTTACCGCATTACTTTCATTTTTCTTAAAGAAATCTTTCCTGGAATTATTTACCCTGCATTAGCCTGATTGTCCTTGAATCTGATACATTGTTGTTTTCTTGGGAATGTCTCTCTGATTTATTGGCATTTATTTCACTTTTATTCTTTTTGGAGCCTTGTGTTTTTTCTTTTCGTATTTTCCTCTATCAGGAAATAAAGATTCTAAATAGGAAATCTTTTTCAATCAGAATCATTAAGCCATTGCTCTATTACCTCCAATTTCCAGTGTGTCTATAAAGATTATCTAATGCCATTCTGATTGTGACAATATCAGGTCATCTTGTTTGTACCATTTGGAAATTTCAGGGTGATAGGTGTCGATGTACGACTTTTTCATCCACTATTCTATATACTTGGAGAGGGAACTCTGTCTTGAAAATGAGATTCATTTCTATGTATTTTTCCTAAGTTGCTTCTTTGATGATTTTCTCTTGTGTATTTTCTATTTCCCTTGTTCTGGCAGTCACACTGTTGTGATCTTGGATCACCTGGACTGGTTCATTAATCATGTTATCTTTTCTCTCTGGCTTTACATATCTTTATCTCTTTTATAAATCTCCAAAAAATCACTATAGAAATTAGGGAAAGGAGATTTCCCTAATCTTATCTTCTTATTCTTGTTTTTTATTTTTATAATATTTCAATAACCAAGAATTCACTTTACAACTAGATGTTCCTTTTTGTGGCATGTTTTTATTTAATTAGTATGGTACATTTTCTTATTGCTTTACAAGTATCACAGACATTATAAATATTTTCTTCTGCCTTAAAAGTCCATATTTACTCTAAATCAAGAGGTCATATAATATGGTGATTATTAACTCCAGTAACTAAGTACCTGCATTCAAGTCAGAACCCCACTACTTATTAGTTAATGTGACCATGGGAAAGTTCGTTAACCCTTTAAAATTGCAGTTTATTTATCTATCAATATTATAGATGATAGAGTTGTTCTGAATATTAAATAAATAATACTTATAATACACAGAAGAACTATGAAAAAAAAGATCTTCATGACCCACATAACCACAATGGTGTGATCACTCACCTGGAGCCAGACATCCTGGAATGGGAAGTCAAGTGGGCCTCAGGAAGCATAACTACGAACAAAGCTAGTGGAGGTGATAGAATTCCAGTGGAGCTCTTTCAAATCCTAAAAGATGATACTGTGAAAGTGCTCCACTCAATATGCCAGCAAATCTGGAAAACACAGCAGTGGCCACAGGACTGGAAAAGGTCAGTTTTCATTCCAATCCCAAAGAAAAGCAATGCCAAAGAATGCTCAAATTACCACACAATTGCACTCATCTCACACGCTAGCAAAGTAATGCTCAAAATTCTCCAAGCCAGGCTTCAATAGTACGGGAACTGTGAACTTCCATATGTTCAAACTATATTTAGAAAAGGCAAAGGAACCAGAGATCAAATTGCCAACATCTGTTGGATCATTGAAAAAGCAAGAGAGTTCCAGAAAAACATCTATTTCTGCTCTATTGACTATGCCAAAGCCTTTGACTGTGTGGGTCACAATAAACTGTGGAAAATTCTTCAAGAGATGGGAATACCAGACCACCTGATCTGCCTCCTGAAAAATCTGTATGCAGGTCAAGAAGCAAAGATTAGAACTGGACATGGAACAACAGACTGGTTCAAAATTGGGAAAGGAATAGTTCAAGGGTGTATATTGTCACCCTGCTTATTTAACTTATGCAGAGTACATTATGTGAAATGCTGGACTGGATGAAACACAAGCTGGAATCAAGATTGCCAGGATAAACATCAATAACCTCAGATATGGAGAAGGCAATGGCACCCCACTCCAGTACTCTTGCCTGGAAAATCCCATGGACGGAGGAGCCTGGTCTGCTGCAGTCTATGGGGTCACGAAGAGTCGGACACGACTGAAGTGACTTAGCAGCAACCTCAGATATGCAGATGGTACCACCCTTATGGCAGAAAGCAAAGAAGAGCTAAAGAGCCTCTTGATGAAATTGAAAGAGAAGAGTGAAAAAAAGTTGGCATAAAATTCAACATTCAAAAAACTAAGATCATGACATCTGGTCCCATCACGTCGTTGCAAATAGATGGAAAAACAGTGGAAATGGTGACAGATTTTATTTTGGGGGGCTCCAAAATCACTGTAGATGGTGACTGCAGCTATGAAATTAAAAGACATTTACTCCTTGGAGGAAAATTATGACCAACTTTGCCAACAAATATCCATTTAGTCAAAGCTGTGGTTTTTCCAGTAGTCATGTATGGATATGAGAGTTGGACTATAAAGAAAGCTGAGTGCTGAAGAATTGATACTTTTGAACTGTGGTGTTGGAGAAGACTCTTGAGAGTTTCCTGGATAGCAAGGAGATTCAACCAGTCCATCCTAAAGCAAATCAGTCCTGAATACTCATTGGAAGGACTGATGCTAAAGCTGAAGCTCCAATACTTTGGCCACCTGATGCAAAGAACTGACTCATTTGGAAAGACCCTGATGCTGGGAAAGATTGAAGGTGGGAGGAGAAGGGGATTACAGAGGATAAGATGGTTGGATGACATCACTGGCTCATGGACATGAGTTTGAGTAAGCTCTGGGAGTTGATGATGGACAGGGAAGCCTGGCATGCTGTAGTCCATGAGATTGCAGAGAGTTGGACATGACTGAGCGACTGAACTGAACTGAACTGAATACTTATACAGTACTCACAACAATGCTTGACATAAAGTAAGCTCTATAAATGCCTATGTTAAATGAGAAGCTGATCATTTTTTCCCCATTTGTTAGTTTTGGACTTTCTTTGGAAGGAATGATGCTAAAGCTGAAACTCCAGTACTTTGGCCACCTCATGCGAAGAGTTGACTCTTTGGAAAAGACACTGATGCTGGGAGGGATTGGGGGCAGGAGGAGAAGGGGACGACAGAGGATGAGATGGCTGGATGGCATCACTGACTCGATGGACGTGAGTCTGAGTGTATTCCGGTAGTTGGTGATGGACAGGGAGGCCTGGCATGCTGCGATTCATGGGGTCGCAAAGAGTCAGACATGACTGAGCGACTGAAATGAACTGAACTGAACTGATTCATACATTACTTTAGATATTTTTTGATGTCCAGTTTATGCACAGATATATTTCTAGAGTACCAAAGAGATGACAGCAGATAAAGAATCTGCCTTCTCTGCAGGAGACACAGAAGACACAAGTTTGATTCCTGGATCAAGAAGATCCCCTAGAAAAGGAACTGGAAAGCCACTCCAGTATTCTTGCCTGAAAATTCCCATGGTCAGAGGAGCCTTGTGGGCTACAGTCCAAAGGGTTGCAAAGAGTCAGACATGACAAAGCGCACACACACACACACACACACACACACACACCCCCCACACACAAAGAGATGACTGAAAATTCTATGCCTGCTAAGGGTCTTTCCATTTGCAAACTTCACCATAGGCCATTTGATTGGGGAGCCCTGGATATCACTATGTTCATACCTTGGGCTTGTCAAATCCCCTGTCTGAAGAGTACACATCTTCTTGTAAGATAAAGAAAGATGGTGATGTCTTTCAACCTTCAGTATAAATGTTTACTTAAGCTTTTCTTTAAGGTATTTCTACCCATCACTCTGTTTTGTGGTTTCTGGAGAATGAACTCCAGTGTTCAGGCTGTTAGGATGAGCTAAATTAGGGAAGAAGACCTGGGTAACCAACCTTCTCTTAAAGCAAATTTCATCATTTAAGTCCTTTCTCAGATTTTCTTGTCACTGGCTTACAAAATCACATTCTCTGAGCTGGTCAGTTAATAATCACTTACCCTCAATTTTCCAGGTTCCAATGCCCTCAGCAAAAGTGATTTCTTATCTTGTTTATAAATCCTTTTGTTATTTTGCTATTTATATCTTGTTATAAGTCCTTTTGCTATTTTAAAAGGGATTTTTTACAGAGAATAAAGGTGAAAGTGAATGTTCACTTTACTATCTCCACCAAGAATGTGAAATGCCTATTTAAGACAATGAAAGGCAATTATTAGTGAAAAAAAAACATTGTCTAGTTGTACCTAAGCATTTATCTCTATAAATTTCTTTTTCTTTAGAAAGCATTGATATTTTTGGAATAGCACTGTGGAATAATTGCATCCATTTAACAATTCTCTTCTCAATAATAAAGCAGAAAGAATACCTTAGTTCTGAATCCAACCAAGATATTCACTCCTCTGCTCAGCCAGCATCGGTCTCTCTGCAAAGGACTTGCCAGTGGTGCTAGTACTCAGCACCAACCCCTACACATTGCCTTCTTTACATTATGTTTAAGCGTGTAAACATACATGAGGTTGTCTGTTTGTGAGGTGCTATATCTCAATTGTTTTTCCATCTTCCATGAAAATTGTTCCAAAAGAGATTTTAGAAAAGCTAAAGTGCTTCGGAGAGAGCTCAGAGAAGCATCATCTTCAGAAATAATTCAGAAGAGGTCAGCAAAAAGAGAGTGAGAAAGTGAGAAACAGCAGCGGCCAGAATATTCACTTTCTCTGTATCTAATGCGGAGAGAGAAGGCTTGCTTTTCAGGTCTGAATTTTGCTATAACCAGTGCTGTACTTTTCAACAGAATGTGCTTTATGGTAAGAGTTATTTCAGGAAAAGCCTTTTTTGCCTTACACTCTGTTGGGGGAAAACAAATTAAGGGCATTAAGTTGGGAGTAGGTGTAGTTTTTTATAACAGGGTTTCAGCAGTGCTAATTAATATTGCCAAGTTTAGCTATTCATCTATTCCATTTTTTAATTAAATAAAATTATAAGTGAATGGAAAGACATTACTAATCCATGGTTAGTACTACGGGGCTTCAAAGCAATGACTGTCACTATAATATTACATCAGTGGTACTGTGATGGCAGCAAAATCTTTACTGCAGACAGGTATCTAGGGGAAATCTGCAGCCTATCAGTACTGTACCCTCAAACCTACTAGAGATAAATATGACAGCAGAATTGGAGCATAACATCTCAATCCCGAGTCAACTGAGTTTATCCTCTTTTGAAACACTCTGTCTCTTTCCATCCCATGTTCCACCCCATGCAAATGTTCTGACAAGTATAAATATCAAAGGGGCACAGTGAATGATTTAAACACATAACTGCTAATGCTGCTGCTGCTGCTGCTAAGTCACTTCAGTCACGTCCGACTCTGTGCGACCCGAGACGGCAGCCCACCAGGCTCCCCCATCCCTGGGATTCTTCAGGCAAGAACACTGGAGTGGGTTGCCATTTTATTCTCCAATGCATGAAAGTGAAAGTGAAGTCACTCAGTCCTGTCCAACTCTTCGCAACCCCATGAACTCCAGCCTTCCAGGTTCCCCTGTCCATGGGATTTTCCAGGCAAGAGTACTAGAGTAGGTCGCCTGTGCCTTCTCCAAACTGCTAATGAGCAAAATATTTCTCTTCTTCCTTACATACCATCTTTCTGTAAAGTTAGTTCCTGAAATTATCAATATCTGTTAACAGAACACTTGCCCTATAAATTTGTCCAAACTAAACAGAGTTATTATATTATTATCTTACTAAGTTTTTAAAAGTATATTCAATTATTAAACTTCACCTCAGGTTGTTCCATTTTGCACCCAAATTCAAGATAATCATCTTGAAAAGCATTTTTTAATGTACAAAATGGTTTGTATTTTACTCCTAAACGGTGTTTTGCTTGGTGGTCTTTAAAATTAGACCACTGAGCCCTCATTATTTTCTTTTCAAAAATTAAAGAGCTATATTTATGAATACAAAGATATGTTTTTTATATTATTATATTTCATATGAAAATATATTTTTTGAGCAAGACAATGAATCCCCTGAGCCAGCCCCACAAAAGTATATTTTTCCATCATGTAAAATACTCCCACACCTCTGACTATATATTGGGCTTTGATTTGGAGAGGAATAGAGAAGAAGATTGTAACATCGTGTGGAAAAGTGAATTTTAATTGTAGTAGATAGGCAACAATATTCAAAAATATCAGAAATTTAAATCACTGATTCCCCATTACTTTCTTTTCTTAAAACATATACAAGCTGTGAGACAGAAACACGCCCTGGTTACCTAGCTGAGTGATGTGTCGCTCGCTGCCTATTCATTCACATACGGCCTGATAAAGATTGAAATTGTAGGGAATGCTAATAGAAAGACAGACTGTGAAGTTCTTCTGCAGAGGCTATTACTTGATGCAAATGAAAAATGCAGAACACAGTGCTCTGGGCTCTTTGGCCCATTCTGCTGAATTGAAAGGGAAAATGGAAAAGGCTCCAATTATTCCATTTATTAGCTTGATGAGTTTTTATAACATGAAACACATATGTGATTAATGAGGATTTTATGTAGACTGTGCATAAAAAACTTCATCTACAAAAAGCAAATAGTGTTATTTTCTGGCTAGTGAAGGTGAAAATGAAATGTAAAATACAGTTGATTGACTTAAATTTAATATATAAAAGGTAACACTAGTTAATAGAGTATTGATTAAAGATATAAAAAGAGATGGCGACAATTCATCACATGTCTTTGTTTTAGGTCCTCAGCATGACTGCTTAATAAACATCTTTTCTTGTAAGTGATTTATACTTTCACATTACTTCTTTCATATTTTGTTTCTTTTTCCTATAGAAATATCAAAATCACATGCTACCATTACCAGCAGCATATATTCATGCAAAAAAATATTTAAAAAAACTCCGAGTTTAACATCTTAAATAGGATTGATCTTAAAATAGGAGCAGACGCCAAAGGGTTAGAAGTAAATATAACTAGAACACATCAGCTTGAATCAGTCAATTAGTTCAGGCTCAAACCTATAATTGAAAAATAAATATAGCTATAATCTTCATGTTCTTAATTCACATAATATTAATTTTCAAGTAATTTAAATATATGATTAATTCATATATTTTATATGAATTTATAGTTTATTTTATATAAATTTATAATATAATTTGCTTCTATAAAATACTTGTATCTTGGTAATTTTATAATATATCAAATATTTAAAATAATTTTTAAATCTTAAGAGAATTCAGTTTTTTATTGAATTTACCTCTTCTTCCCTGTTACTGGGTTATACTCCCCATATATAGACAACTGACATCCTCAAACCACACACTCTTATCAGCTTCTATTCAATATTTAGCTCTGTGAAAGAGAAGGAATCCACATAGCCTCTCCCCAGGGTTATGCAAAAACAATTCTGAATCCTAATTCAAGAAAAAAATTAAACCACTNTCACATAATATTAATTTTCAAGTAATTTAAATATATGATTAATTCATATATTTTATATGAATTTATAGTTTATTTTATATAAATTTATAATATAATTTGCTTCTATAAAATACTTGTATCTTGGTCATTTTATAATATATCAAATATTTAAAATAATTTTTAAATCTTAAGAGAATTCAGTTTTTTATTGAATTTACCTCTTCTTCCCTGTTACTGGGTTATACTCCCCATATATAGACAACTGACATCCTCAAACCACACACTCTTATCAGCTTCTATTCAATATTTAGCTCTGTGAAAGAGAAGGAATCCACATAGCCTCTCCCCAGGGTTATGCAAAAACAATTCTGAATCCTAATTCAAGAAAAAAATTAAACCACTCTATATGCAACAACTTCATCCTTTGTTTTCCTCTAGGTCTTGACACATAAACTGATGGGTAGATCCCTAAGCAGCACACTTCAGCCCTCCTGAGAATACCTCATGGAGTGCATATTGTTCTGTTACTCACAAATCCTGGAAGTGAACAGAATAAAGGAACAATCACCCTACTTATCGTACTGCATTTTAAACATTTTCTTCTTTTTCTGGAACCACTGGTTAATATGAAGCTACACTTGACAATTTGAACTTTAGCAAGAAATCTACAACTCTGTCAAAACAAGTATTACCTGTTTTACTATTACTGCATGTTCATTATATGGCCAAATAAATGGACTGTGATCCAGCATAGGATGAATAGCCAGAATGGCCAGTTTATCAGTCCAGTTGGCAATCTGGTCAGTTGGTCCAAGAAACATCTAGCTAGAGCCAATGGATAGTTCATAGGAAAATATATTGAATATTTCTATTATGTCCTACTTAAGTTTCATAGATAACTTTCAACATATAAGAACATAAAAATACAGTAATGTGTTACATTTATTGATGATAGAAAAACAGGATTAAGAGCTGCATTATTCTGCTCACAAATAGGATCCTGCAAAGTTGAGAACATCCTAGGGTAGAACTGTTTTCTCCTCCTTGAAATGATGTAATAAAAGAGTAAAAGTATTTGCTGGACTAGTATTTTAAAAGGAAGCACAGATTTTAGGCTTGAACTAAAAAGGAAACAAAACCTTAGCATATGTTTTTGCTCCAAATTTCTCATTTATGGTTAAAAAAATGTACAGTACATCTCTGCATGTCTACCTTCTATAGTCAAGTGTAATCATTCTTGCCATATACCCCCAAGATAATAGAAACTAATACCATTTTGCTGGAATAATTTTGAACCTTCAAAAAAAAGCTGCTGAATATGGTTAAGTATTATTATTAATCACTAGCTATGCTCAGGATCAATATAGCTGCATAATAAATTTAGCTTAGCCTGAATTATGCCTGAAGATGTATTTAAACAATTATGTGATTCTTCTACATAGTTATGTAGACCATACAACCCAAATTTTCCAGCTCCATTCCAGAGTTAAATATCATATTTCATTGTCAGCACATGTGTCCTGGTTTTTATTTTGAAAAATTTAGTCACTTTATATATCAGTGATATTCCAAGATTCATATTTATGTGGTGTATTCTCATTAAAATTTCTTCTTGCTGCTTTACTAAATACAACTCTCCATGGAAATAATATTGAAACACCATATTATTTCCAAAGTTTCATGAGCATGTATTTTTTCCTTTTACCTAATTAGGCCAAAAGTTGGTATAAACAGTAAAAGATAACATTACACTGTTTGCCATTCTTCCTTCTCCTGTATAGTCATCAAATTACTAAATCAATATTAGCTACAATACGCACAAAATCAATCACTGTTCAGTCTAAAACGTAACAGAGATTTTCCCACAACTGATATAAACCATATCTTCACAGAAGATATATTAGGAACACAGTATGCAAAAATACATGGCTACTTGTAATAACTTAAGTTTGTAATATTCCTTTTGTTTTACAAAGTAACTGCACATTTATTTTTTTTAGATTTTATTAGAACTAACTCTGTAAGGTTACCATTTCAAAGGGGCAAAGGTGTTAGAGCAAGACCCTAAATGATGGGGTTTTGTCAGTTCAGCCATGTCTGTCTGGATCCTTAGGAAAGATATAAAAACTGAACTACTGTGGCAGACAACCAGGAGCATATTTCTTCAAGCTGCTGCTTAAAGATCTCCCTTTTAATATTCTAAGTGGTAAAGAGGGAGATGAAGTCAAGAAACTCAAAGTTGACTTAAAGAAAATTGGATGGAAGTTGAGAGAATAGATGATTCTGAGCATAATTTACTGTGGGTATTTTTTGACTTACATTCATGCCTTGCCTGGTTGCTAGGAAGAGGTGAGCTGATCGGAACAAAGAAGAACAGCCAAAAGAAATGAATATACCCTTACAAGTAAGAGTATAGTAGTTTTAGAATATGAACAAAAATTCTTCAGTACTGTGACTATCAAGAGATAGAGGTCTGCCCCTTTCTTTTAAATCTGGGTGGAGTTGTGACTGCTATAACCACAGAATATGATGGACACAGCACCATATGACTTCTGAAGACAGTTCATATAAAACCATGCAGAGTTTTCCTTGTTTTTATTGGAACGATTGCTTTTGGAATCTCAAGCTCCATATCTGACTATCCTGAAGTCTTTATGCCATGAAGAAATCTCAGGCACCAGAAGAATCTTCCAGACACCTGTTAGTGAAGAACAGATAATTCCAGCCTCCAGTCATTCAAGTCATCCACAGCCACTTGGGTCTTCCCAGTTGTGATCCATATTATAGGGACAAACTATCCCCACTCTGACCTTTCTAAACTGATTCACAGAACCTGTGAGCATAGAAGAATTATTTGTTTTGTGTCTTTAAGCTGTGGGGTAGTTTGTTACACAGTAATGGATAGCAGATACAATGGATAAATGTAATACTGAATACATGTCAGGACAGAGTTTTTCTCCAGTTCTTTCTAGGAGCAAGGCTTTGGTAAGAGAAGAGAGTGAGAGAGAGAGAGAGAAACCCATATGCATTTACTCAGCCATATCTAATTCTTTGCAATCCCAGTGACTGAAGCCTGCCAGGCTCCTCTGTCCATGGGATTCTCCAGGCAAAAAAAATGGAGTGGGTAGCCATTCCCTTCTCCAGGGGATCTTCCTGACCCATGTCTCCCATAGATTCTTTACCATCTGAGCTCAAAAAGGTCCTCCTTTAGCTTTAGAATGGATATAAAGTGGCTAAGAGAGGCAGTCAAAAGTAACAAGACAAAATTTTGTTGTTTTTATAGCAATTTCCTTCTGGAAAATGTGAAGCATCTAAATTTTCCGGTCACACTTAGTGAATGGTCTATTGCGTTTTCAACTTCAGTAACAAAGAGAAACTGAAGAACTTTGCCTATAGGTTAAAGAACGCAGTCTGGATCTTTTAATGAGAGCAGTGGTAGAAAATGCAAAGAGAAACATGGAAGGAAAGGGGGAGGGAGGGAGAAGA
>SJYA01000848.1:1179818-1324537 GCA_006410615.1 Neotragus moschatus | reverse complement strand
GGGAGGGAGAAGAGGAGGGGGGAGGGGGGGAGAGAAAATACCCATCTGAGATGGGTGCTGTAGGCAGAAAATTAATGTTCATTCCTTACATCAAGGCAGTTGTACAATCAGCAAAGAGAAGTTTCTCTTCATTTAATTTTGGAGAGTTGAGATCGACTAAAATACAGAAAGAAATCACCTCAAAGCCTAATCCAACAGCCTGCTGCTGCTGCTGCTATTGCTTCAGTCATTTCCAACTGTGCAACCCCATGGATGGCAGCCCACCAGGCTCCCCCATGTCTGGGATTCAGGCAAGAACACTGGAGTGGGTTGCCATCTCCTTCTCCAAAGCATGAAAGTGAAAAGTGAAAGTTAAGTCGCTTAGTTGTGTCCAACTCTTTGCGACCCTGTGGACTGTAGCCCACCAAGTTCCTCCATCCATGGGATTCTCCAGGCAAGAATACTGGAGTGGGTTGCCATTTCCTTCTCCAGGGGAACTTCCCGACCCAGGGATGGAACCCAGATCTCCGGCATTGCAAGCAGACGCTTTAACCTCTGAACCACCAGGGAAGAAGAGAAGCTACTGTTTCAGGCTTCAGCGATGCCCCTTCTTTCTCACTCATTAGTTTATATTTCTTCTAGGAATCTTTTCTATGTATTTGTAGTTTTAAAAATATCAGTTTTTAAGTTTTATCTGACCAATTTCTCACCACAAATAACAAAAGAAAGATGATAGTTTAATAATTTGTTGTTGTTGCCAAACCACATGGGTTGTGGGATTTTAGTTCCCCAACCAGGGATTGAACCTAGGCCCTCAGAAATGAGACCATGGAGTCCTAACCACTGGACTGCCAGGGAATTTACAATAATTTGTTATTAAAATTTAGCACAAGAAGTTCACGTCCCAACAATGAAAAGACAGTGTATTTCAAAGGTATTTTATAACTAGTCTGAAAAGTCTGGAAGGAAGGCAGAAAAAAAGACATTGTTTATTTGCATTTTAATAGAGTAAGAATCCCATTTTGAAAACTGCTGCAGTTTTATTTTAAACCAAACCATGTTTGAATATGCCCATTTCAGCATTTTTAAACACTTCTGTTTCCCATTAAGCCGCTACATATATTTAATTTCCTCAGTTGAAACTCCTTTGAGATAACAATATACAGAAAAACGCCTGAGCACTTTGGGCAATCCACAAACCACAATTACAAGACAGTTGTAATAGTACCTGTATAGTGTGTTCCATCTCAGTGGCTAGAAAAGGACCGAATCTGACAAAATAAATTCTTGCTCTCCTGAGTGGACAGACTCTACTACACTCGCTCAAAAATGACTATATCATATATTGCCACTTTTAGGGAAAATTTTATATTCATATGCTTCCTTTCTACTTGACACTAAACTAAATGAATAGAGTGAGTTCAAATATTTTATTTTGTCCAGTGATGTTGTAAATCATGTTGAACATCTAAAGAATCTCTCTTGTGAGGTAGTTTATTACCAAATATTTACACAAGAAATGTGAAGGGATGTGGTATTCATTCGCATAGGAAAGAAACTAGAAAATTGCAACTGTTGAACTACTGTTTATGTAATGAGGTCTATAACTTCTAATTTTAAGTTAGTGCCACTTACTCCTCTATTGGGGAAATTAACTTTCACTAGTTAATTAGAAATAAATGCGTTACACTGAGAGATTATTCTACCCGTCAATAAAACTGATTCTAGGATGTTTTGATGCCCGTCACTCTAAAAGCCATAAATCTTGAAAATAACACTGTCAATTCTTAATAATCTATAAATTAATCTCTCTTTCCCTCATTCCCTCCTGTTTCAGAGGAGGAATTACCCTAGTCTTTTTCATGACTCATGAGTCTATGTGCTGCTTTCAGTTATTGCTGCCTTTTACAGAGAAATCCTTTGCTACTGGAGGACACTCTAAGAGTTGAAAGAGATTGACTTGTAGGAGTAAATAGACCTCAGTTCTGCTGTTCCTGCTGCTAAGTCACTTCAGTCATGTCCGACTCTGTGCGACCCCATAGATGGCAGCCCACCAGGTTCTGCTGTCCACAGGATTCTCTAGGCAAGAATACTGGAATGGGTTGCCATTTCCTTCTCCAAGACCTCAGTTCAGACCTTGATAACTCACTGTTTCCTAATTCCTAGAGGTGTGACCTTAGGGGAATTACTCAATCACCTTGTACATTTAGGTAAAGAGTTTGTAAAACTCTTTCCTCTATGGTATGAAAAAATTGGCCTTTGGTTAACTTTAGAAAAATGACTCCTGTGTGGTAAATTGGATTTGGATGGGAGGAGCTAGAAATGTACTCTGAATACATTACAGGAAAGCCATAGGTATTGACTTCCCTTAATGTAAAGACTCATAACTAGCAACTTCCTCACTGTTTCCATTGTTTCCCCATCTATTTACCATGAGGTGATGGGACCAGATGCCATGATCTTAGTTTCTGAATGCTGAGTTATAAGCCAGCGTTTCACTCTCCTTTTTCACCTTCATCAGGAGGCTTTTTAGTTCCTCTTCATTTTCTGTCATAAGGGTGGTGTCATCTGTATATCTGAGGTTATTGATATTTCTCCCAGCAATCTCAATTCCAGCTTGCATTTCATCCAGCCCGGCATTTCACATGATTTACTCTGCATATAAATTAAATAAGTATGTTGACAGTATAAAGCCTTGACATACTTCTTTCCCAATTTTGGCAGTCCATGGTTGCTTGTCCGGTTCTAACTGTTCCTTCTTAACATGCATACAGATTTCTCAGGAGGCAGGTAAGGTGGTCTAGTATTCCCATCTCTTTAAGAATTTTCCACAGTTTGTTGTGGTTCACACAGTCAAAGGCTTTAGTGTAGTCAAAGAAGCAGTAGTAGATGTTTTTTCTGGAATTCTCTTGCTTTTTCCTATAATCCAACTGATAAACAAACTTTGTTTTTATTACCGTCCTTTTTGCAACTCCCCAAAATGGAGTGGAATGAGAAAAGGACATGTGCTTCCTGCTTGTGCAATTCCATCCCTCTGTATTTTAGGGCCAGATTTTGAGATAGGTTTTGTGCAGGAAATACTGCTAGAAATTGAAAGATAAGTCCTCTTGGAACTAAGTGTCCTTTTATATAAACAGAGGCAACTAATTCTCTTATGGACCTGTGAGGGGAATGAGAGCAGAAACATTTAGTAACTTTCCAAAAATCCCAGAGCAAGTATTATCTCTCTTTAGAGGCCACCTTATCATTGATTGAAATTGTTCAAAACTTGCCACAGTTGTCTGATAATACACCCCCCAACACACAAACACATAGACGTACTAAATCATTCCAAATGATAAGAAAATAAGATAAAGTAGAAAACTAAACATAAATCCAAGAACCAGAGGAATTCTCAGATCCTGGGTCTGTGGGAGTGATCTCACCTGGTCTTCCTACAGGTGACTATTGGGACATTTGCTCTCTGCAAAGCAAGATGGAGTTTTACATTCGTTGCATCTGTTTGTCCCAATCTTCCTTTGATCTTGACCCTCAGCTCAACAACAACAAAGGATTGCCTCCCCTTCTTCTTCTAAAGTGAAGTGAAGTGAAGCCGCTCAGTCGTGTCCGACTCTTTGCGACCCCATGGGCTGTAGCCTACCAGGCTCCTCTGTCCCTGGGATTTTCCAGGAATAGTCCTGGAGTGGATTGCCATTTCCTTCTCCAGGGGATCTTCCCTACCCAGGGATCAAACCCAGGTCTCCCGCATTGTAGACAGACGCTTTACCGTCTGGGCCACCAGGGAAATCTTCTTCTAAAGCTCTCTATAATTTTTAAATCTTTCAAAGAACGTGTGTTTAATTCTCTCTAGCACCTGTTTCCTTGTTTGCCTGCCCAGTTCAAGCGTAAATTCCACAGTGAGAGCAACCATAAATTACTTATAGGATAACCCCCAGGATTCAGTACATAGTATGTCCTTACCAAATATTCTAAAAATTAATAGATGAGCTAATACAATGAGGAGAATGTATTTGTTTGCTCTGTTATTTATTATCTAAATATATAGTATATTGTATATATTATATAATATATACATTATATATTGGCGTATACTTGCTTTACACTGCTGTGTCTGTTTCTGCTATGCAACAGTGTGAATCAGCTATATGTATGTATGTGTATAAGTATATCGGAGAAGGCAATGGCACCCCACTCCAGTACTCTTGCCTGGAAAAATCCATGGATGGAGGAGCCTGGGGGGCTGCCATCCATGGGGTCGCTAACAGTTCGACACGACTGAGGGATTTCACTTTCACTTTTTACTTTCATGCATTGGAGAAGGAAATGGCAACCCACTCCAGTGTTCTTGCCTGGAGAATTCCAGGGACGGTGGGAGCCTGGTGGGCTGCAGTCTCTGGGGTCGCACAGAGTCAAACACGACTGAAGTGACTTTGTAGTAGTAGTATAAGTATATACATAAATAGACCGTCTCTCTTGAGCTTCCTACCCCTCTAGGTCATCACGGGCTACTGAGCTGAGCTCCCTGTATTGCAGAGCAGCGTTCCACTAGCTAGCTGTTTCACACACGGTAGTGTATATGTGTCAGTACGACTCTCAATTCGTTCCACCTTCTCCTCCGCTCACCCCACGCCCACAGTACTGTTCTCTGTGCTTGCGTCTCATTCCTACCCTGCAAATAGGTTCATCTGAGTGAGTCAGTGGAGACAGTGATATTTGTCTACATAATAATGCAAATTTCTGTTTCTGCAGACAGAGGTAGACATATGTTTAAAACTTATGTCACTAAATATCATATACATATAAGCATTTAAGGCCATCTGATGATTCCTGATATATTTCACTGGCCTTAATAAAGACTTTATGGGGCCCAGAGCATGTATGCCAGGCTGTTGCTAGTTTAAGGTAAATAATTAAATAAATAATATTTTTAAAATAACAGTCAAAGAAACTAAATCTCCTTTTACTCAGAATAGAACAATTTTCTTCTATCTTATTATAAAAGAAGCTATATAATCACCAAGCCTCAGAAATCTTTAAGAAGAGAGAACTGGGAAATCTATTTTACCTCTGAAGGGATTTTGGGGAAGAAGATAAGCAATAAATTCATGACTAGATCCTAAAAGACAAGAAGGTTACTAATGCACTATGTGTGTATTAAACCATCAAAGTTTACTCACAAAAGGAAATAAAAGTTGACCTTCCTGAAACATTTAAGGGAATTTGTCCTATATTTGTACTGGAAAGACAGAAGCAAAGGTCTAGGGGTCATAGGGATAGGTTGCAAGGAAGAATTCTTATTTTTACCCTTAGCAAAAGCAAATTAGAAACATATACACAGATATTTGATTTGTTTGATAAAAAAGAAATCTCTTCAGTGACTCTTCATCATCTTACAAACAAGCCCCTGCCGTATTCTAAAAGACCTCACTTACTTAAGCTCTTGAATTAATAAGGAATGTGTAGATTACAAAGAAACTCAACTCAAAATAAGCTAAACAGAAAGGAGATTTGGTTGGCTAGAAAATCTATTTCCTCATGAAAGAGTTGATCAACCAAACTAATCAATGAGCTTGCATGGTAATGCAGGCTGACCTCAGAAACCAAAGGAACAAGAGTGCGAGCACTGTAGGATGACCCCCAGGCCTCAACTCAGCTTCTTTCTCTTGTTTGTTGGGGGTTTTATTTTGGGCCATACCATGTGGCTTGTGTGATCTTAGTTCCCCAACCAGGGATCCAACCAAGGCCCTTGGCGGTGAAAGAATGGAGTAGTAAACACCTGATCAGCCTCCTCCTGCTCAAAAATCTCTTATTCCAAACTAACAAACTGCACATGTGGCAAAAATATGGCTTCTGGTAAAACTCAGGTTTATGTCTGAGTGCTTCAGCATTGAAAGAGTTACTGGACTTTCTAGATGCCAAGGGCATGTCTCAGCTTGGATAGAGTACCCAATATGTATCAGAGAACAGTAATGGGGGAACAAGGTCACATAAGAACATGAGAGCTCCCTTAGTGTCCGTGTGGATGGAGGGAAGAGACAGCTATTTCCAGAGGAAGGAGAGCTATTCCTGAGAGAGTTGTCACCAGTCCAAAAAAAAAAAAAAAAATTTGACTTTTATAAGTAGAGTAATAGCCCCCAATGATGTCCATGTTTTATCATCCTAGTGCCAGGAACCTGTGAATATCTTACTTCAGATGGTAAAAGGGACTTTGTGATGAAGTTACAGTTTTTGAAATGGGGAGATTATAATGGATTACTTGTGTAGACTGTGTACACCCAATATAATCACATTCTTGTAAAAGAAAGAAGCAAGCAGGAAAGTCAGAGAAAGATAGGAAGATGCTATGCTTCTGGTTTTGAAGATGAAAGAAGGAACCATAAGCCAAGAAATACAGTCTGCCTTCAGAAAGTGAAAAAGGCAAGGAAACATTCTCTCTGAAGCTCCAAAAGAACACAACCATGCTGACACTTTAATTGTAGCCTAGCCAATCCCATTTTGGACTCCTGACTTCCAGAACTGTAATGTAACAGTACCAAGTTTGTGGTACTTTGTTACAGCAGCAGTAGGAAACTAATTCCCAGTCTGTCTATTGTAACCTTACTCCTTTAAGCAGCAGGCTATACATGTCATGTTCCAACATATGCAATTTTCTGTTATTTTGAAAGTATAATATAAAATTAAAACTTTGCCCTCGCCAGTTATGTTTAGTGTATGTTTTTGCAGCATGTCTTCTAACAACAGCCCTCTGGACTGATCTCTAAGAGACCATAAGTGACTTAGTGGACAAGTCGTGTCTCTACTTCTCCTTTGAAATACAGCCCCGTCAGTAGAATCCATTGACCAATATTGCTTCTTGAGAAGTCTCTCCTCCACATTTTTAGATTAGTGTTCTCTCTTGCTAATTTGGTATTGAGGTATATTTGACAATTAAGAGTTATGTATATTTAAAGTCTACAATTTGATGATTGGATAAATATAAAAATAATCAACACATTCAATATTTACATATCTAGGTTAGTTCAGTTCAGTTCAGTCGCTCAGTCATGTCCGACTCTTTGCCACCCCATGAATCACAGCACACCAGGCCTCCCTGTCCATCACTAACTCCCAGAGTTCACTTAGACTCACGTCCATCGAGTCAGTGATGCCATCCAGCCATCTCATTCTCTGTTGTCCCCTTCTCCTCCTGCCCCCAATCCCTCCCAGCATCTGAGTCTTTTCAAATGAGTCAACTCTTCGTATGAGGTGGCCAAAGTACTGGAGCTTCAGCTTTAGCATCATTCCTTCCAAAGAAATCCCAGGGCTGATCTCCTTCAGAATGGACTGATTGGATCTCCTTTCAGTCCAAGAGACTCTCAAGAGTTTTAATTACTGTTGGTTTATTTTATTTCCTCTTCTATTGATCCCTTAAACATAAACATCTTTTCCTCAGGTCTATGATCTGCTTCTCCTCTATACACTTTCTCCAAAGACCACTGGCATGGCACTTGGAGACACCCAGATTTCATTATTATGTCTGACAGTCAAATGTGGGTCAGAGAATTCAGCATGACTGTGTTTGCCAAATGACCATAATACCTGCTTGTATGGTTATTGGATGATCACAGACACCTAGAAAATGCCTTCATGTAGTACAGACAGTAAACCATGCCTTTATTATTTTACTTTCTATATTTCCCCTTCATATTTTTACAGTTGTTTTTCTCTAACCCTTCTGTTTCGTATGTAGTTCTAAAACAGCCTACTGGACATCTGCCTATGGATGCGTTCCCTTATGGCCCCAAGTCTAAACACCATTTCATTTCTCATGTAGTCTGCAACTTTGAGTTTTATATTATCATAACAGAACCACAAACAGTCACAAGTCACAGTATATCACCTGACTGGAAAGTTAATAAATTACCTTCCAACTAGCTGTTTCTTAAAGCCAGTTAGTGCAGTCAGTCAATCGTGTCCGACTCTTTGTGATTCCATGGACTGTAGCCCTCCAGCCTCCTCTGTTCATGGAATTTTCTAGGCAAGAATACAAGAGTGGATTGCTATTTCCTTCTCCAAGGGATCTTCCCAGCCCAGGGATCAAAACTGTGTCTCCCACATTACAGGCAGTTATCATGAAATATCTCACTTAACTTCTTCATAATATCCACACTTCAGTTTCCAAACGTTTTCCATTTTCTTTTACCCTTGATTCCCAATCCTGCTGCTGCTGCTGCTGCTAAGTCACTTCAGTCGTGTCCGACTCTGTGCGACCCCATAGACTGTAGCCTTCCGGGCTCCTCTGTCTGTGGGATTCTCCAGGCAAGAACACTGGAGTGGATTGCCATTTCCTTCTCCAATGCATGAAAGTGAAAAGTGAAAGGGAAGTCACTGAGTCGTGTCCAACTCTCAGCAACCCCATGGACTGCAGCCCACCAGGCTCCTCCATCCATGGGATTTTCCAGGCAAGAGTACTGGAGTGGGGTGCCATTACCTTCTCTGGATTCCCAATCCTACCATCTTCAGTTTCTATGATGATACTATTTTATAATTTGATGAAAATGAGTTCCAATGAACTACCTCATCTTGCTACCTCATCACCTCAAATTTTCTGAACATCTTAATTACCTCCTTACTTTTATCCTTCTATCAGGGAAAAAGAATTACTCTTCCTCTCCATCTAACTTTGAAAGAAGGAAAACCTCATAGCAATTAAAAATCAGCTTTAAGTGTCAAAAAAAGCTGGATTCAATACCAAGCTTTTTTCATTTATTAGCTGTGTGACCTGAAGCAGCTTATCTTTTATTTTGTTTTATTCAATAGGAAAAATTCCTCAAAAGATTGAGATGATGACTGAAAATGGAAGAGCATTGCATGGTACCTTTACACGCTTCTTGATTACATTGTCTTTTGATGGCACCCCCCTACTCTCTACCATATGTATTCTCTCTCATCACTACACTTCTAATCTCAATCTCATTAAACTGAAAGTATTTGAGACTAAATGTTCTTCCTCCAAACTAGATTTTCTGAAAAATATTTAATCACCATACAGATTCAGCAAATAAAAATACAGGACACAGTTAAATTTTAATTTCAGGTAACAATGAATATATTTCAGGCTTTTTTTTTTTAGCATAAGTATGTTACAGGCAATATTTGGGATATAATCATACTAAAAAATATTCATTATTTATCTGAAATTGAAACTTAACTAGTTATCCCCATAGTTTATCTGGCAATGTTAACAATATAACATTTTAAAGATAAATAGGGTCTTGGGAAAATCTCTGCTTTAATCTTTTCAAGATACTTAAAGGGAGAGAGTGTTCTGAGAGTTAAATGAGTTCATGTATGCAAAGTATCCAGAAAATGCAGGGCATGTGGTAAGCATTTGTTAAATAGTTGCTGTTTACTAAAACTTTTGAAAATCTTATAGGTGCTTATGTTAAAACTGACAAATATTGCTATTTTATAGATGATAATGGAGAAGGCAATTGCACCCCACTCCAGTACTCTTGCCTGGAAAATCCCATGGACGAAGGAGCCTGGTGAGCTGTAGTCCATGGGGTCGCCAAGAGTCGGACGCAACCGAGTGACTTCACTTTCACTTTTCACTTTCATGCGTTGGAGAAGGAAATGGCAGCCCACTCCAGTGTTCTTGCCTGGAGAATCCCAGGGACGGGGGAGCCTGGTGTGCTGCCATCTATGGGGTCACACAGAGTCGGACATGACTGAAGTGACTTAGCAGCAGCAGCAGCATAGATGATAAAACTTAGATTCAGAAAGTAACATTATTAAGGTCTTGTGGGTATATAATGATAGATGTTCACCTCCTCTAGCTGCTAAGCTGATGCTTTTCATAGTCTTATAGGTTACCTGCCATGAATTGTAAGGTTCCAACTTATATACAATATGTGGGATTACTGCAGAGTACAAATGTCTTGGGCAAACTGACAGTGTAGTTTAAAAAGATAAACCTGCTCTTTAAAAAAAGGAAGAATAAAAGAGGCAAGAAAATTGGCAAGAAAGGAGAGAGAGAAGGCAGTGAGAGGATGTATTATACTGAAAGTGGATCACCCATTATCACTCTGGGTTTTGTGGTTGAATAAAGATAAGCTTATCATAGGGAAAGCATTAACACAATTTTACTACTGCTGAGTGATTCATACTATGAAAAAGTTTCTGTTTCTCTGTACTCCTCTCCTGCATTGGATAATACACTCTCTTAATAATCATTTTCATTAGAATTGGTGAAAACATACTTAAAATGAGCCATTTTTACTCCCTCCATCGTTGAGAGAACTCAATTCTAAGGATAATAAATTTCTGTCTCTCTTGTTTACAATGGACCAGCATGTGCCTCAAGCCATTTCCTAGGTCTTCAGCTGTGAGATATTACCAACCTAACAGGGACAAGCCAGTAATGTACATAGAGAGACA
Organism: Neotragus moschatus; assembly: GCA_006410615.1. Taxonomy (NCBI): domain Eukaryota; kingdom Metazoa; phylum Chordata; class Mammalia; order Artiodactyla; family Bovidae; genus Neotragus; species Neotragus moschatus. Next base: position 1,314,139 of record SJYA01000848.1, on the reverse strand, counting down.
ATACTCTTAAGGCATCCCATATTTTAAAGACACACTGGAATAAGTCTATTTTGTATAATCTATAATCTCATACATGGTATTAAAAAGCACACACTGTGCTGAAGAAACAAAGTATAAGGTCTAGTAATAAATAGCTGCAGAAATAACTAGATGAAATTAGTATTTGATTTCAAACATTCAAAGATATATTAAGGATCTAAATGTGTTTTATTTTGAATTGGCTATAGTAAGTCTACAGATCATCTAAATGGACTCAAAAGAAATCAGTTAGATCATTCAACTCGAGTCAATGTTCATTCGGTTTTGAAACTAAGTGTCTATAGCTATTGATCACAGCATAATAGTTCAGTTCAGTTCAGTTCAGTCACTCAGTCATGTCCGACTCTTTGCAACCCCATGAATCGCAGCATGCCAGGCCTCTCTGTCCATTACCAACTCCCGGAGTTCACTCAGACTCACGTCCATCTTGTCAGTGATGCCATTCAGCCATCTCATCCTCGGTCGTCCCCTTCTCCTCCTGCCCCCAATCCCTCTCAGCATCAGGGTCTTTTCCAGTGAGTCAACTCTTTGCATGAGGTGGCCAAAGTACTGGAGCTTCAGCTTTAGCATCATTCCTTCCAAAGAAATCCCAGGGCTGATCTCCTTCAGAATGGACTGGTTGGTTCTCCTTGCAGTCCAGAGGACTCTCAAGAGTCTTCTCCAACACCACAGTTCAAAAGCATCAATTCTTCGATGCTCAGCTTTCTTCACAGTCCAACTCTCACATCTATACATGACCACTGGAAAAACCATAGCCTTGACTAGTCAGGCCTTTGTTGGCAAAGTAATGTCTCTGTTTTTGAATATGCTATCTAGGTTGGTCATAACTTTTCTTCCAAGGAGTAAGTGTCTTTTAATTTCATGGCTGCAGTCACCATCTGCAGTTGACTTGAACTCAGATCCATTGGATAAGTATTATGGTAAAGAATAGCGCACATTTGAATTTTTAATATTATATACTAACTTAAGAGCCAATACTTAGTTTTCCTATTGCATTTAATTTGTCACTTGAACTATCTTGATTGAAAATCAGTAGCAAATAAGTGTCTAGACTTCTGTTTTTGACTACATTTTTTGAGTAATTCCTAGACGGCTGTAATTACTCAATGTCATCAGTAAAAACAAGGCCATGAAAGAAAAGTACAACATTTTCACTAACCTCTCTAAAATAGTCATTTCTAAATAGCTCCTTCAATCATTTCTTCTGCTTGGCAAGCAGTAGGGGTTTTCTAAAACTTTTTAGGACTCACAATGGCCCACACACTTGGGCAAGTTTACCCTCTTATCCTTTGTGGTCCACTTGCAAGAGTGAAAAGAATTAGAGGAGCAAATGTACTTTACCTCAATCAAAATTCTAGGTAAAATCTGCAGGTGACTTTTTAACAACCAATTTACTGTAGCCAAATCAGTCACAAGCATTACATAGAGGACATTTTGCAAGATGGGTTCACCGTAGGTGGGACAACTTCTGATGAGAAACCACTAGGGTAACTAGCATGTGGTCAGCATCACTGGGGACCTGACAGATTCAGGTAAGGATAGTACCTTCCCAAGCAAACATACCATGATCAGTGGACAATTGTGTACAAACTGTAAGGTGTTTCAACTCAAAATCACTGAATATAGTTTATATCAAAGAACACAATTAAGACCAAACACCACAATTGATGAACTACATATAAAGCAGTAGCTAACTAACAAAGAGCCTCTTAATTATGTTGTAAACTTGAAATTTTTGTTAAAATGTGTCAAAAATAGTCAACAAAGATACATAAGCAACCAATTATCATTAGCATAGCAATAATAACATCATGATTCTAATTTAATAATTCTTAGACTCTTGTCTTAATTTATCTAGCTACAAATGCTGTTACAACTTTTATTTATTTATTTTGTTATAATACATACCCATAACTATAGACTTCATAAAGGAAGACCTATTCTAAATGTATAAAATCTTTAAACAAAACAAAAATATTATTAAAATTATTAAAAATGATAAAACTATCAAACCAACAACATCAAAATTTCCATAAGTAATTTAATAGGCTGAGTTATTTTACTCAAACTGAACAATTATTTTCAATGTATATATGATACATATTTGGCTCCCAACTTACATATCCTTTGGGAAAGAATCTGCCTGCAATGTAGAAGACCCAGGTTCGATTCCTGATTTGGGAAGATCCCCTGGAGAAGAAATGGCAACCCACTCCAGTATTCTTGCCTGGAGAATGTTATGGACAGCCTGATGGGCTACACTCCATGGGGTTCCAAGAGTCGGACATGACTTAGCAACTAAACCACCACCACCATGATACATATTGCTGCGATAAAGATTCTAAGTTTAAAATATATATGTATATATATCTACTTTTTTATTATGGGAAAATACACATAACAAAATTTTGTCATTGTAGCCAATAAGTGTACTGTTCTGTGAACATTAAGTATGTTCACACTTTTGTGCAACCATCACCACCATCCATCTTCAGAACTTTTCCATATACCCAAGTTGAAAGTCTCTGTCCATTAAATACCAATTCCCCATCTCATCTTCCACTCAGCCCCCAGCAACCACAATTCAGCTTTCCAACTCTAGGACTGTGGAGAAAGCTGAGCACCAAAGAACTGATGCTTTTGAACTGTGGTGTTAGAGAAGACTCTTGAGAGTCCCTTGGACTGCAAGGAGATCCAACCAGTCCATCCTAAAGGAGATCAGCCCTGGGATTTCTTTGGAAGGAATGATGCTAAAGCTGAAACTCCAGTACTTTGGCCACCTCATGCGAAGAGTTGACTCATTGGAAAAGACTCTGATGCTGGGAGGGATTGGGGGCAGGAGGAGAAGGGGACGACAGAGGATGAGATGGCTGGATGGCATCACCGACTCGATGGACATATGTTTGAGTGAACTCCAGGAGTTGGTGATGGACAGCAAGGCCCGGCCTCCTGCGATTCATGGGGTCATAGAATCAGACACAACTGAGTGACTGAACTGAACTGAACTGACTGAGGTACTGTATATTGTATATTAGTGGAATCATATAATATTTGTCCTTTAGTGACAAATAGGATCTTTTTTTTTCAGCAAAATGTCCTCAGAGTAAATCTCTGTTGTATCATGTGTCAGAATTTTCTCCTTTCTTGTGTGTGAACTCTCACTTCACCATGTCTGACTCTTTGCAACCCTGTGGACTGTAGACCACTAGGCTCCTCTCCCTGTCCATGGGATTCTCCAGGCAAGAATACTGGAGTGGGTTGCCATGCCCTCCTCCACGGGACCTTCCAGATCCAGGGATCAAGCCTGTACCTCCTCCATCTCCTGCACTGGCAGGCAGGTTCTTTACCACTAGCACCATCTGGGAAGTCTGAATAATATTCCATTGTCTCTATGTTTCATATTTTACTTACCCATTAATCTGTGAATAGACACTTGTATTGTTTTTACCTTTTTTCTCTTGTGAATGATGCTTCTGTGAATACAGGTGTACAATTGTGTGTTTGAATCTCAGCTTTAATTTATTTGGGGTATGTACCACAAGTGAAATTGCTAGATTATTTGGTAATTCTATATTGATTTTCCAAGTAATTTCCATATTTTCCACAGAAGCTGCACCATTTACATTTTTACATTCCAGTAATCAAGTTGTATTTTTGATCCTACTCCTTTTAATAGCACCTTGATCGTCACACCCAACTATCTAACTGGACTAAACATCTTTGCTGCTAATAAAAATCATCTCAAAAATTATGCTGATAATGGTGGTTCTTGTGAGTACTTGAAGTTAATGGATGAAGATATCTCCTCAAAGCCCTGTTAGCATTTTGTTAGTGTTCCTTCTAACTTCTTCCTATTTTGGACTCTTCATATTAGCATATATGTGTACTAATGTAACAAAAAGAGAAAGATATTTCTCTATGCCTACTCAGGAAAACAAGTCTTTTTTTTTTTTTTTTTTCATCCAGCATTCATTTGCAAAAGGTCCAGTATCTCTCTTCTTTAGTAACTAATCCTTGTGTGATTCTTGGTCTGTTTCTCAGGACTAAGTTTTCTTTGAGTGCAGTCTCAGATTTGCTGGGCTTCTAAGGGCTGTAAGTGATATGCCAGGTCACACTCCTGAGAAAAGGGGGATTCCTCCCTGGCCCTGGACCAATAAGCTTATGCTCCTGTCTTCTTCTCCTGGACTCTGCTGTTGGCCATTAATTCCTCTACCATTAGTACCTCATCTTCACCATTACATCTTCCCAAACACCCTTGACACAGGTTCACCCAGTTTCTAGATTCTCATGTCCTCCATTGTCTGAGGCAGAAAGAAATAACTCCTGAGCACCATTCTGCTAAGAAAAATATCACCCATCCAATTCATTCTGATCTTTTCTAATTCACTCTTAAAAAAAAAAAAAAGAATAGTTCAGGATATATCCAGAAGAAAATCTAGCAGAAAATAGATGTACTTATTAATTTTTATGAGAAGATTTCTATTCTTAAATATAATAGAAGAAGTGAAAGAAAAATCTGCTTAAAGTATCTCTACAAATGCTGCAACTTGTATGGCTCTGGAGACATTATACTAAGTGAAATAAGCCAGAAACATAAAGACAAATACTGTATTATCTCATTTATATGTGCAATATAAAATATTTAAACTCACAGAAGCAGAGAGTTGAATTTTGGTTGCCAGGGACTGGGAAAATGGAGAAGAGATGGTCAAAGAATACAAGGTTTCAGTTATGCAAGAGAATTACTTCTGGATGTCCACTATGTAACGTGTCTATAGCTAATTTTATTATATACTTAAAATTTGCTAAGAGGGTAGTCTATAGTAACTGATCTCACCACTAAATAAGTAAATAGTATAATAATAAAGGGGATAAGTGAAAATTTGGAGAAGTGATGAATTTGTTTATGGCATTGATAGTAGCAATGGTTTCATATATATATATACTTATCCTGAGACTCATGGAGTTGCATACATTAAGTATGTACAGCTTTCTACAACTCAGTGATTTTTTTTTAATTTTAAAAAGAAAGCATGTGACCTGGAAGTAATGCCTCAAGAAGCTCCAATATTTTGGCCATCTGATGCTAAGAGCTGACTCACTGGAAAAGACCCTGATGCTCGGAAAGATTGAAGGCAGGAGGAGAAGGGGATGACAGAGGATGAGATGGTTGGATGGCATCACTGACTCAATGGACATTAGTTTGATCAAACTCCAGGAGATAGTGAAGGACAGGGAAAGAGTTGGACATGACTTAGCAACTGAATAACAACAAACTGAGTATTGGGGTGATCAAGTGATTTGTTTTTTACAGATGCTTTTAGGTTTTCCTCATCTGTAAAAATAGTTAATTTTAAAATAGTTGATGATTTAAACAAAATGTATAGAAATGGAAAGACATAGTACATTGGAAGAAGACCATCTGGAGTGTGGATCTTGTGTTCCACACAGACTAGCCAAATGGACTCGGTAAACTACTAAGTTCTCTGAATCTCAGTTTATTCACTTTTAATTTAGGTATGAAACTTTTACTTTGAAGCACTGATATAAGGACTATGAGTCAATATACATAATGCATCGGATCACCAAAATGTGATAGACAGGAAATGCTCAACACATGAGAGCCAGTATTACATTTTGGAAATTTTTTACATTTTCACCATCTTTTTCCCAACCTCTGCAGAGCAAGAGACACCATGTTTAATACACTAAAGTTACAGCTAGCATTATCCAACTCAGCAGGAAATCCACTTAAACACCTTTCCACTTCAAAGTTTCCTAGCCCTACCTGTCTGCCTGCACTAATAATCCCCAGCAGTGGGAGACCTGCCTTTTATTCCTCCTGTGAGGCTCTGGCACCAGCACAATGACAGGTTATGTTTCTCACATTCTGTCCTCCACTTGCTCCACTTTGTTCAGATTCCTGTAATAACATCTCAGAAAGTGAATTTGTGCTAGCCCAGGTAAACTTTGTTATCCTGTGGCACGTTCTCCCTAAGTCATTAAATGCTCCAGAGTAAATCCTCCTGCTCTGCAGTTTAATAGGGAGTCACTCAGAGTTGTGGAATCAATTATGTTCCTGCGCCCTGCTTCCCTCCACAGAAAAGGGTTGACAAATGACACACAGAGGCCTGGTTAGTGAAATGAGTCACTTTTCCCTTAACTGCAACTTAATCAGCATGGTAGTCTTAGTGCTAATGAACATTAGTCCAACCAAATTTCAGCTGGAAGCAACCCAGAGAACTTCTCCAAGGCAATCATTTTATAGATGAGAAAATTAAAGTCCAAAGAGTAAATGAACCACCAGGATATAGTAGGCTCTGATTACAAGCTTGGTAAATGAATTAACTTTTATGTCAGAGAGCTGGCTTATAGTACAAAAAGTAATAGCTTATGTATTTTAAGGGATGACTGTTGTTCCATACTATACTAAGTGCTTCATGTGTGTTAGCTTAGGGGACCCTTGCCACAACATGTTTTACAAATTGAGGAAACTGAGGTCTAGAACATTTGGTGATTCAACCAACACCAAAAGCTTTTAAGAGGTGGAAGTGGATTTTGGTCCTCAAAAATATGTCCCCAGATCACATACTCTTAATAAATAGTCTATGCTTTTCTTCAGATTAGAGTTCCAATCCTGCATTTCTCTTTTTAAAATACCTCTTAACTCCCTCCATTTCTCTCCACTGTTATGGGTTTCCCTAGTGGCTCAGTGGTAAAGAATCTGCCTGCAGTGCAGGAGACTTGCAGGAGACGCAGGTCCAATCCCTGAGTCGAGAACGTCCCCCTGGGGAAGGAAATGGCAACCCACTCCACTATTCTTGCCTGGAAAATTCCATGGACAGAGGAGCCTGGTGGGCTACAGTTGATGGGGTCACAAAGAGTCAAACATGACTGAGTGACTTACCAACAGCAATATTAATCCAGTTCAGCCACCATCCCCTCACATTTCTACTCCTGAAGTTGCCTCCTAACTAATCTTACCTCCAGTCTTCTCCCTCTACTATTCTCCCTCTGCTATTCTTTTCAGAACTACTGGACTAATCCTTCAGAAAGACAATTTAATCAAACCGTGGTCCATGGTTTAAGCTCTGCAAAGTTTCCTCATTATCCCTGGTATGCAATTCAGCTTATCAGTGGCTCAGAGGACCCTTCATAGTCATCCCCCCGTTGAAACTCATAGCCCTATCATATTTTTAAAATTTCTTTCACTTCCTAAAAACAATACTCTCTTAAACCTTGAATCTGCCCTTTGTCCTTGCTGCCTAACATCTGCTGATTCCAGGATCCAGGTTACTTAGTTGGGAAAGCATCCACTCAGCCTCTCCCAAGTCTTGCTTAGATGCCCCTTCTTTGTATGTGTCTCTCTAGCAAACACACACACAAACAAGCAAAACACCTCATCACGTCATAGTGAATATTATTGTTGAGTTGCCTGTTCCCCCATTTAACAAAGTAAAACTCAAATTAAATTTGTCTGTTCATCATTGGATCCCATTTTCCTTGGAAATCAATTAACCTGTCTGTCCTTCTATTTCCTAAGGATGGTGATGAATGATGCCTACTGCACTGAATTAAGGAGCTTCCCTAGTGGCCCAGATGGTAAAGTATCTGCCTGCAACGCAGGAGACCTGGGTTTGATCCCTGAGTTGGGAAGATCCCCTAGAGAAGGAAATGGCAACCCACTCCAGTAGTACTCTTGCCTGGAAAATCCCACAGACAGAGGACTGGTAGGCTACAATCCATGGAGTTGCAAAGAGTCAGACACAACTGAGTGATTTCACTTTCTTTTCTTTTTCCTTCATTTAATTAAATAAGAAAAGACACATAAAGTATGTGTTGCCTGACACATAATAATTCCTTAGCAAATGGTGATAAATATGATTTTTAATATAGAGATACTTTGTGATATTTCATTAGGAAGGCAGGACAATTATATTAAATATTAACTTAAAATGATGTCTGATATGTTTAATATGAAATACAAATTTCATTTTGAACAGCGACAAATTCAAGAAATGCAGAGAAAGGATGACACTGAGGGGAAGCAAAGGGGAGAGGTAAAGTAGGAAGAATAAAAGCAGAAATTTGAAGAAGTTGGCCTTCTTATGAGCCTGCAGGACCCCTATCATCCTGTGCAAAGGTCCTGTGGCCAGGGTAGCCAAGTTCAGCTTTCTGTGGGAAAGAGGAATCTACCAAAGCAGAATAAGAATTTCATGAGGCTTATTCCAACATGGAATATTCTATATTATTTAGGGAACTCCCGTTTAAACCCTGGGAAAACATTCAATGTATTTGCCTACGAAATCTTACATTTTTCTTAAAAAGATTAAAAGACATGTATTTCACAACTAATGAAAGATAAACTTTACCAAAAATGTCTAAGCTGACCATTTAAAACTCATTCACACTAAAGTAGAACTAGTCAGTCAGCAAGACGTTTGGCTATTGTTAGATTTTTCCCATTTTCCTTTCTAGAGGCAGATAGAGAACAGGACAATTTTAGTTACATCAGAAGTTGAAGTATGCGGCTAAGTCTCTGTGTCTACCTTGAGGGCAGGCAGTGTGGCAACAGCAGTCAATACAAGGTATAATTCAAAGGGGCCTCCCAGTTGGCTCAATGGTAAAGAATCTACCAGTTTTGCACGAGATGCAAGTTTGATTCCTTTGTAGGGAAGATCCTCTGAGAAGGAAATGGCAACTTACTCCAGTATTCTTCCCTGGGAAATCCCATGGACAGAGGAGCCTGGTGGATTACAGTCCATGGGGTCACAAAAGAGTCGGACATGATAGCATGATTTAGTGACTAAACAAAAACATAATCCAAAGACTTCCTAAATTTAGTTTAGGGCAGCAGATAGAGTGAATATTTTGTATAAAGGTGTTTTTGTCCTACAAAACTTTGAATTCATAAAGTTCTGCTTCACATATCAATATTTTAGTGAACATATATCATTGTTTAGTGTAGAATCTCAGTTCCTACGGGAGTTCTTAATCTTGAAGTTGTGTACATAGGAAGCTGCCCTCCAAGAAGCTGGCAACTTAACAGCAAAAACTACAGTGGGCTAAGTGAAGGAGGGGTTCCATCCACCTGAAAATCCATGCTTTTGTGGGGGGGCTATACAGCCTCCCCTCCAGAAGAAATTGTGGGTAAGAAAGTAGGAAAGCTGAGCCGAGCCACAGTGAGGTTCTCCAGTGTGATAAGCCAGACACTTAGAAGGCTTTCATTGTATATACATATATTCTTTGTGGATGTATGTGTGAGTCTGTGTATGCTGCTGCTGCTGCTAAGTCGCTTCAGTCGTGTCCAACCCTGTGCGACCCATAGACGGCAGCCCACCTGGGCTCCCCTGTCCCTGGGATTCTCCAGGCAAGAACACTGGAGTGGGTTGCCATTTCCTTCTCCAATGGAGGAAAGTGAAAAGTGAAAGTGAAGTCGCTCAGTCGTGTCCGACTCAGCGACCCCATGGACTGCAGCCCACCAGGCTCCTCTGTCCATGGAATTTTGCAGGCAAGAGTACTGGAGTGGATTGCCATTGCCTTCATATATATATATATATATATATATATATATACACTTACATTATATATATATATTTAAAATGATATCAATTACAGATTTTTTCTTACGTGACCAGCAAAATAGGGGAAAAAGTTCTTATTGTAAAATAATTTGGCTTATGAGAACTAACCATTTGACAGACAGAATGCTAAGCACTGCTTTCACATCCCTTTGCATTGGCATAACAACTTTGAGAGACAGTCATTGTTATTCTTATCTTACTACATAGAAATTGAGATTCATAGAGGTTAACTAAATAGCTAGTCATGTGTGGATGCGAGAGTTGGACTGTGAAGAAGGCTGAGCGCTGAAGAATCAGTGCTTTTGAACTGTGGTGTTGGAGAAGACTCTTGAGAATCCCTTGAACTGCAAGGAGATCCAACCAGTCCATTCTGAAGGAGACTGGCCCTGGTATTTCTTTGGAAGGAATGATGCTAAAGCTGAAACTACAGTACTTTGGCCACTTCATGCAAAGAGTTGACTCATTGGAAAAGACTCTGATGCTGGGAGGGATTGGGGGCAGGAGGAGAAGGGGACAACAGAGGATGAGCTGGCTGGATGGCATCACTGACTCGACGGACATGAGTCTGAGTGAACTCCGGGAGTTGGTAATGGACAAGGAGGCCTGGCGTGCTGTGATTCATGGGGTCGCAAAAAGTCGGACACGACTGAGCGACTGAACTGAACTGAACTGAACAGAACTAAATAGCCCAACGTGACACAGCCTACATGGCAGAATCGAAAGCCCTGCCCAAATTTCTTAGGCTTAAAGATGAGATTATAGCCCCCAACCACAGCACAGATGACCCTCATTTAGTCTCCAAGTGAATGACCACCGTTACAGAAGTACCTGGCTTAGAATACACACAAACACAAGCAAAGGCAAGAAAAGGTCCTGGATGATACCTCTTCAACTCCAGAAGAATAAACGAAGTCAAGTTTTGACTATCCAGAAAACACCCCCAAACTGTAAAGAATGCTTTTCCCTTTTAAAGCTCCCCTTGTGGTATCAGGCTGCTAAGCATTTCCTTCCTTCCTTCCTTCCTGGAAGACATCACATAACCTTGCAGACCATCCCAGTGCTTCCTACTCCCCTCACACTCAACAACCCCCAAGACTTCAGCCTTCTATTTGCTTTCTCTTTAAGAAAATACTCTCCAGACGCAAAGATAATATCAAACAAAAATAGCTTTTTAGTTCATTAAAAGATCACTTCAGGCCAGAACAGGATTCTTACCACTTCATCTTGTTTTCATGTCAAACATATTAGTTGAAAAACAATTTACTGTCATTGATTTCCCCAAATTCCCATTCCCAAAACATATCCCATATCTCCCATGAAATTCTGTATTAGCAGATTAAGTTATTTCAAGTACATTGAATGATGACCTCTCAGGCATTTAAAATAATGTAAGCAAAACTAAAAGTACAACCTTCAAATTTCCCAAAGAGAACTTTATAGCTCTATTTTCCCTATATTTTATAACACTGAATGAAAAGAAACAAATATATGACTATCAAATCAAGACAATATTCTTCAGAGACAAATGTGAAAACAGGAAGTTGATCTCCATAAAATTAAGAAGTTACATAGCATACTATAGTACAGCTCAGACTTTAAAGTGCATGTGAGTTACTGGAGGATCTTGTTAGGTTTGAGATTCCATTTCAGTAGGTCTGGAGCAGGACTGAGATTCTGCATTTCTAACAAACTCACAGTGGATACTGCTGCTGCTGGTCTAGGTACCAAACTTTGAAGAGCAAGAGTCTGGTTATATAAGGAGTGGCTCTTGAATTAAATAGCCTGAGTTCATAGCTGGCTTGCAACTTAACTCCGTTGTGATCTTAGATGCATTATTTAACCCTCTCCCTGTTCAAAACTGTAAGGCAGGGCTAATCAGAATGTTGTTTTATAAAACAATGTATGTGAAACATTTATCATAGTGTTTAGTAAATAAGAGATAATTAGAAGAAGGAGCAGGAGGAGGAATGAGTGAAGAATTAATGTATTTTCTTTTAATGTTGCTGTTTAATAGATGTAGAGGGACAAATTCTCAGCCTTATGGAAATAACGGAGTTGTGTGTGTGTTCACTGTTTCATAACTATCTTATTATATATGCATACTACTACCAACTACTACTAAGTCACTTCAGTCGTGACCGACTCTGTGTGACCCCATAGATGGCAGCCCATCAGGCTCCTCCGTCCCTGGGATTCTCCAGGCAAGAACACTGGAGTGGGTTGCCATTTCCTTCTCCAATGCAAAAAAGTTAAAAGTGAAAGTGAAGTCGCTCAGTCGTGCCTGACTCTTAGCGACCCCATGGACTGCAGCCCACCAGGCTCCTCCGTCCATGGGATTTTCCAGGCAAGAGTACTGGAGTGGGGTGCCGTTGCCTTGCACGCGGGTGCCATCCCAGAAGAACAAAAGCCAATATGTCCCTTCTGCCTGTACCTTAAAGCATGCACACTGTGCAAGTGGCAATTTCACCATGAATGAACCCAGCCCGCTGAAAGCTCATCATTTCACCGCTGGTCTTTAAATGCACGGACAACTATTCTCCTTTCTAAGACACTAATAAATAATGCTCATCCTCATATGAATTTTCTGCTAGGTCAGGGGTCATCTTTACAGGACAGACACAACCAATGGTCCAACACTTCTGGCACCTCCCGTGATCTACAGGACAGCTCGTGCGCCAGGCGAACCAACCCCACCCCCTCAACCCACATGCACCTTCTTAGAGACGTGCTTCTTCCTTCTCGGGCTAAGGACATGGTTCAGTGCCTGCACTGCATGCAGAGGCAACGTGGGTGACCTTGTTGCGCAGGCACCCACGGCGCACCCAAGCCCCTAAGAATTAAAGAACTCATCCCAAACGCACACATGGAAGTTATGGCTTTTGATCACCACCTGGCCATAAGAGGACACCCCCCCCACCCCCCAACTCCCATCGACAGGACGTAAATACAGGTTGCAGTTTTCAGCTGCACCCACAGGACCAGAGCTGATGACTCCGCCAATCCCATCAGCATATATATTCACTATTTCACAATTATATAATTATATATATGTGTATGTATATATATATGTGTGTGTATGTATACATATTTACATGTGTGTGTATACATATATATATATATATAATGTAGGAAATGGCAACCCACTCCAATAGTCCTGCCCGGAAAATTCCATGGACAGAGGAGCTTGGTGGACTATGGTCCATGGGGCCACGAAGAGTTGCACGCAACTGAGCACATGCACACACACACATAGCTTTAGTGCTGCTTCACGTATTTACTTAGGCTTTCTCCAAAATAAATGAGAATACATGATAAGATGATGAGCACGCCTCAGGATCTAAAGAGCAGATATAAATTGGTCACTGAGTGTGAACTCTTGACCAAGCTCATAACAATAATTTCAAAGTTGAAGTTGAGTCACTCAGTCATGTTCCACTCTTTGCAACCGCGTGGACTGCAGTACGCCAGGCTTCTCTGTCCATCACCAGCTCCCGAAGCCTACTCAAACTCATGTCCATTGAGTCAGTGATGCCATCCAATCATCTCATCTGTCAGCCCCTTCTCCCACCTTCAATCTTTCCTAGCATCAGGGTCTTTTCTAGTGAGTGAGTTCTTTGCATGAGGTGGCCAAAGTATTGGAGTTTCAGCTTCAGGATAACCCTAAAACTGGCTGAAAATCCAGGAGATTCAGGGAAGCCCTGAGCTCATGAAACAGCTAACACAGAACTAATTTGACTACTGAAAAGCTACTGAGAAATTTCAATGGCCACTTGGAACTAATTTTCCAGCCAGAGGAATTTCTTTCTGGTCAGCTAGTGATGATAAAAGGTTTTTCCAGGGAAGTAAAAGTTAACTTGACTAGTAGGAAGAGAAAACCACATGTTCAAGGGTCAGATGATAAGGTGGAGCATGGTGGGAAAGAATAGTTGGAAGAAGGTAAACGTTCTGGGAGAGCAAATGGCAAGAGGCTACATGGCAAGAAATGAGGGTAGATACTGGGGCAATGCCAGATCATGGCTGACCTGGAGTCCATAGAAAGAGATTTATCTTGCTCTTAAGAGAAAGCATGGACATGATCAGATTTCAAAACATCACACTATCTTCAGTATGATGTAAGGTCTGGAATGAGGCCAGAGCTGAAACTGATCAGTAGGAAAACTATTAGCAATCATTGAAAACAATGATAGTAGAATGGGAGAGGGGTTTGGTGGTACATAGGCACTGAAGTGAATCAAGAAGGTAAGGTTGTCATTTTAGAAATATGTATGATAAATTAACCATTCAGCAGCTTAATGTATGTTTTCCTTCAATCCTGCCACCCTCTTGCTAATAACATTTCAGAGTTGTCATAGTTCTGAGAACAACACTGTAAGTCAAATAATATCATCAAGTATAATATATCAAGTATAATTTCCCAAATATTTTCGTAAGAGGGAATTGTGTTCTGACCAAGAGGTCGATATGCAACGACTTAAAAGCCAGACCGCACGTCACATTTAATCAACTGTAACTTGGTGTGTGAGTACCTTGTATGAATGAAAACCATTTTGTCAAGAAGCAGTGTGTGCGTCTGCAAACCGGATTGAACCTCCACAGTAATGTGAGTCATCACAGGGTTTAGCCGTCTGAAACCTGAAACCCAAGAATCAAATCTTATGAACTGAAACACATTGGGAGTCAGTAGGTCAATGTAGTGTTGCGCTGTTTGCTGTAACGACACTAAGCAATCACACGGATGGATTGGCAGAGCAACCTTCGTGTGAATCACCGTTGTAGCATCACCCTGAGTTCAATTTTAGTTTGAACTATCTATGAAAGAGCTGGAAGAGACATCTGGCAGTACTCCTAAAGGAGATGCTGTGACTCAGGAGCGAACAATGCCAAGATGAGTGTGTATTTACTTTTATCACAGGGAGCTGGATGGCAGTGCAGCCTGGGAAAGTTCCAGGGACATAACTCACCCTCGATGATGAAGAGATCAGTGCTTTAAAGAAATGAATATAGGCTTTGAAGCTGGACTAGATAAACGTGTCTTTGCATTGAAGTACTTACACTTTCTGGCTTTGCGAGCTTGGGAAGGAGAGATGAACCACATTTTCTCCCTGTGAAATAATAATGCCTGATTTATACCACATGTGAAAACTGAACAGCCCATATACAAAAAGCACACAGAAAAGCGACACATTTGTCACGTAGAAGTGATCATAAGCACGTGTTCTTTTTGTTCATTTTTCAGTGAGTGCTTCAGGACTTTCGTGTACATAAGAAACCCCTAGAGTGTTTGTAATAATGTAGGTTCATAGTCTCCACTTCCCAGTATTTCTAACTTACAGATCTAGAGTCGTTCTCAGAAACGAATATCCCAAAGCACACCAGTGACTGGTGCAGCTGATACACGGACTAGTGACTTCATGTTGAGAGTGTTATAAGAGAGAGCTGAGACAGTTATTCCGGGACACAAAGGGGCAATCCTGGAGCCACTACAAGAAAAGGATGGAGTTCTGACTCAAAGTACACGACAAAAAAATGACTCGTTTCCTGGAGTGGCTCCAAATCTCCATAGGAAAGAAGGTGTCCTTACCTGAGGCCAAATGCAGAATATTTCTCAGAAACAAATGTCAGTGACTGGAGATCATTCTACCAAATAACCTAAAATTTAAGGCAAAATCACAAGATCATCCTATGACTAAGAATGTTTGATTTTCAAAGGTTAACTCTTATTTTAGCTCAGTGAGTGAGTTTTTAGGGGAAAATGAATCCAGTATTTAAATGTTAAGACATAAATTTCTATACACAAATTCATTTTCTATGTTTTATTTCCCGCTTTGCGATCTCAGAATCCCTAAGGAGCAAAGTCAGTTTCTTATTATTATCCCCTCACTTAACACTCCCTTTGCTCAGTTCTGTGCACAGAACTCTCTCATTAAGAACAACGAGTCAATCAACCTTCTCCACACAAGATGTAGTATTTTATACTGTGTTCAAACACAGCCGCAAGTACAACAACATTTTAGCTGATTTCCAAAAACTGTTCATCTCCCTAAGCAAGCTCAATTCATTTATGTTGGCAGCCAACTCCCCCCTCCAGCAGAGGTGAGTGAACCAGCTAGTCTCATTCCCAAGTAGCTTTCCATTCATCTACTAGCCTTGTTCTTCTAGATGTGTGAATGCATTAAATCACGTGGGGCTCGGTGGTGATAAATCACAGCTCTGCACGCCTGACTTCCATTGAAGCTGCTGACAAGAAAACCTCATAAAAGAAGATCACTCAAGATAATAATCTTGTTCCAGATACGATCTGGGGGGAGCCAGAAGCTATAAAAGGGAGAAAAAGAGGAGAGGAAGAAGATGTGACCAGTCAGCATGAATTGAAAATAACAAAAAAGAAAAAGAAACAATTTAGGCTCCTTCTTTTAAAATAGCTTTAGTATATGAGAGAATGAGAAAAGAATTCCTCCAATCACAAATCTTTGGGAACAAAACTAACCTGGGCTTTGTAAATAGGAATTTAAGACTTAGGAGAAAAATAGTTTTAAAGCTGCTAATCATTGCTTTCACATTCGAGGACTCTTTCAAACGAAAAAAAAAAAAAAAAAAAATCTCTCTATATTTAGGTCTTTTTAGAGCCCCAGAGAGAAATCAAGGAACTGGTAATCAGCACTTTTAAGATTAAATTCTAAGTGCCCTCAGACAATCAGAAAATGGAACTTTCTTCTCTTCAAAGGTTCATGTAGTATGTGACTTGACTGAATGCAATCAAGTAGAGAATGTAAAAGAAAAGACCTGGATCTGAGTTAAGACCAAATTTCAGAAGTACAGGGGGAAAGGCAGACCCCAGAAAATGGGAGAGACAAAATCATCCACCTATCTCGCACAAGATTTTAAGACACACTGTATTTTTCCATGTCTACAGTCTTTGTAACTGCAAGAAAAGCAAACCAATTAAGGGATAGTTTGTTTTAGGAAAAGTATTAATGAAGGGTTTCTCAGGGTCTCTTGTAAACAAGTAGTTCTTATATAGTACACTCTATGCTAAAATATGTTCTATACGGGTTTGCCTAGTCACATCTAACACCTAAAGTAAGATTCACCTGTCTTCTGGTTTCCACAGAAAACCCCCTAATGTGCCCAAATTTTAATCATTAAGAAACTCATCTTGTGAAGGAGAAAAAGAAAGTTCTTGAAACTTTTTCATGCACTTCTCCTCAAAATATTTCTGAAAGACTTGGAATGAAATATAATATTCATTCAGCAAAAGTCATGAATTAGCAACTCTCCCAGCCTCTCTACTTTGAGGCGGCTTCCTCGTGAAGACTGACTGTACTGTCTGACATGATCGACACATCCAGCTGTGCTCCCTAAAGCTAAGACAGCCCGCCCCACAGCAGGCCTTCTCTTGGCGCCCTTAGGGATGGATACAGGCAGAATGCACATGTTGGATTCAGTTTCCACTTATCACTGACCTAAGCACCACATCTACCCCTCATCACTATGGTTATCAAGCCACTTGGTGCACAATGTATGTTTATTTCATCACCAACCCTAGGAGAATGTATAATGCGTCTAAATTTTGTGCTTTCACATGCTCAACTCTCCAGGTTCAGTAGCGACTACTTTGCTACTTAGTTCACTGTGATTTTGTGAACTAGGTATGGTAACAAGGCCAACTAGGTATATGCCCACCTAGCCCTGTCCATTCTATGTCTAATAGTATGACTTCTGCTATCCCTATGCCAAAGACCCACATGGTCCTAAATTTTTACAACTTTAAATGCCAGCTTAAGCCACAAGGCTACCCACAACCTGTAATACTCTCTTGCTCAGCCTCTTCTGCCCTTCCAACAGCAACAACAACAACAAATGTCCATGTCAGTTGCTGCAGTCTTATTCTACCAATTAGAGTTCTGCGAATGAGGCATACGGTTCCGTATCTCTGTTCCTTTGAAAGTTTTTCTCTCTGTTTATAAAGCTAACTCCAGCATGTCCCTCAAAACTCTATTCAGGCATAGAATTTCATGCAAGCTTTCCTAGGTCCCTCCTTCCCAAATCTCTCTCACCTCTGTGCCCCAAAGCTCTGTGTGCACAAGTCTATCGTAACCTTTTCACTGTTTGTTTACTGATCTGTCACCCTCAAGCAATTTGAATTATTGATTTATCAGCATGTTGCCATTTTAGAAAAGTTCTTTCTGTATCTGCTTCCATGCTAAGTACCCAGATCTCTGTTGTAGCATTTACTTCTTTAAAGTCAGAGATAAAATTTTCTCTATTTTGCCAAATGGGAAAGCACACTCAGACCAAAAACAAATGATCTGCTCAAGGCCAAACAACTAATAAATAGAGGAGCAAAGATTTGAACCTCCAAAGTTTTCAGTCTTTGCCAATTTCCAATACTGGTTCTCTGTTGTCAACAGTGTCAGTACTTGACCCTTGTTAACTTACTGATAGGAATGAGTGAATGCCACTATTGATGCAATGCAATTGTTTAGATTAGGAAAGGTGCTTAACTAGAGCTGTGCCAATCAGAATCTCTCTCCCAAGATTTTGCAATTTGACTAAATTCTTGTTTTGTTCCTCTACAGTACTAACCTGGAGATCTTATTCATTCAGTGACAAACTGGGCAACTAGCTCACAATCTCTCCTTCAAAACCCGCCATCCTCCTGGGAGAATCTGGATATCTCATCCAATATGCTGACATCTCACTTCCCTGAAGCCTCCACAGACATCTCCTTGTATCTTGACACCCTTTCCCTGAAAACTGACCCTAATCTGCAAGGCTGACCCCAGGAAGTCAGGTTACAAGAATCTAACACATTTCACAGACACAGTTGTTTGAATTAGAAGCCTCAACAGACATCTCCACAGACCTCTACTTGTATCTTGATGCCCTTTCCCTGAGAACTGACCCTAATTTGCAAGACTGACCCTAGGATGTCAGGTTAAGAGTATATAACACATTTCACAGACATAGTTGATTGAATTAGGAAACATACTAGACCAAAGTTGCACCAGTTAGACTTTCTGTTCCAAGAATTTAGAATTGGGCTGGTCAACTGAACAAAGAAAACATTTAAACTCTGGACATGAGAAGTGGCCTGGTTTGCTCATGTACATGTCAAGCAGTGAAATCTAGTGTAGAAAGAGAATACTGAAGTAGATACATAAAGAGGAAGCAAAAAAGATACAGAATATCACTTGAATAAATGAGATGGTTGGATGGCATCACCCAATGAATGGACATGAATTTGGGTAAGCTCTGGGAGTTGGTGATGGACAGGCAGGCCTGATGTGCTGTAGTCGATGGGTCACAAACAGTTGGACATGACTGAGCATCTGAACTGAACTGACTGATCACTTAAATTATTTATGTTTTATGCTTACTTTTACAGCATGGCTTATTTTAGGCTGCCTTTTGGTTATATATATATATATATATATATATATATATATTTGTCAGAAAATTTGGAAAACTCAGCAGTGGCCACAGGACTGGAAAAGGTCAGTTTCATTCCAGTTCCAAAGAAAAAGCAATGTCAAAGAATGCTCAAACTACTGCACAATTGCACTCATCTCACACACTAGCAAAGTAGTGCTCAAAATTCTCCAAGCAAGGCTTCAACAATACTTGAACCATGAACTTCCAGATGTTCAAGCTGGTTTTAGAAAAGGCAGAGGAACCAGAGATCAAATTGCCAACATCCATTAGATCATCAAAAAAGTAAGAGAGTTCCAGAAAAACATCTATTTCTGCTTTATTGACTACGCCAAAGCCTTTGACTGTGTGGATGACAACAAACTGGAAAATTCTGAGGGAGATGGGAATACCAGACCACCTGACCTGCCTCCTGAGAAATCTTTATGCAGGTCAAGAAGAAACAGTTAGAACTGGACATGGAACAATAGACTGGCTCCAAATTGGGAAGGGAGTACATCAAGGCTATAGATTGTCACCCTGATTATTTAACTTATATGCAGAGTACATCATGAGAAATGCTGGATTGGATGAAGCACAAGCTGGAATCAAGATTTCCAAGAGAAATATCAATAACCTCAAATATCCAGATGACACCACCTTTATGGCAGAAAGCAAAGAAGAATTAAAGAGCCTCTTGATGAATGTGAAAGAGGAGAGTGAAAATGTTGGCTTAAAACTCAGCATTCAGAAAACTAAGATCATGGCAACTGGTGCCATCACTTCATGGCAAATAGATGGGAAAACAATGGAAACAGTGACAGACTTTATTTTGGGGGGGCTCCAAAATCAGTGCAGATGGTGACTGCAGCCATGAAATTAAAAGATGCTTGCTCCTTGGAAGAGAAGTTATGACCACCCTAGACAGCATATTGAAAAGCAGAGACATTACAGTGCCAACAAAGGTCCATCTAGTCAAAGCTATGGTTTTTCCAGGAATCATGTATGGATGTGAGAGTTGGAATATAAAGAAAGCTGAGCACCAAAGAATTGATGCTTTTGAACTATAGTGTTGGAGAAGACTCTTGAGAGTCCCTTGGACTGCAAGGAAATCCAACCATTCCATCCTAAAGGAAATCAGTCCTGAATATTCATTGGAAGGACTGATGTTGAAGCTGAAACTCCAATACTTTGGCCACCTGAGGCAAAGAACCGACTCACTGGAAAAGACCCTGATGCTGGGGAAGATTGAAGGTGGGAGGAGAAGGGGATGACAGAGGTTGGAGATGGTTGCATCACTGACTCAATGGGCATGAGTTTTAGTAAGCTCCAGGAGTTGGTGACAGACGGGAAGCTTGGCGTGCTGCAGTCCATGGGACTGAAAAGAGTCAGACACAACTGAGGGACACAACTGAACTGATATATATCAGTTTGGAATGTATATGTATATATATACTACATCTCACAAATAGTCTTTATTTTTTTGAGTTACTTGGAGAGTTTTAAGATAATTCTTCATTCCAGGTACCTTCTCCATCACTTTTATTCAATCACAGGACTTTGGGAGCACCTCAAATAGCTTTAGTGTTACAGAGCCAAACTTGGGCCCGTGCACCTACCTGTAGGTAGTAAAGCTCATCTACTGCCACTTGTAGCTATTGCTTAGTCAGTTGTGTTCAACTCTTTTCCAAACCCATGGACTGCAGACCTTCAGTCTTCTCTGTCCATGGGATTTCCCAGGCAAGAATACTAGAATAGGTTGCCATTTCCTTTTCCAGGGGATCTTCCTGACCCAGGGATTGAACCCACATCCCCTGCATTGCCGATGAATTCTTTACCACTGAGCCACAAGGGAAGCCTCTAGCAAACTAATACAACACCTCTAAATGTGCTTCAGGAGAGGGTATTTGTGGCTTCTGCCATTTAAGGAGCAAGGTGATAAATAGCAATTGGGATGCCCACGTTTCAGTCTCTAAACTTTCAATGTCTCTGCTTCTAGTCCTGTACTTCACTATCAACACACCCAAATCCGCATAGGCATACACACACACTCACACACACTCACGCATCTTATTGTGTCAGGTGTCCTGACATTTTTATTTAATTTCCTCAGAGAACAAGTCCCCTGGATAGCCATGGGAGACTCCTGACTTTGATGACTAAGGCTGTGGATCATCAACTCCAAGTCCTCCATTCAGAGATCTTCAAGAGCCCTCTCTTTTCTTCCTGGGCCTGCTCTTTACTTTCTATGGTACATGGTTTGTCTAAGATCTGAAACTCTATGAAGGGTCTTGAGTCATTTATATGTACTGAAAATTCCGCAAGCGATGTTGCTATCTCCTTCTTCAATAGCCTAGTTTCTAAATTTCTATGCTTCATAAATGACTGGTCATTTCTCTGTTTTGTGGTTTTCAAAAGTGTATGGAATACTCATTGTCACCGTTGTGGATATATATATATATATATATATATTTCTTAATTTTTTAATTCTCATCATAGCTGGCTTTCTGGAAGTGTGGAGGTAAGTATGCATGAACAATTTATTTCTCTCTCAATAAAACTCGACCAGCCTTTAAATATGCTCCTAAATTTGTACCTCTCTAATTCCACATTTCCTTTTAACTACTGTTCTGTCAGCCTCCTCCACAGACTTCAAATTATTTATACTCCTTATCTCTATTTCATTACCTCTCCCTTCATCCTCACTCATCTCATCTAGCTTCTCCCCCTACACAGGCTCCATTAAAAGCCCCTGAATAATGTCCCGGAGATTTCAACGTCACTGTATCCTGTAGACACTACACAGTGGACTGCTCAGCAACACTCTTTAGATGCTCATCCTCTACTTCTTGTCGCATTCTCTCCTGTTGCTTCTCCTGACACGTCATCCTCATAACTTGTCTTCTACCTTTAAGGTTATGCATTCTCGGCCTTCTCCGTTGGCTTAATATCCTCTGTTGTTGTTGTGTTAGTCATTCAGCCGTGTCCTACTCTTTACAACCCCATGGACTGTAGCCTGCCAGGCTCCTCTGTCTATGGGGATTCTCCAGGCAAGAATACTGGGGTGAGTAGCCTTCTCCAGGGGCTCTTCCTGACCCAGGGATTGAACCCGGGTCTCCTACATTGCAGGCAGGTTTCTCCCTGTTAGGAGCCACCAGAGAAGCCTCCTGTTGCTGAAATTTAAATGTTGGGCTTTCCCAAGGTAGTCTCCTCTACCTGAACATTACCTCTGAGGCAAATTTCTCCTTTACAGGATGATTCATTCCACTCCCATGGTTCCACTTACTGCACGTTCCCTTATGATCTTAGAGGTACTTCTCCAGATCACACTGGGCCTGGGACCCAAGGGTTTATACAGTTTATTATCTATTTAGCATCTCCTTAAAGATTTCTTATAGGCATTTCAAACCAAATATTTAAGTCTGAAAATGGTATTGTATCAATACTACGATATGAGAGAAAAGCTAGAGTGTATAAAGGAAATAATAACAAGAAATACAGAGTCAACAGAGTATGGGTTATCAAGGAATGCTGAATAGACCACTAAAACGATGGATTTGTAAATCAAGGTATTATGAAGATCTTCTAAGAATCAACACTTGGAGAAAATAGGTATTAGGTTAGATAAATTTTGAAAGAAGAGTGAGCGGTTCAACACAACTGTGGTTTTGGTAGTGTAGAGGTATTTCATGAGAGTCTTTGGGAAGTAGGGAGGTCAAAATGATGGCACATGGAATGAAAGAGTCAGATATTGACTTTTTCTATCTTCATGTTCTGTCCTGATATTCCTTCTGATTACAGATTTAATTCTGGTATGCTATTCATGTATAAAAATTTATATTTTCAAGTCATTCATTCAGCATTACCAACCATCTCTCAAGCTATAGTCATGTAGGGGTACAGACAAGACTCAGTTTGACTTTACACAGTTTATTTCTTAGTTTAGCCCTACCAGCTAGATCCCCCAAACTCCTGAATGAAAGCCCCTACCTCTATATGGCATGAAGATGGAGAGGAAGGCCACTGGCAGGTGTGACCTCTGTGCTGCCTGAGGAACTGTTTCTTGTTCCTCTAAGGGACCTTAGTTTTCCTCACCAGTTATTGTTGTTGTTCAGTTGCTCAGTCATGTCCAACTCATTGCAACCTCATAAACTGAAGCACACCAGGCTTCCCTGTCCTTCACTGTCTCCTGGAGTTTGCTCAAACCCATGCCCATTGAGTCGATGATGCCATCAATCATCTTATCCTCTGTCACCTTCTCCTCATGCCCTCAGTCTTTACCAGCATCAGAGCCTTTTCCAATGAGTTGGCTCTTCACATCAGATGGCCAAAGTATTGGCACTTTAGCATCAGTCCTTTCAATGAATACTGAGAGTTGGTTTCCTTTAGGATTCACTGGTTTGATCTTCTTGAGAGTCCATGGAACTCTCAAGAGTCTTCTCCAGCACCACAGTTTGAAAGCAGCGATTCTTTGGCGCTTAGCCTTCTTTATGGTCCAACTCTCATATCTGTACATGACTACTGGAAACACCATAACTTTGACTATACCTTTGCTGGCAAAATCATGTCACTGCTTTTTAATATGCTGTCTAGGTTTCTTTGGAAAAGGAAATGGCAACCCACTCCAGTATTCATGCCTAGAGAATTCCGTGGATAGAGCAGCCTGGCAGGCTACAGTCCACAGGGTCGCAAAAAGTCAGACACGACTGAGTGAATATCCACACAGGTTGGTCATCGCTTTCCTTCCAAGGAGCAAGCATCTTTTAATTTCATGGCTGCAGTCACTTTCACATTGACTTTGGAGCCCCCAAAAGTAGTCAGCCACTGTTTCCATTTTTTCCCCATCGAAGTAGGTGAGACTGTACAAAGTTTCCAGAAAAAATATTGTTAATGAACCACACTTGAGTCTGCTTGACTGACTGTCAGCAACATCAATCTATTGACCACAGACTGTGATGAGCAAAAAGTACAGTGTTTATTGAAAGATGCAAAACATGGAGATGAGCAAGGAGAAAAGGCCACTCATGCTCAGAAGACATGAGCTCCTCGTGCCTTTTGAGGAAGGGTTTTTAAAGGCAAGGCCAAGGAGAGGGTTGCAGGGTACCTGATCAGCTTGTGCATATTCTTCTGATTGGTTGGTGGTGAGGTAACTGGGTGGTATTTTGGGAATCTCAATCATCAATCTTCCAGTTCCAAGTGGTTTGAGATCTACATCCAGGTGGTTAGCATGCAGTTAACTTCTTCCATCTGCAGACAGCTCAGGGATATGGTTCAGGATTCTATCACAACCCTTGAAGAAGAACTAATGTCCCTTGACTTTGTTCTAAGGCTAACTATTATTATTTTGTCCTGTTTGACTATTTTCCTTTGCTTTTGAATTTTCTTATTTCTCTGATTAAATTTGCTCCTTGGAACTCAGGAAAGGCCTAGGAAAATAAAGCTTTTTTATGAACAAGAGGAAGGGACACAAGGAGGTCTGTCCTACAGTGTTTCAGTATGAGTGCCAACATTACTCTTTCATCAGTGTTGCTGTGAAATGAACTATGCTGGCTTGATACAACAACCAATGTGCTCTTTCTTCTGCAAGAAGTCTCATACCAGAGGTATATACTGAGCCTTTTGTTTTCTTTCTCCTAATATTCTGATCCCAAAAGGGTATAAATGTGCTTCTCCAGGGCAACTTGTGTTGCTTCCACAACCACTTCAGGAACTTTCCAGGTGTAATCTGAAACTAGCCCCTGTTCTTGGTGAGGGAGACCAAGAAAAAGCTGTTGGTGTGTGTATTAGTTACTCAGCCATGTCTGACTCTGCAATTCCATGGACTAGACTCCTCTGTCCATGGAATTCTCCATGCGAGAATACTGGAGTGGGTCCTCATTCCCTTCTTTGGGGAGATCTTCCCAACTCAGGGATCAAACCCAGATATCCTGCATTGCAGGCAGATTGTTTACTAGCTGAGCCACCAGGGAAGCCCAAATAAGACTTAGATTACTCTATTTGATAGGTGGCAGGTTCAGTAAGCAAAGGACTTACATAGATAGGATGCTTGTCTTGGGCAGCTGAAGGACAAATAGATCTCTGTATATACCTGCCAGAATCTTAAAAATTTATAATATAGGCCTTACCAAGGATCACCCATGTGCTCAGTCCATAGCCTCATCATCACATTTCTATTTCAAGGCTGTTTCTTTGAAGCAGCTCCTGGGAGTGAGGAGGGCAAGCTGAACACACATTCCAAGAACAGAGGAGGGGTTGGTGAGCCTCCAGTTGCCTGGTTCCAGTGTGTGCATCAGTTGGCCTTCACATTTGGATTAACTCCTCCAGTAACCAGTCGGCTTACATTGTTCTACACTTTGTCATTCTGTTTGTTTTTTATATTTTTTTCCCCTGCGTCTCATCTTGGAACTGAGTTTTCAGATTGTTCCTCTTTATTTTATGTGGACATTCAGTTTCACAGGGCAAAATGGGATCTTACAAAACTCTAACTTTCAGCCCTACCTTTTTTCAAAGAATTGATCTTTTCCTTATGCTGTTCATCTTGACTTGTTCTCATAATTTAGTCAGCTGCAACTTGATTATGTGTCTCTTTGGCGCTATAACTATCCATCCTTACACTAATCTTGAGAAATAGAACCCATCTCATATTCCCATCTTAAAGATGACTACATTGACACTAAGTCTAGTTATTTCAGAAAATTCTTAAAAGCTAGTTAAATAAAGTACCGTCTATAAAATGTTTAGCAGATAATAACTCTTCTCACTACTTCCATACCATGCCACATGGCCAAATCACAATCTCTCATCCAGATTATTTCAACAGGCTCTTCATTGAGCATCCCACAGTTTATTTTTCATTCTCCCACAACAACTCATGATATTTGTAAACGTAAATTTGTCATTCCACAGTCATTCCATTCAAATTCTCCAATGTTACCCCATCTCAGAGTCAAAACCAAAGTTCTGATAGTGCTCTATAAAGCTCCATTTGACCTAGTCCTCTATCACGTCTCTTCTTTGATCTGAAATGACTTCTCCTTCCATTACCTGCCCCTTCAACATTCAATTCAGTTCAGTCACTCAGTCGTGTCCAACTCTTTGTGACCCCATGAATCGCAGCACTCCAGGCTTCCCTGTCCATCACCAACTCCCGGAGTTCACCCAAATTCATGTCCATCGAGTCGGTGATACCATCCAGCCATCTCATGCTCTGCCGTTGGCCTTCCTGTTTTCCTAGAGTGCAGCAAATATGCAGCCACCTCAGGGCCTTTCTTCTCTGCCTAGACAGCCCCTCCCCTACCAACCCAGGTATTTGCATGCCTGGATTCGTTATCTCCAGCATGACCTTTGCAGCTTACCTAGCAACCTGACCCTTCCCATGAGTCCCTGAGAGCTTTCCAGGTGATGCTAGTGGTAAAGAACCTGCCTGCCAATGCAGGAGACCTAAGAGACATGGGTTCGATCCCTGGGTCGGGAAGATTCCCTGGGCGAGGGCCAGGCAACCTACTCGAGTGTTCTTGTCTGGAGAACCCAATGGACAGGAGAGCCTCGTGGGCTACAGGCCACAGTGTCACAAAAATTTGGATATGCCTGAAGTGACAGCTCTCACGTACACATGACTCCCTGAACTCGCTAACTTCCTCCCTATTTAATTTTCCTCCATAATATTTTTCATTATCTTATATCTTATGTGTTTTAGTTATTTTGTTTACTGTCTATATCCTAAATTCACACACATGCACACACACACACACACACACCCATTGTAAGCCACAGCATCAGGAATTTGTTTCTGTTTTGTTTTTGGTTACATCCCCAACAGATAGAAAATTGCCTGGATACCTAGTGGGTGCTCAATAAATATTTGTTGAATTAACAGTGAACAGTCTTTCCCATAGTAATAATTTCCATAGTAATATTTTCATAGTAAGGAAAATAATATTAATATGAAATATTAGTTTATCATATTCCCATAGTAATTTTTCCCAAATATTAATAAACATTTGGTGCATTTGATATTGCTGTTTTTCTCTTGACATTGTACTACTGCCATTAGTATTAGCCAGAATGAGAACCCAGTTCTTCTGATGTCACATCTCAGTGATCTTCTTACTCATCCAAAAATAGTGTGGGTAGAAGATAAAGAGAGAATAACTTATACCAGCAAAAATAAATAAATAGAAATAAAAAGCATTGCAGCATAAGAACTAATAAATTTTCATCAAATGCACACTGAAAATATGAAGGATGCAGCAAAATTGTTAAAATATGTTCCATATCCTCCCACATTATCTTTCAAAGTAGCATGGAGGCCACTGATGCAAATAATGATTCAGGTGTTGTTATCAAAGAATAAGAATTACATGGTTCAAGGTGCATGAATGTGTACGTGCTGAGAGTATTTGCGAAGGCATTTCATAAATCGACAGAAGGTACTGGGAGGAAAAGTGTGTAACTTCTTTCCTTAAAAGAAAATGTTGAACTTTTTCCTAACTTGGGACAGGAGGTACTAAATACATTTTCACAGCAGTCAAAAATTGAGAATAACTCCCAAATCCCCTTTCTTTAATTTTGAAGGTTATTAGATCATTCCCATAAAGATGGTTACATTAGAGCTTCCCCTAAAGATTCCTCCTATCTACTAAAAGAAGCATTATTGGCCACATATCTATTATATTTATGGTTTATGGACTAGGTCAGACAATTGCTAACTTCCTGACCATGTCCCCACATGCCTAGCATGTGGAGACCACAGGGTTGCAATCAATGTCTTACAGTAGGTGAAGGAGATTTGCAATGTTATTCAGCCCCCATGAGCCTTCCTTTTCTCATCTGTAAATGGCTCTCATTGCATCCTTTACTTATAATGCTGTAAGGATTAAAGAGATGATTATACAAAGTTCCTGGCTCAGACACTAGAAAATAGCAAATAATGATAAATGTTAATTTCCTTTCAGTTCCCCCAGATACTCAAACCCTGGGGCTCTTGCTCAAGCTAGTTCATCTAATCACCTAATGTTAAGTATATTCCCCTTCACTGATAATAGAAAACTTTCTTTCTGAAAAATGTTCTGTGCCAAAATAAGTGACAGAATTGATTGTAAAATGGCATCTAAAATGCATCATAGAAAAGAAATTTTGAAGCAGATAAGACTCAAGTAGCTGACTGACAAGTTTAGCTAGGGAGGCCCAGATCAGGATAAACAGACTGTATAAATGCTGTTATGAGATAATTAAACAAGGCTATAGTGAATGACTTGATCTAGGTCATGGTATACATTCTACCTACCTTGGAACCTCCAAATTTTTTCCCCAAACCTCCATGTTGTTTTATATTCCTACCAACAGTGTATAAATGGTCTGATTTGTCCACATCCTCACCAACACGTTATCTTTACTTCTTTCAGTTCAGTTCAGTTCAGTTTAGTCACTCAGTCGTGTCCAACTTCTTGCAACCCCATGAATCACAGCATGCCAGGCCTCCCTGTTCATCACCAACTCCAGGAGTTTACCCAAACTCATTGAGTCGATGATGCCATCTAACCATCTCATCCTCTGTCATCCCCTTCTCCTCCTGCCTTCAATCTTTCCCAGCATCAGGGTCTTTTCAAATGAGTCAGTTCTTCACATCAGGTGGCCAAAGTATTGGAGTTTCAGCTTCAACATCAGTCCTTCCAATGAACACTCAGGATTGATCTCCTTTAGGATGGACTGGTTGGATCTCCTTGCAGTCCAAGGGACTCTCAAGAGTCTTCTCCAACACCACAGTTCAAAAGCATCAGTTCTTCAGTGCTCAGCTTTCTTTATAGTCCAACTCTCACATCCCATTCATGACTACTGGAAAATCCACAGCCTTGACTAGAGGGACCTTTGTGGACAAAGTAATGTCTCTGCTTTTTAATATGCTGTCTAGGTTGATCATAACTTTCCTTCCAAGGAGTAAGCATCTTTTAATTTCATGGCTGCAATCACTATCTGTAGTGATTTTGGAGCCCCCAAAAATAAAGTCAGCCACTGTTTCCACTGTTTCCCCATCTATTTGCCATGAAGTGATGGGACTGGATGCCGTGATCTTAGCTTCCTAAATGTTGGGTTTTAAGTGCACTTTTTCACTCTCCTCTTTCACATTCATCAAGAGGCTCTTTAGTTCTTCTTCACTTACTGCCATAAGGGTGGTGTCATCTGCATATGTGAGGTTATTGATATTTCTCCCAGCAATCTTGATTCCAGCTTCTGCTTCCTCCAGTCCAGCATTTCTCATGATGTACTCTACGTAGAAGTTAAATAAGCAAGGTGACAATATACAGCCTTGACGTACTCCTTTTCCTATTTGGACTCAGTCTGTTGTTCCATGTCTGGTTCTATCTGTTGCTTCCTGATCTGCATACAGATTTCTCAAGAGGCAGGTCAGGTGGTTTGGTTATTTCTTTTCCAACCACAATTTCCTATTTTTCTAACTCAACATTTTAAGCGTTAGTATACTCTAGGTTTTTGGCTTTTATTTTTCTCATATTCTTCACTGTTTAAAAAGTGACCTCATTTATCTCTCTTATATCCTATGATTTCAACTTTGATCTTCTTACTTCTTATACCTGTCACTAAATGCCCACAAGACAACTTGTGTGCTGAGTCTCAGTACCCTAAATTAACTTCACTCAGCTAATCATTCACCATTCCCATCTGTCCCATACCAGAACTTGTTAACTTGTCAACTTGTCACTTCTAAATAAGTGATTTTACCAACCATGGAAGGCTCAGCACTAGAAATGAGCTCACTCTTCCCTTCTCTTTCTCCCTTTCTCTCCTCCTTTCCTTACTTCCCCTTCTCTTCTCCTTCTCTCACTTTCTTCATTATGCATTCAACAACTAAACATGACTTTTCACCTGTTGCCAAAATTACATTCAAAAGCCAAAGAGGAAAGTCAAAGGGCCAAACAAAACATTTTGATTGAATTTACCCATTAGGAATGGTTACATAAATTAAGCCTGACCATTCAAGGCTAATGAGAATCAATTCAGAAATTAATATATAAAGGAGTTATGTAAGTATCAAAAGTGGCTGCTCCTACCCCACCTTGTTCTTTGTATCTAATTAGTCAAATCATGTAAGTTGTGACACTTAAATAGTTCTCATTCCACTTGACTCGTTCTTCTCTCTTGACCACTTTCATGGGCCTTCTTAGGGCTCTTCAGTGCTGCCTAGGTTACTGCAGCCCAAGGGCTCCATTCTCTCTATCCCAGCTCTGCACTGTTGCTGGAATGATCTTTCTGAAAATCCAAATTGATTCTCTTTCTTCCTTTTCAAAGCCTTCAGGGTTATGGTGGTCTTAAGTGTGAAATTCAGTCTCCTGACCATATAAAGCCCTTCATGAGCTGATATTCTATTCCCCCCAGTCTCAAGTCCAGTAGCTCACAATGCACCAGTTCCCCCATCTCATCTGACTCTTCTGTATCAACTTAAATATCACCTCCTCTTGGAAGTCTTCCCCGACTCCCCAAAGCTGCCTTAGTTAAGTGCTCTCACTTCTATCCCCATAAACATTTTGTGCAGATCCATTATGGCAAATATCTCACTATATTTTATAGAGAAAGAGTCCTGACACTAAAGTCCTGAGGGCAGACTTTGTGGCTTATTTAATGTTAATTTGACATTAAAGTCCTAAGGGCACACTTGACCCTAAAATCCTGAGGGGCAACCTTTGTGGGTTGTGTGTGTGTGTGTGTACAGTGGCTTC
Organism: Neotragus moschatus; assembly: GCA_006410615.1. Classification (NCBI taxonomy): domain Eukaryota; kingdom Metazoa; phylum Chordata; class Mammalia; order Artiodactyla; family Bovidae; genus Neotragus; species Neotragus moschatus. Next base: position 1,283,373 of record SJYA01000848.1, on the reverse strand, counting down.
AGTCATGTCTGATTCTTTGCAAACCTGTGGACTGTAGCCCTTCAGGCTCCTCTGTCCATGAGACTCTCCAGGCAAAAATACTGTAGTGGGTTGCTGCACCCTCCTTCAGGGGAACTTCCCATCCCAGGGACTGAACACTACTTATATCTTATGTCTCTCATTGGCGGTGGGTTCTTTATCACGAGCACCACCAGGTTTTGCCACATTAAGTGTTAATTTCTTAATGCTAAGCAAAGTGCCTGGTATGCAATGAGCTTTCAATAAATGCTTATTGAAAAAATAAATGAGCAAGTAGGTTGAATCACATGTGGCATACCTTCTCTACATAATATTGAGGGTCTCTATTAAAAATCGTAAATATCTGTTTACTTTCTCAAAGGGTTCTTAAAGATGTTTCTCAGGGTCTCAGAAAAACAATTTCTCTGGGTATAAGGGATAAATAGGGCCACTCAAGTCATCTAACAGAGTCTGAGCAATGAAAGGTCATCTATAGAGCAATGTAATATACTTCTTTGGAGCAAAGCCTTGTGGCATATTTTCAATGACTTAGCAATGCATTATGTATTGTCAATAATATCCAGACTGTAGCCAAGTAGTTACATGAGACTAGAGCACAAGGTCACAGGAGAGTTTATGGTGCTTGTAACTGAACAGCATAAAGTCAATCTTCAATTCAATGAAGGAAATAACACCACTGACAGCATCACTTTCCAATATGAGACAAATAAATTGCTTTTATGATTAGAGACATGTAACAGAAGTGTCCAATCTCCAATTCACTTCCAACAATGAGTTCAGCTCTCAACTAACCCTGGCCTTCATGGCCAAGCAGGTTATCATAAGACAGCATAATGCCATCAGAACCCCTCTCTACAGCCCCTCCACTGCAATTAGTTCAACCCCAATACATGGGAGTACATGTATATGTGCATATACACACACACACATGAGCTGTGTATTATTCTGTGTCCCTGTCTGACCAGGGTTCAGTGGTATGTTCCTAATAGAAGTCTCCCTGCCTTTGAATTCATAGTCCTTTGTGCTCTCTTCTTTTGTAACACTTTCTCAACCTCAAATATCACTTCCTTTTTGGAGACATCCAGTCCATCTTCTTCAAAACGTGTCACTCCCTGCTCCTTTCCCCGTGGACCTTTGAACAAAACTTATTGTAATACATATTTCAAAGTTATTCTAATTATTTGCTTATCTGTATCATTTTCTCTACTTGCTGGTTAACTCCTTGAGGACAGAGAATATAGTTTGCTGGGCCTTATGTCTCAGTACCTAGAAGGATACCTGTCATATCTAATGTGTTCATTATGTTGTTGAATGAATCATTGTATTTCAGTTCTTGGTTTGCCATTATTCTTCTAAGAATACAACTTTAAAAACAAAAAATAGTCCTTTTTGGGTGGTCTATATCTTTATAATTCTAGTCTCACTCATATCTGCAAAAAGAAAGCTCATGTGTTCTGTCCAAGAGCTTTATGTCCCAAGTGGGAGTCCTCCGTTCCAGCCAGACTGGCTCACCACTGCTCAACATACATTAAACGCTAATCTCTACCTTGATTCATTCCATTTAAAGGGCCTTTTCTCCTCTTCTACAAGTATTTAACACTTACCTATAATGAAAGATTCTCCAGTGTTCTTGCCTAGAGAATCCCAGGGACAGGGGAACCTGGTGGGCTGCCATCTATGGGGTCGCACAGAGTCGGACACGACTGAAGCGACTTAGCAGCAGCAGCATAAAAGATCCTACTGAACTCTCACTTCCTCCATAAAGCTTTCCCAACAAGTCCAGTCCTGATTTATTTTTTCGTTCAAGGACTGGGCCAAGGTTGCGCCTATGCCTCTTATGTGCACAACTCCTTCATTTGCATTCTTCACAAGATTCAGCACTTGTGCATTCTTTCCTAATCACTGTTCACTTATTTTTCCCATTTTATCACCTAGGCCCCCTAGAAGATATAGGGCATTCCAATGTTTCCCTTTTATAGCATTAAGTAGATACAGGTCATTCACCCTATAACCATAAACGTTGTCCAGTGTCATACTATCTCTTGAGAAACTGATTAATTTCATAAATATTGCTAAATCTGGGAACCTTGAATACAAAGATGAAATTAAAATAATTATTAAGAACTTATTTATTATGGAATAAAAATTTAAGAGAGAGATTATTAGGCCTTTGACTACTTGACAAATTAGGGAAAGAGATTCTCTTTCCTAAAGTCCAAAATAATTTTCACAGATGGAAAATTAATATCAGATCAGTTGTGTTAAGTCACTCAGCCATATCCAACTCTTTGTGACCCCCTGGACTGGAGCACACCAGGCTTCCCTGTCCATCACCAACTCCTGGAGCTTGCTCAAACTCATGTTCATCGAGTCCATGATGCCATCCAACCATCTCATCCTCTGTCATCCCCTTCTCCTCCTGCCTTCAATCTTCCCAGCATCAGGGTCTTTTCCAGTGAGTCAGTTCTTCACATCAACTGGTCAAAGTATAAGGGCTTCAGCTTCACCATCAGTCCTTCAGGACTGATTTCCTTTGGGTTTGACTGATTTGATCTGCTTATAGTCCAAGGGGCTCTCAAGAGTCTTCTCCAACACCACAGTTCAAAGAATCAATTCTTTGGTGCTCAGCTTTCTTTATGATCCAACTCTCACATCCACACATGACTACTGGAAAAACCATAGCTTTAACTAGACAGATCATTGTTGGCAAAGTAATGTCTCTGCTTTTTAATATGCTGTCTAGATTGGTCATAGCTTTTCTTTCAAGGAGCAAGTGTCTTTTAATTTCATGGCTGCAGTCACCATCTGCAGTGATTTTTGGAGCCCAAGAAAATAAAAGTCTCTCACTGTTTCCATTGTTTCCCCATTTATTTGCCATAAAGTGATGGAAACAGATGACATGATCTTTGTTTTTTAAAAGTTGGATTTTAATCTAGGTTTTCCACTCTCTTCTTTCACTTTTGTCATGAGGCTCTTTAGTTCCTCTTCACTTTCTGCCATAAAGATGGTGTCATCTGCATATCTGAGGTTATTGGTGTTTCTCCCAGCAATCTTGATTCCAGCTTCTGTTTCCTCCAGCCCAGCATTTCTCATGATGTACTCTACATAGAAGTTAAATAAGAGGGTGACAATATACAGCCTTGACATACTCCTTTCCCAATTTTGAATCAATCTGTTGTTCAATGTCTGGATCTAACTTTTGCTTCTTGACCTGCATCCAGAGTTCTCAGGTGGGAGGTAAGGTGGTCTGGTATTGAGAGGGTAACAGGTAGGAAGGCCGGGGGTCTGCAAATGGAAGAAATAGCCTGCAAGTGTCAGACATTTTTTATCTCTCTTAAGTGGCAAGAGAAAACAAACTAGTGAGATATATATATATATATATTTTTTCCCCCATCTCTATACAAATTTAAAAAGGTTTCTCTTAAAATACTGTGTTGCCATAATTACACCTGGTTCCACCTGAAGTTAACTATTCTCAAACCTTGAGTTAACCAATGCATTTTTCTTATTGAAATGTTTGTCTTAAGCTATGTTAATGTACTATACATTTACCCCAGACTCTGTCTTCAAGTCGGTTCTGCCTAATGGCTCAGAACCTACTTGACAAACCGTTATGTTATACTCAGACATTGTTCCCCTAATCTGTGTAAGTAAAACTATTTGTATTGTAATCTGCCCTTCTACAAGATTCAAGTAAATCATTTTATGGCCCAGGATGAATCGTCTGGTGCCAAGATCATCCCAAAATACATCTTAAGGATGAGGGGCCTGGTGCCATTGTAAGTTTTAAGACATTCCTTTCTCTCATTAACAAACTGCTGCTGCTGCTGCTGCTAAGTCGCTTCAGTCATGTCCAACTCTGTGCGACGCCATAGATGGCAGCCCACTAGGCTCCCCCATCCCTGGGATTCTCCAGACAAGAACACTGGAGTGGGTTGCCATTTCCTTCTCTAATGCATGAAAGTGAAAAGTGAAAGTGAAGTCGCTCAGTCATGTCTGACTCCTAGCGACCCTATGGACTGCAGTCCATCCATGGGATTTTCCAGGCAAGAGTACTGGAGTGGGGTGCCATTGCCTTCTCCGACAAACTGCTAGTGACTATATAACATCCAGCTGAAGACTAGCAGGGGGGTAGTCTTCCTGCCCCTTTCTGATGCCTATGTCACAAGCTTTCTCTATCTCCTTTATATTTTAATAAAACTTTATTACACAAAAGCTCTGAGTGATCAAGCCTTGTCTCTGGCCCTGGATTAAATTCTTCTCCTCTGGAGGCCAAGAATCCTAGCATATTTTCGTGCTTCAGCAACAACCTTTCAATATCCTCACTTCTTTAAGGGTATACCACAGTTTGTTGTGATTCATACAGTCAAAGGCTTTGGCATAGTCAATAAACCAGAAGTTGATGTTTTTCTGAAACTATCTTTCTTTTTCTATGATACAGTGGATGCTGGCAATTTGATCTCCGGTTCCTCTGCCTTTTCTAAATACAGCTTGAACATCTGAAAGTTCTCAGTTCACGTACTGTTGAAGCCTGGCTTGGAGAATTTTGAGCATTACTTTGCTGGCGTGTGAGATGCATGCAATTGTCAGTAATTTGAATTTTCTTTGGCATCACCTTTCTTTGGGACTGGAATGCAAGCTGACCTTTTCCAGTCCTGTGGCCATTGCTGAGTTTTCCAAATTTGCTGGCATATTGAGTGCAGCATTTTCACAGCATCATCTTTTAGGATTTGAAATAGCTCAACTGGAATTCCATCACCTCCACTAGCTTTTTTGTAGTGATGCTTCGTAAGGACTACTTGACTTTGCACTCCAGGATATTTGGCTCTAGGTAAGTGATCACACCACTGTGGTTATCTGGGTCATTAAGATCTTTTTTGTATAGTTCTTCTGTGTATACTCTTGCCACTTCTTCTTAATATCTTCTGCTTCTGTTAGGTACACACCATTATGTTTCTGTCCTTCATTGTGCCCATCTTAAAATGAAATGTTTCTTTGGTATCTCTAATTTTCATGAAGAGATCTCTAGTATTTCCCTTTCTATTGTTTTCCTCTATTTCCTTGCATTGATCACGTAGGAAAGTTTTCTTATCTCTCCTTGCTATTCTTTGGACCTCTGCAAATACACTTTGGGATATTTTTCCTTTCCTCCTTTGCCTTTAGCTTCTCTTCTTTTCTCAGCTATTTGTAAAGCCTCTTCAGACAACCATTTCGCCTTTTTGCCTTTCTTTTTCTTGGAGATGGTCTTGATCACTGCCTCTTGTATAAAATTAATATAAACACTATAATTTTATAGCAATATTTATGTAGTTAGTATTAAAGACTTTTATATTCAGGAACACTGCAAAATGAAAAAAAAAAAAAAAACTCTATATAGCAATGTGACAGAAGGAATAACAAGTAAATTTCTACAACACTTGTGTTTAACTAAAGAAAACTACCTCTCAGTAATAAGGGTTATTTCTCATACTATCTTGTTGAGAAACCTCTGTAGAGGCTTGATTCAATCAAAATTTTTATACCTCTCAGAATTCCTATAACAATTGAATATGTGTTCTAGCCTCAGTTTCTAACATAGAACTGCATTAGTAAAAGCATAAAACTATATGGGATTTATCATACCTGGTACCATACAGTTTTTTATACTAATTTTTTTAGAGAGGTAGTTTACATAATTTACTTTCTCTTTCAGAGAGAAGGTGGAAAGCACAGGAAAAATCATTATAAGTGTATGTAGTTGGGGTTTTCAAAGTATAACATTTATAGAAAAATCTTTTATTGAAGAAAGAGAGCTTAATATCCCAATTGTTTCCCAGTTTGTTTGCTATTACATAAACTTGGACAATTTGTTGTTATATCATATTAAGATATATCAAGTTGGTGGAGAAAAGCTGGGCCATTCTGCTCAGTAATGTTTTTGTGAAATGTTTGTAGTCTTCAGGACGTGAAAGGAAGAAAATTGCCTGTGTTTATCTCCCACTATGATCCAGGAACTGTGCTTGTTACTTAACTGTTATCTCTCCTACTATCTTGTTGATAAACTTGTGTACAGGCTGATCTAATTAAAATATTCACTTTGAGGCCATTAATATTTTCAGTGGTGCAGTGTACAGTGTATGTAGTTTACAAGAGTACAGCAAAGTCTGGAGTGAGAGAAAGTGAAAGTGTGACAGTGTTAGTTGCTCATTTGTTGCTGGCTCCATTGACTGTAGCCTGCCACGCTCCTCTGTCCATGGAATTCTCAGGCAAGAATACTAGAGTGGGTTGCAATTTCCTTCTCCTGAGGATCTTCCCAGCCCATGGATCGAACCCAGGTCTCCCTCTTTGCAGGCGGATTCTTTCCCATCTGAGCCACCTAGAGTGGCAGTGCCTCATTCAAATCACAACTGTATCATTTACTGTCTGTAGGGACCTCTCTGCACCTTAACTTTATAATCAAGAAATTAAGAGCATTAAAACTTCTACCACATAGTTTGACTGATAAATATTAAATTGAGTCTGATATTTGTACGTCTCTTAGAATAATACATTGGCAATTAAAAGGGTTCTCTACGTGTTAACTGTTATTACTTAAAACTAAACATGTAATGAATTAGTCCCTGCTCAGGATGCAATTTTTGCAATAGTTGCTTCTCAGATGTTAGTCTTGAAATCATCCTTGCTGGGTCACCAACATGGAAATGACATGATAAACTGAGCTCACTTGGACATAAACTCCTTCATAGATTTATTCAATCAGTTCTTCAGGGACAGATGCATTGCTAGGGGTAACCAAATCATATTATAAAAGATGATAAATACATTTAAGTGGTTTTGTTTAGTAAATAAACATTTTCAAAAGATATAGGCACTGAAGTGCTGGTAAACCAACTCTCTGGGGAAACATAAATCTCTTATTAGTGTTTGAAGATTTCTTTGATATAAATTCTCCCAGAAGCTAACTACTCTTTAACACCAAGGAACACAGTTCTTGGACATTGGACATTTTGATTCTCATTGACTGACATGAGCCAGCCCCAGAGACCATGGGAATAGGGGTATTATCTGCCTCCATTCGTCTTCTAGCCAGAGTCCCTCCAAGGCAATGCTTGTACTTGCCTTGTACTTGCTTTTCTATTTATTACCTGTTTTGATTCTATGTGACTAGAGCTTTTTGACTGTCCATGTATTTACACAACCTCCAGCCATTATGTCACAAAAGGTTTTAATGTGCTAACTGCCAAGTGAGCCCCAAACAGCAGGATGTAACATAAAGGTCACTCCCCTGCAGTCATCAACTGGATTTAGCTTTCAGAGGAGTTTCTTTTGATCAGTCAACAGCTTTCTGGAATACTGAATTAATTAGCAGCCTCTACAAATTAAGAGCTTTCACATAAAAACATGAATTCTCAGTTTGTCTTATGAAGTCTGAAGATCTGACAACACCAAGCCCACATCCCCGTGAGGCAGTATCCTCCTGGAGCTAAACGGGCACTGCCTCCTTTAAGAGCATGCCACCCGCTCTCGGGCTTGCCCATGTGTCCTCCACTCTCAATGCTTCACAGCCTGGTCAGTTTTGCTCATTTCTATTACCTATCTTGCCCCTGAAGGGTTTTGAGTCGGGATCAACCTAAGGCATAACGTGGTTTTAAAATAAGAAAAAAAAAAAAACTTTGGAGTTAGACAAACCTGGGAACCAGTCCAGCCTCTGTCACTGACTCATGTGTGAACATAAGCAAGTGATGAAACTCTGCGAAGTCTGTTTCATTCTCCAAGAAATGAAAATAGAAATGAAAGTCACCTCAAAGGATTATAAGGAGGACTAAACATGGCAGCGCTTGACAACACCTTGCCCGGCTAGCTCCATCATAGTGATCACTCTCCCATTTCTCAAAGGGACCTCTCGTATCCCTGCCAATCCTGTTCATTTCGCTTTGCTGGAACTCAGTTTCTCTTATGTGGTGCTCACTGGATTAGGCTTCTCCATTTCTTTTCCTTGACCATTTCTTTCGTTTCAAGTTATATTTTCTTTGTGCAAATGCTGTGTATCTCAGAAACGTCAATTGCCTCACTGGTCTCAATTTTGCTCTCTGGTCTTGCCAATCATTCTTTTTTTTTTTTTCTTTAATTTTTACTTTTTTAGTTTGTTTTGCTTTACAATACTGTACTCATTTTGCCATACATTGACATAAATCANGCCACCTTATGCAAAGAGTTGACTCATTGGAAAAGACTCTGATGCTGGGAGGGATTGGTGGCAGGAGAGAAGGGGATGACAGAGGATGAGATGGCTGGATGGCATCACTGACTCTATGGACGTGAGTCTGAGTGAACTCCTGGAGTTGGAGATGGACAGGGAGGTCTGGCATGCTGGGATTCATGGGGTCGCAAAGAATCGGACACAACTGAGTGACAACTGAACTGAACTAAAAACAATCCCCTTATGGAAGTCACTTTGGCTCTTAAACAGGCGGGCATATCTGCATATCTTTGGTTAATATTGTGGGGGGGAGTAAAAAGCAATACAAACAAAATCTCCCTTACCTACCATGTCTGGAATTGAAATGAGTAGCTAAAATGGAAGAAATAAAATTAAATTCCATGATCATAACTAGATTATCCAACGAAACTTGGCAGGTGCTACTTGGAGGGAGCAATTCAATTTCTGTTGCTGAAGGTTGACCTTAGGAAGTTAACTAATGTAGTATTACAACTCATCATGCCTAAATTTCCATAGGCATTAAGAATCAGAGAGTTTAAAATAAATTGCTTAGACAATTGGAGAAAAGACCATTTGAAGGTGAATAATTTCTGTCTAAATTAGCCAGATTGGCAGAATATATTAAATGAATTCACAACATGTGTCCTAATTTCACAAATATTTATTGAAAATGCTATGTTCAAAACATGGTATGGGTGCATTCACATAACTTTTTATAATCAAATTGAGACAACAATTATGACAGAGGACTATGATAAAGACTATTATCAAAGTTAAGAAGCGACTCACTAGAAATCATTGTTAGCTAACAGAAGAGCCCCTTTTTGAACCCAGTCCCACATACACTGAAGCTGGAAAATTGCTAGATGTTCTCCTTTTCTTAACAGAAGCACATTCAGCAACACGTGATGTCTGGTTGTACACAGTGACCCATGTCACTTTTCTTTCAGCAAGGGTTCACCGGTAAAAAGTCCACAAGGCTGCTCACAGTAAACCAGAGTTTCAGCCCTAGGACTGCCTATTAGCTGTGTGAACCCAAGCAAATCAATTCAGCTGGCTTTGATTTCCTACAGAGAGAGAGTGAATTGGTAGAAACCATCTAAGATCTATTCTAACTCCACAATGCAAACTTTAATGTTCATTTGTATTAATTCTGTGAATTGTGATCCAGATTTAACAAAATGCACATATCCTGAATAAAGGGTACTGGTCTAAATATTTTTCCAAAGATTAGACATTTTTTCCCTCCTAACAATCCTATGGAGTAGATATTAATATTAGTTCCTATTTCCCATATTATTCATAAAAAACAACTGAGGGACTTCCCTGGTGGTCCAGTGGTTGAGACTTTGTGCTTCCAATACCAGGGGGATGCATGTTCCAATGCAGGGGGCACATATCTGACCTAAAATCCCATATGCCGTGTAGTGCGGCCAAAAAAACAAACCCAACCAAACAAAACTAATAAGCTCTCACTCACTATAAATGACACAAGCCCTAATTTATATCTATGCATTCTGACAAGTTCAACGTCTCTACCACAACCACCAAGACATCTCTTGATCATGGTGCCCTGCTGTGCTCAGTCCTGTATGAGTTTTTTTGACCCCCACCCCCCAGCAGACTGTAGCTCACCAGGCTCCCCTGGCCATGTAATTTCCCAGTCAAGGATACTGGAGTGGGTTGCCATTTCCTCCTCCAGAGCATCTCTCTGGCCCAGGGACCAAATCCGCAGCTCCTGCATTGCGGGTGGATTCTTTACCACTGAGCCACCAGGGAAGCCCCTTGATCATAGTGGATGAATTTAATTTGTATTGGCTCCATTACCTCAAAACTCCTTCTCACCATCACTTTAGAGGTTGGGGTTGCAAGAAAACAATGTAGAAAAATTCAGAAACATCAAGTTTTTTTTTAGAAAGTTGCAATAAAACTGAAGTATATGGCACTGACTGTATGTCGCTCACAACTTTAATCAGCCTGAACTATTCACAGGAAGAAAATCTGCGACTGTGTTTGCATTCCTAAAACCAAAATCCAGAAATGTAATCTGGCTAAGAGAAGGGAAATGTGTTGACAAGCACTTGTGTCTCTAGTATTTGAGAGAGTTTCCAAAAGCAGCTTTTATATTTTATCCTTTATTCAGCTTTCAAAAGCTGTGGCACAAGATGTAGCCTGGGCTGGAAAACTGAGGGAGAATACACATCCCTGCTTTGTTTATGAATGTTTTTCTTCTTTGTAAACATTTGGATTTCTACACTTTGGACTTCTCTCTTTTTGCTCCTTTGCAAGAGACTTAAATTATTTTTGTCCAATTTTATTGAGATACAATTAACATGTATCATTGTATTAGTCTAAGATGTACAACACAGTAATTGGATATACACCTATACTTCAAAATAATTACCCCAGTAAGTTAGTTAACATAAAATTTCCTCACATAGTTGGGACTTTTGTCTTGTGACAAGAACTTTTAAGATCTATTGATATTATTTAGTTCATTTCAGTTCAGTTCAGTCACTCAGTTGTGTCCGATTCTTTGCGACCCCATGAATCGCAGCACGCCAGGCCTCCCTGTCCATCACCAACTCCCGGAGCTCACTCAGACTCGTGTCCATCGAGTCAGTGATGCCATCCAGCCATCTCATCCTCTGTCATCCCCTTCTCCTGCCCCCAATCCCTCCCAGCATCAGAGTCTTTTCCAATGAGTCAACCCTTCACATGAGGTGGCCAAAGTGCTGGAGTTTCAGCTTTAGCATCATTCCTTCCAAAGAAATCTCAGGGCTGATGTCCTTCAGAATGGACTGGTTGGATCTCCTTGCAGTCCAAGGGACTATTTAAGCAACTTTCAAATAAATAATATTGACATACATTGTCAATAGAAGTTTATACCTTTTGATTACCTTCACACATTTACTCCAGCTCCCAACTCACACCTCTGGCAACCACTAATCTGATCTTTGTATCTATGAGTTCAAGTTTTTTGGATTCCACAAAGATCATACAGTATTTGTCTTTTTCTGTCTGACTTATTCCACATTCATTAACATAATGCCTTCAAAGTCCATCTAGATTTTTAAATAGCAAGACTTCCTTTTTATGACTGAATAATATTCCATTGTATATATAAACCACATTTTATTCATTCATTCTTCTGTCAAAGGACACTCAGTTTTTTTCCATTTGGCTGTTGTAAATAATGCTGCAATGAACATGGGGGTCTCTTTGAGATATCTATTTTGTTTCCTTTAGATACATATCCAGGAGTGGGATTTCTAGATCTCATGGCAGTTCAATTTTAAATTTTTGAGCAACCTCTGCAGTGTTTTTCTCAGTGGCGACACCAACTTACATTTCCACCTACAGTGTACAAGGGTTCCCTTTCTCTATAGCTTAGCCAGTATTTGTTATCTTCCAGGTGGAGTTAGTGGTAAAGAACCCACCGGCCAATGCAGGAGACATAAGAGATGTGGGTTCAATCCTGGAATCAGAAAGATTCCTTGGAGAAGGAAATAGCAACCCACTCCACTATTCCTGCCTGCAGAATCCCATGGACAGAGGAACCTGGCAGGCTACAATTCATGGGGTTGCAAAGAGTTGGACACAACTGAAACAACTTAGCATGTCTTTTTGATAGAAGCCATTCAAACAGGTATGAGGTGATATCTCATTATGATTTTTAAAAAGACTTACATTCTTAACTAAAAAATATTTCTGAAGAGATAAGGAAAAGTTAGAATCATGAATGTCATTTCAGTAAATGATATACTACACATTCATAAGAACAGTCAAACATAGCACACAGGTACAGTTCCTCTTTAAAAAACTACCCGCTATTTAAATCCAACCATTTGCATTTCTAGCAATCTTTAAGAATAGCAACAAAAGTGATAAGAAAATGTGTTTGTGACTATGCTCACCTTTCTGGAGAGCATATTCAAAGAACTGTGACCCCAGGAAATTGCAAACAGCTACTTACATATAGTGCTGAAAAGTTAAAATCTACCAAGACTACTTGGAACATAATCTAGAAAAGGCATTTTTTTTTCCATTGGGTTCAAAATTAATGGGGACTATTAAATTATCTACATGGCAATTGGCATTCAGTGCTGTTGGATAACTCTTGTTAGATAAATTGTCAGTCACCATTCATACTGAATCATATCTGCAACATGAAAAAATGTAAATACATTGCTATCGAATCAAATGATACCTTTTTATTGCCATATTTTGTTGTATCACAGATGGAAAATTTTTAACTGAACAATATGTATTAAATAATTTATTCTATTTATAATAAAAAAGTAATAGTCTAGGGAAAATGATGATTTTTTTTATTGAGAGTGTGACATATTTGTTTAAACAAATTCTCTGCCTAAAGATTTAATGTACATTTTCTGACCATCCTAGATATATAGTTTCCATATATTTCCTTCATTTTTATTCATTTATTTAAAATGTCCTTCTTATAACAGTTATTTGTGTTTATACACTCCTCTCAAATAGATGAATTCTCTTAAACAGAAATTTTAAATATTGGTTTAGCTACTGAATGAAAAATGAATTAGGAAATGAGATAGGAAGAAAAGCATCCAGATCATAGTAACAATTTAGGGCAGAGGCAGAGATAGGGCAAGTGAAGCAGATTTCAAGTTTATTTGAATTGAACAAATAAGGAACTATGAATAAACAGGAATGGGTGTTGATCCTTGTCAAGAACGACCCATATTCTTAACTTCAGAAATTATGTCAATGGTGGTAGAACTTTCTTGTGGGTAATGGTAAGAAGAGCAGTTTGGGAGACAGGATAAGGCGGATTAAAAGTGATCTGTGTAATATTAAGTTTGAGATGCCTGTTGGAAATGACAAATATTTGGCTATAGGAGTGAGGAGTGTAAACCTCAGAATAGATGGTTGAGTTGGAGAAATCTTGGATTTACCACCACAGAATGAATTGCAAGCCATGTTTGAAAAGACTCTAGAAGGAGAGTACACAAAGGAAATGTATGAAGATCTTAGTTCCTTAAGAACTCTGTTATTGAGAAATCTGGAAAGGAATTGAAGCCACCAAAGGAGATGGAGAAAAAGAGTCAACGAGTACAAAATACACTAGAAGACGAAAAAAAAAAAAAAAAGAAAGTGAAAGTCATTCAGTCTCATCCAGCTCTTTGCGACCCCATGGACTATACAGTCCACAGAATTCTCCAGGCCAGAATATTGGAGTGGGTAGCCGTTCCCTTCTCCAGAGGATCTTCCCAACCCAGGGATAAAACCTAGGTCTCCCGCATTGCAGGAAGATTCTTTACATCTGAGTCACCAGGGAATCCCAGAAGACAAGAGAAAGGACTGCTTCAAAAAGTGATCAACGATATTATCTTCTGTTAGGTTTAATAAGATATATACAAAATAAAAAGTTCAGTCCCTTTGTATTATGGGAGTCCTTAGTAATCTGAGTGGGAGAAAAGAAAAATATATAGAAGGGACATATAGGTGAAGAAAGTGGAAAAAAGTGAAAAGTCTTTACAGGAGTTTGACTGTGGGAAGGGGTGGAAGGACAGAGTGGTAGCTCTGTGTATCAGGATGATTTATGTTAGTTGTCTCTAACAGAAAAACCCAAGGACTTCACATAGTCAGTATGTCTCACTCACGTGGTGTTTGGTGATGACCCCTCCTGCACCTCCCAATCTCGTAATCATGACGTCTAGAACACGTGGCCTCTACGTTCACTGTGACAAGACCTATGGAAAAGGTACGCCATCTCTTAGCATTACCTAAACCTTTCACTCACACTCCAAGAGCCAGAACCAGTCTAATGACCCAGAAAAACTGGAAATTTTAAGGGAGCACTTGAAATAGTCAGTGTGCACATACTTCTGTACCACCCAAATTGAAGCAGCTGGTAGAGGTCAAGGAATATTCTTTTATTTGTTGATTGGTATGCTTTGTTTGTTTTTTAAGATGGGAGATGTTATAATCCATTTTTGTTATCTGATGAGAATAGTCTGGGAAGGAGAGAAGGAATGAGATAGAAACAGAAGAGAAAGAAAATCTCAGAAGACAAAATTTCATGGGAAGGGAAAAGGGAATAGAATCCAAAACACACAAACAGAAACTAGCCTCTGACATTTTATCTGCTGAGTCAGTGTCATGAATGGAAGCCATAGAGACTGATAGAATTATACTTTTAGATTTGGTGGTAGAAAGATCAAGTGTCCATTTGGTGACTTTTTTGTCATCATAAAGTGAAGCATGGTTATCAGGTGAAACTCAGGTACTTGGTAAGGTGGAAGCCAAAGAGAGTGAGGAGCATGGTAAGGATGTGAAAGTTTCCAAGGAGAAAAAATCTTCCATTGGAAACCTGCTTGATTTATTTCCTGCCACTTTCCCTCAAATATTCAGTGTTCCAACTACCCTAAAATATTTAACATAACATAAATATGCCATGTGGGTTGCCCTGATGGCTCAGATGGAAAAGAATCTGCCTGAAGGATAATGAGGGAGACTTGGGTTCGACCTGGGTCAGGAAGATCCCCTGGAGAAAGGAATGGCTACCCACTCCTATATTCTTGCCTGGAGAATTTTCACAGACAGAGGAGCCTGGCAGGCTATAGTCCATGGGGTTGCAAAGAGTCAGAATATGCTATGCAAGTGCTCTGATTCCATGATATTTATCCTTGCTTTTTCTCTTCCTGGATTAATCTCTCCAACCCCATCTTGCCTGCCTTATATATCTTCAGCTCTTGACTCAAGTAGGAGCTCTTTTATGAAGACTTTTCTTCTTCCAGGAAGAGTTGGTCCCTTCTCCTTCGTCTTTCAGTGATCTATGTATCTCTCATTAAACTCTAAGTTTCCTGAGATCATGAAACATTTATTCACAGAACCTAGTACACAGCATTGCACAAAATGTGGAGATACTCATAACCGCTGCTTGAAGTTACTGGCATTTAGTAGAGTATAAAGTATGTTAAAGATTGTGAATAAAGTTTGTCACTCTAAAGATCTGATAGAAATCTAAACTTTAGTTAAGTATTTAAAATATAATTCAAAATAGCAAAACAGGATAGAAACCATCCCATATTTACTAACAGAGAATGGATGTTTTCTGCCACATAAGCAGCTAGTTCCAAGTCAGAAACACTGTAAATAACTAATTAAAATATCTTTCTGCTGTAATAAAAATAAATGCCTTAAGCAGTCTAACCTGCTTTCCCCAACTCATTTAGCAACTTCCTTACTGTGTAAAGGCCCTTCACAAAATAGACACCAGCTTTGCAGAAGGTATTTTTGAATAATTGAAATATGAAAGCAAAAATTTTAAGACATGCCATCTGTTTTGTTTTTCTTGGAACCCAATGATTTTATCTTTCCTGAGTTGCAAACTACCTCACCCTTTATAGCAATTCATTAAAACTTCACAGCAGGGGGAAGGTGAACAGGAGAAGCACAGCCATAGGATATGAAAAATAGCTGTTTCTGCTCTGATTTCTGTATTCAGACCTCCCAGTTAATCCAGGGCATTTCTATCACTTTGGGTTGTTTCTCTCAACTCTACAGACCCTACAGGCAGGAAAACTTGGAGCTAATTTTCAATCTGGCAATTCAATTTTTAACCAATCTAACCTGACATGGTTACATCTTCCATACCACTGTGCAAATCTAATTAAAATCACCACTGTTTAGGTGATAAAAGTATTGCCATATTTCTCAAAATCAAATTAAAATCCAGGGTTCCAAAGTTGCCATCACCACATGCACCCCTGCACATTAGGAAGCAACATATAATTACTGGAGCCAGAGTTTCAGTTCAGTTCAGTTCAATTCAGTTGCTCAGTCATGTCCTACTCTTTGCGACCCCATGAACTGCAGCACGCCAGGCCTCCCTGTCCATCACCAACTCCCAGAGTTCACTCAGACTCATGCCCATCGAGTCAGTGATGCCATCCAGCCATCTCATCCTCTGTCGTCCCCTTCTCCTCCTGCCCCCAATCCCTCCCAGCATCAGAGTCTTTTCCAATGAGTCAACTCTTCACCTGAGGTGGCCAAAGTACTGGAGTTTCAGCTTTAGCATCATTCCTTCCAAAGAAATCCCAGGGCTGATCTCCTTCAGAATGGACTGGTTGGATCTCCTTGCAGTCCAAGGGCAGAGTTTATGGGGAGCCAAAGTTATTTGGCTAAATTTTGGAGCATATTCCTTTATCCTGAATTAAGTTGAAAAATTAAATGTCTCCTCAAAAGTAGAGGCAGCCCCCATTTCATGGGAAACACTGAAATGAAACCAGTACAATGGAAAGAACACTGGTCTCATATATGAGAGCCTCAACTTTCACAGCTCTTCCTACTACCTACTGCACAACACAATACCTCTGAGTCTCAGTTTTCTCACCTGTGTAACAGGGGATTTGGCCCTCTTGATCCCTAAGATCAATTTCAGTTCTACAATCTGCCTCCAATCTAGCCTACAATCTAGTCCTACAATCTAGCCTTAGCAATGCAAAGGCTACAGAGAGCATTCATGTCTCATTGTGAAACCTATCTGTATTCTTTTCATATTTCCCAGTGCTGTGAAACTCAATAGATGTTTAATAAACGTTGGATAAGCATGTGTGTAAGTCACTGGAATGCATGAAATTAGAAGAGAGAATCAGGGAGAATGATTGATTAAAAAGAAGGAAAAAAAATACAACAAATGAAACATTTATTTAGCATACTTGCCCACTCCTTCGTTACTCACCTGCTATTTATTTTTCTTTTAAGTACTGTTTACTCCTAAACTAGTTGTGACATAAATTGTTATGTATTAAAGTACCTGTTTAAATTAATATTTATCTCAGAAACAAGCATCAAAAAACCCCAAATAATAGTGGCTTAATTAAGAAAGATAATTAGTTCTCACTCATGTAAATTAGACACTTCAGAGCTGGTGGTGTAGCTCCACACCATCAGTACTAGAGTCTCCCTCTGTTCTTTATTCTCATTTTTATTTTTTGAAAACTGTTTAATTTTATACTGGGGTATAGCCGATTAACAATGTTGTGATAGTTTTAGATGAACAGCAAAGGGGCTCGGTCATATACATGTGTCCATTCTCCCCCAGATTCCCCTCACATCCAAGCTGCTGCATAACATTGCTTTGCTCTCATTCTTAAAAGGAAGATTCCACCCCGCAGCCAAGAAGTCTAGTTAGCTATAGCATAACTGCATGTCAGAACTAGCAGGATAAAAAGGAAGAAAAAAGTTTGTCTTTGAGGAAACATCACATCATTTTACATGCAAAGAGCATAGTCACAGCCACACAAAGGAGGCCAAAAGTTCATTGTCTTTTGGTTTTTTTCTGGGAAAATATTACCACTAACATTTGGGGTGTATCTATCACTTTGAAGGAAGAGGATAATGGATTTGGAGAGAAGATACTTCCCATTGGACTTCTGGCCTATGTACAAAATCTTGTGCTGGACTCAGGAAAAACTGTGAAGTAGCTTTTAGGGACATCTGGCTTCCATTTTCTGTCACTCTCATTTTTGTATAATAACAATTGCTTGTTTCCTCCCAATCTCTCTTAACCTGGAGGAAACTAGACAAACTCCTTCATTTTAATCTATTAGATGCTCAGTGTGGTATCTCCTCGAAGAACATTTACATTTTCAAAGAAATCTTAAGATTCAAGACTTAAGCCTAGAAATGAAATAAATGTCTCATTGAATAAAGGCCTCAATGAAGGAAAAGGGGTTTTAGGAGGCATTTCCCATGAGCAGCTCAAATGTTACAGGTAAGTATATGTTGGCTTCCCTGGTGGCTCAGACAGTAAAGAATCTGCCTGCAATGCAGGAGACCTGGGTTCGATCGCTGGGTTGGGAAGATACACTGGAAAAGGGAATGGCAACCCACTCCAGTATTTTTGCCTGGAAAATTGCACGGACATGGAAAAAGGAGCCTGCAGGATACAGTCCAGGGGGTCACAAAGAGTCGGACACAACTGAACAACTAACACAAGTATCATATAGTTCATTCAGCAATAAAGCCAACCTGATAGCACCTTCATTATTTTTTCTCCAGCAATTCTTGTCTCCATCCTACTGCTGAATCATGATTTTCTTCTTTCTATGCTCTTATTAACTGTTATACAACTACATGGTATATAGAAGAGTTTTATTATTTTATGCTATAACCAAACTTGATCTTCTAAATTTAAATGAAGATTACAGCTTGACATCATTGAAAATTTTAGGTTACAAATTTGCCAAAAATTGACCTTTCAAATCTTAGTAGATACTAATTTATGGATACTAATATACTCAAATGCCATTAATGATATTAAATTTTAATGAATGATAGTTATGCTTATGAAAGCAACAATAATGAGATAAGTAACATCTATTACTATCAGTTCAGTTCAGTTCATTTCAGTCGCTTAGTCGTGTCCAGTTCTTTGCGACCCCATGAACCACAGCACTCCAGGACTCCCTGTCCATCACAAGTTCCCAGAGTCCACCCAAACCCATGTCCATTGTGTCAGTGATACCATCCAACAATCTCATCACTGTCATCCCCTTCTCCTCCTGCCCTCAATTTTTCCCAGCATCAGGGTCTTTTATAATGAGTCAGCTCTCTGCATCAGATGGCCAAAGTATTGGAGTTTTAGCTTCAACATCAGTCCTTCCAGGAAACACCCAGGACTGACCTGCTTTAGGATGGACTGATTGGATCTCCTTGCAGTCCAAGGGACTCTCAAGAGTCTTCTCCAACACCACAGTTCAAAAGCATCAATTCTTCAGCACTCAGCCTTCTTTATAGTCCAACTCTCTCATCCATACATGACTACTGGAAAAACCATAGCCTTGACTAGATGGACCTTTGTTGACAAAGTAATGTCTCTGCTTTTGAATATGCTGTCTAGGTTGGTCAAAACTTTCCTCCCAAGTAGCCAGCGTCTTTTAATTTCATGGCTGCAATCACCATCTGCAGTGATATTGGAACCCATAAAAATAAAGTNTAGCCTTGACTAGATGGACCTTTGTTGACAAAGTAATGTCTCTGCTTTTGAATATGCTGTCTAGGTTGGTCAAAACTTTCCTCCCAAGTAGCCAGCGTCTTTTAATTTCATGGCTGCAATCACCATCTGCAGTGATATTGGAACCCATAAAAATAAAGTCTGACACTGTTTCCACTGTTTCCCATCTATTTGCCATGAAGTGATGGGACAGATGCTATGATCATAGTTTTCTGAATGTTGAGCTTTAAGCCAACTTTCTCACTCTCCTCTTTCACTTTCATCAAGAGGCTTTTTAGTTCTTTTTCACTTTCTGCCATAAGGGTGGTGTCATCTGCATAGCTGAGGTTATTGATATTTCTCCCAGCATTCTTNTTTCTTATCTCTCCTTGCTATTCTTTGGAACTCTGCATTCAAATGGTTATATCTTTCCTTTTCTCCTTTGCTTTTCACTTCTCTTCTTTTTACAGCTATTTGTTAAGGCCTCCCCAGACAGCCATTTTGATTTTTGCATTTCTTTTTCATGGGGATGGTCTTGATCCCTGTCTCCTGCACAATGTCACGAACCTCAGTCCATAGTTCATCAGGCAATCTATCAGATCTAGGCCCTTCAATCTATTTCTCACTTTCACTGTAGTCGTAAGGGACTTGATTTAGGTCATAGCTGAATGGTCTTGTGGTTTTCCCCACTTTATTACTATAAGATATTCTAATTTANTCTCCTGCACAATGTCACGAACCTCAGTCCATAGTTCATCAGGCAATCTATCAGATCTAGGCCCTTCAATCTATTTCTCACTTTCACTGTAGTCGTAAGGGACTTGATTTAGGTCATAGCTGAATGGTCTTGTGGTTTTCCCCACTTTATTACTATAAGATATTCTAATTTATGGAATAAATTCAGCCCTTCATATGCCCCACTGTCTCTAGCTATTACAGCACAGGGATGGGTTATTATTATTTTTTTTTTTTGCCAATTTATTTTGTTTTAATTGTAGGATAATTGCTATACAGAATGTCGTGGTTTTCTATCAAACATCAACAAGTATAAGCCATAGGTACACCCATGTCCCCTCCCTCCCAAACTTCCCTGCTGTCTCTCTCCACATCCTACCCTTCTAGATTGTCATAAGCCACTGTTTGAGTTCCCTGAATCATACAGCAAATTCCCCCTGGCTATCTATTTTACTATGGTATTCTAAGTTTCCATGTTACTCTCTCCATACATCTTACCCTCTCTTTCTCCTTCTCTCCCTCCGTGTCCATAGGTCTGTTCTCTGTCTGGTTCTCCATAGAGTGACTGAAATCCCTCAGTCGTGTCCAACTCTTTCCAACCCCATGGACTATACAATCCATGGTATTCTCCAAGCCAGAATACTGGAGTGGGTAGCCTTATCCCTTCTCCAGGGGATCTTCCCAATCTGGGCATTGAACCCAGGTCTACCACAGTGCAGGTGGATTCTTTACCAACTGAACTATCAAGGAAGCTCCTGGTTCTCCTTTGCTGCCCTTCAAATAAGTTTATCAGTACCATCTTTCTAGATTCCATATATATGCATCAGTATATGATATTTATATTTCTCTTTCTGACTTACTTTATTCTGTATAATAAGCTCTAGGTTTGTCCACCTCATTAGAACTGACTCGAATTTGATTCCACATCGTGAATCACTTATCATTCACATGGTTCACTTTATAGATACTGTGATCTACTGGGTGAATTCCAGATTCTAAATTAAACAGCACGGAGCATGACAGCTCTCCGTATCTATAAACTTCTGTTTAGAACAATTGTAGACTGCTTAAAATTGGTCTAAAGCATCTGGTAGGTGTTATTTCACTTAAACATGGTACATTTTTATCTAAATTAAATTTTTGGAAGATTTTAGGAATCTTTTAAAGATATCACAGTTATGCTGAGGACTTGGAAATAATTGGGACTCAGTTTCATGACCACCTACTGCACCAATAGGCAAGTTCCTCAGAGACCATTTGTTCTGAGTCCCCAGGCCACTCAACTCTGACTAGGTCAAAAATAAAGAATGGTACATAAAATGAGGAAGATATGTGCATTGAAATATCTGGGAAACTCTTAAAATGGCAAATTCATGCAAAGTCCTGAGTTTCAATCTTATATAGTCATAGAGTGCAGATAGAGTGCTAAAATCTTGATTTTTTTTTAATTACTAGAAAATCAAGTGATTCTGATAGAGGCTGCAGCAGTTGGAATTCTCCCCTTTCCCCGTCTCATAATCTCTGAAACCTGTGACTATTTGCCTTACACAAGGAAGGAAATTTGTATTTTGATATTGAACTCCATGAGCTGTTTGTATATTTTGGAGACTAAGCTTTTGTCCACTGCTTCATTTGCAAATATTTTCTCCCATTCTGAAGGTTGTCTTTTCCTCTTGTTTATGATTTTCTTTGCTGCTCAAAAGCTTTGAAGTTTAATTATGTGACTGTGGTAAAGGACTTTGAGATGGGAAAGAAGAGCCTAGATGACCCAGGTGAGTCCAATCTAATCACCCAGTCCTTAAAAGTAGAGGACCCTTTCCAGCTGTGGTCAGAGGAGCAGGCTAGAGAGGTAGGGTCAGAGACATTTAACGTTGCCAGCTTTAAAGATGGAAGTAGATCACTCCAGAACAAGAAATGTCGGTTGCCTCTGAAAGCTTTTATGAAAGGCTTGGAATTTTTTTTTTTTTAATTTTTCTACGGGCTTCAGAAAGGAACACAGAACTGTTGACATAGTGGTTTTAGCCAATGAGATCTGTATTGGACTTCTAACCCACAGAACTATACTGTATTCAATTTATGTTGTTTTAAAACTGTGGTGTTGGAGAAGACTCTTGAGAGTCCCTTGGACTGCAAGGATCCAACTGGTCCATTCTAAAGGAGATCAGTCCTGGGTGTTCTTTGGAAGGACTGATGCTAAAGCTGAAACTCCGATACTTTGGCCACCTCATGCAAAGAGTTGACTCATTGGAAAAGACTGATGCTGGGAGGGATTAGGGGCAGGAGGAGAAGGGGATGACATTGGATGAGATGGCTGGATGGCAACACTGACTTAATGCACATGAGTTTGGGTAAATTCTGGGAGCTGCTGATGGACAGGGAGGCCTGGTGTGCTGCATTTCATGGGGTTGCAAAGAGTTGGAATGACTGAGCGACTGAACTGAACTGAAGCCTTTAAATTTGTGACAATGTGTTAGAGAAACAGTAGATAACGAATACATGGGTGCCCTAAAAACCTGCAAATTCCTGTTAAGTATTCAAAAATTCTAAAACACACAATCAAATGACATTTGAGTGGAGTAAGTGTGATCTATTCCTTAAAAGGGAAAACCTTTTCTTCAATGTTCAGTTGCTTAAATTCAGTAGTGGGGAATTGCTCTTAGGATATGGTTATAAAGCAAAGTAAAATTG
Organism: Neotragus moschatus; assembly: GCA_006410615.1. Taxonomy (NCBI): domain Eukaryota; kingdom Metazoa; phylum Chordata; class Mammalia; order Artiodactyla; family Bovidae; genus Neotragus; species Neotragus moschatus. The sequence goes on along the minus strand of SJYA01000848.1, from coordinate 1,260,748 downwards.
TTTTTCAATTTCATCAAAAACTAAAAAAGAGTAAAGGATAAAAAGATATAAAGGTAAGGAAGAAAAGAATGCAGGAAGTAGAAAGGGAATAGGAGAAAAAAAAAATGAGAGAAAAACGGGAGACTTGTTTACTTATGTTGGGGAAGTAGCCTGATAAAAGATTTTAATGCTTTCTTATTACCAACAAAGGCCCAGCAAGTTAAAGTCATGAAGTGGCCTAATAAATAGCCAGGACCACTCCATAATTGTAGAACTTTTATCTGAACATGCCAAAGTTATTATGCCCTGTGAAGCACATGTGCACCAGTAATTTTGATTCTGTTCTAAATTTGGCTCATAATCACTATTCCACTTTCAATCAAAAACACTCTGCATCTCCTGTCTCCAAGCATTTTGACTTTTTAATTTCTGTAATAAAATCTCAATCTGCTGAATGCTATATGTTTCCCAAATCCTGAATTCCAACTTGATACATTTTAAAACCCAACTGAGTTCTCTTGTTTCTTCTCCAGGGCCAACAAAAGCAAACTGTAAATGGGGAGAAGTTTGTTTTTGAGTAAAGAGTTTTTTCTTTTGCTAGAGGCTACAATCTACTCCATAGGTTAGAAACCCTAAGGCTGTGTGGAAAGTTCCTAAAAGCTTGTGAGCCTCAGGCAGGGGTAATTTGGAGGGCATGTAGAAGGTTTGAGTTTTCATATTTTACAGCCAAATATCAGATTTAGAAAAAGTAATGGTTAAAACATTTACTAGTTAATATGAAGATGTACTAGAAAATATGTAGATAACGTAACTCTTAGCTTGGTAAGAGCAAGGAGTCTTGGTAATTGGTCTCAGCCTTTATCTAGGTAAATAGTGCCAGCAACCATCATGTTCATTGTCTTTTGGGAAAGCTAACTTTTTCCTCTGAGTTTTTTTTTTTTTTTTTTTTTCTGGATGAATACTCTGCTTTACCAGAAATAAGACAATGCTTACTATCATGTTTATAAAAGTTCCTTATTTCTGCTAACACACTGATCCAGAGAGATCTTGGTCTCCCTAAGCCTTTCTTCTCTGTGAATATCCTATCCACCTTCCATGTTTTATTTCTCCTCCACACTCACCTAGTGCTCCAGCTGTCCCAGTTGCCATGTCAGAGCAAAATGGATAATTCACAGAGCTTCATTATCGTGAGTTAATCCTCTTGCCGTCTAAACTCCCAGTAGGTTCTAAGGAAGTAATAAGTAAGCCAGGATCCAAAGGCGACCTTTACCCCAGTTACCTTTTACAGTATGGTCCAGGAATTCAGTTTACAAAAAGCAATCAGATTTGGATTAAAAGTATATTTTAAGACAACTGTGGCAATTACAGGGAAACTTTTTTTAATGTTCATTCTTTTGAACTGAACTGAAGCATGAGCAGAAGAGATTTCTTCATGAGATGGACATTTTTCTTTGTTTTAATTGAAACTGAAACTCAAACACAAGGATCTGCAAGAATATGAATTATACTGCATGGTCAGAGCATGTGGCAGCCTCCCCTCAAAAAATAAAAAAATAAAAAATTAAAATGGGTGATGCTAACACTGCTGATAACGTGTGTCACCTTCCTTAGGTAGCCCAGGTAAGGAGGAGAGAAATAAACAAAAAAGACTTGCATATAAAAATAAAACCACAAAATCTCTAAAAGGAGTATCATAGAATGTGGTGGTAGTTATTATTGATATTCTGTAGTGGAGAAGCATTTCTATGTTTTTTATATCTATTACAAAATTTTCTAATATATAGTATGGTAGGCAAAATAGTGCCCCAAAGATACCTACAATATCATCCCTGGATCCTGTGACTATATTACTTTACAGGACAAAAGGGAGTTTGCAGATATAATTGAGGAAATGAATTTTAAGATAAAGAGATGATTACCCTGGATTATCCAGGTGAACCCAGCCTAATTAAAAGCAGAGAGCTGTCTCTGGCTGGAGTCAAAGTGATGTGACAGAAGTTGGAGGGAAGAAGGTTTGAGAGACGTTGATCTACCTTTGCTGAAGGGAGACCACCTGGAAAGCATGAGCCATGAGCCAGATTCTGGGAGCCTCTAGGAGGATAGATGTACCTAGCTGACAGCCAGCAAGGAAACTGAGAGCTCAGTCCTATGACTGAAAGGAATTAATCTGCCCTTGGAAGCACATTAGTTCCCCAAGCCTTGAGAAAGGAACTCAGCCTTGCTGACTAATTAAGTTTGATTTTATTATACCGGAAGTAGACGTCCCAGTTGAACTATTCTGTACTTGCTCTTCTGATCTCCATTCAAGTTAGCAAATTATAGAAGCAATAGAAAACTAATTCATATTTTTAAAATGAAATATAAATATCTATGCCCACTGCTTAAATTTAACAATCCTAAACATCATCATATTACTCATTTATGTTGTATTTTGCTCAATTATTTCAAAGTGCATTTTAGAAGACCTGACTTAATCACTAAGTACTTGATTATGCATCCCTTCAAAAAAATACTCTCCTACGTAAGCACAGTATCATTATCAGAATTAACAAATTGAAAATACAATCAGTTCTATTATAACGCTTACCGTGAAATGTGAATTTGTTCCAATGCAATTAATACATTAGGAACAATTTGAGCATAACAGGACTTTGAATTTGCTTATGACTATGATGTTGTCAGCAAGCTATAAATACTGCCAGCTTTTCTATTATTTGGACCAGGATCCAATCAAATATCAGATTGCTTTTGGTTATGTCTCTTAAATTTTATATGAAAAAATACCTTTTTTTCCTAATGACTCTGATTTTTTGTTTTGTTTTTTGATTGGGTCAAATGTCAACTATCTTAGATTGTTTCTGGGCTTATCTAATTGTATCCTCATAATTTTATTTGTTTCTTCCTTACATTTTCTGTAAAATGTTATTTAGAACCAAAATATTAATTACAGTCCGTTATATATTTGGGAAGAGCAACTCACAGGTGAAAACTGTAAATAACCCCTCCTCTCCTTTCTTTCATCAACAGGGTCTATTTGTTATTCTGTCTAAATTTCTACTGACAAGTCAAGAAAAATGTTTAATTCTTCCCTTTACCACTTTTAAGAATAAGGAGTCGGTATAATAGAAATAGGAAATTTCTAGGAAAAACTCAGAAGTGATAAAAGAGAAGATTGGTATATAGTAGGTACAGGTACTTTTAAATGAATGTATCATAAAATTATGAAGTTAAAAGAGTAAACTAGAAAGATTTATTACTCATATGTAGATAACTGCTAATTTCCCTAAAAGAAAAAAATCTATAAATCAGTAAGAAAAATAGCAGCATTTCTATAGAAAAATGAGGAAAATGACTAAAAATAGAGAAATGTACATGACTCATAAGTATTAATATGCTCAACATTTATCTCATCTATCCAGTTACCAAAGATCAAAGATGTATCAATGCACAACTTTTTTCAATGTGTGATAAAAATGATAAAATACACTGTGATTGAAATGTGGAGAAACTGGTGTTTTCATGAGTTGCAGCTAAAAGTCGAAGTATATACACCCTTTATTAAAGGCTATTTGGCAATTTTTTTTATTGTTGGAACTGGTATATGGATTTTTAATTTTTGTATATTGGAGTATATTTTGTATGTTAATATTGGAGTATAGTGGATTAACAATGTTGTGTTAGTTTCAGGTATCCAGCAAAGTGATTCAGTGATACATACACATTTATCTATTATTTTTCAAGTTCTTTTCTCATTTAGTTTCAAGTTCTTTTCCCATTCAGGTTATTAGAGAATATTGAACAGAGTTCCTGTGCTATACCATATATTTATATATACACCACATCCTCCTATTGGTTATCTATTTTAAATATAGCAGTGTGTATGTGTCAATCCCAAACTCCCACTCTCTCCCTCCCCTCCCCTCTTCATCCCTGGTAACCATAAATTCATTTTCTAAATCTGTGAGTCTACTTGTAACTGAAAATATGGGCTGGCTGCTGGCCACCCAAAAGCCAATAAAGACATCAAATTGGTGGACAGGAAAGTTTGCTTTATTTTGGATGCTGGCAACTGGGAGGGTTGGGGGCAGACACCTGTCCAAAGCTCAACTCCCCCTACCCCTGACCATCAGTGGGCAAGAGCTTTTAGAGACAAAGGGAGGGGGCTACATACAGAAACAGCACAGTCAGCTCTAACAGTGGCCTTGAAATTGGTCATTGGTGGTCTGACCGTTATCATCTTGATTGTTTTCAGCACGATTGATCTTCAGTTCCAGGTCTGGTTTGTTTCCGTTTCTTTGAGGCCAGTTCTCAGAATTATGGCTGTTTATGTCACGGCTACAGTCTGGTCACCATGTAGTTAAATTCTTCCACCTGGTAGATGCTTCAGTCTCTGCAAAACAGCTCACAGGCTATGACTCAGAATATTACCCATAGTTTTTGAATAGCCTTAATAATTGAACTATTATTATTTGGTCTCCTTTGACTGTTTTCCTTTGTTTCTGCATTTTGTCACATCTCTGATTAAACTTATTCTTTGACTAAATCTTATCCACAGACAAAAGGCAGGCAAAAGACATGGGAGGCAAGGACCACAGGGTCCTGCTCCATTTCATGTTTCTGTTTTGTAAATAAGTTCATTTTTATTATTTAAAAAAAAATTCCACATATAAGTGATATCATATGATGCTTGTCTTTCTCTGTCTGACTTGCTTCAGTTCGTATGATAATCACCAGGCCCATCCATGTTGTTGCAAATGGCGTTATTTCATTCTTTTTAATGGTTGAGTAATATTCCATTGTATATATACATATGTATATGTATATATGTGTGTGTATATATATTGTGTGTGTATGTGTATATATATATGTGTGTATATATATGTGTGTGTGTATATATATATATACACTACATCTGTATCTGTTCCTCTGTTGATGGACATTCTAGTTGTGTCCACATTCTTATTATTATAAATAGTGGTGCAGTGAATATTGGGGTGCATGTATCTTTTCAAATTATGGTTTCCTCTGGATATAGGCCCAGGAGTGGGAGTGCTGGATTACATGGTAGCTCTGTTTTCAGTTTTTTAAGGAAGCTCCATACTGTTTTCCATGGTGGCTGCACCAACTTACATTCCCACCAACAGTGTAGAAGGCTTCCCTTTTCTCCACGACCTCTCCAGTATTTACTTGTAGACTTTTTGATCATGGTCGTTCTGACTGGTTTGAGGTGATAGCTCATTGTCATTTTAATTTGCATGTCTCTAATAATTAGTGATGTTGGGCATCTTTGTGTGTGTCTCTTGGCTATCTACATGTCTTCTTTGGATAAATATCTATTTAGGTCTTCTGCCCACTTTTTGATTGGGGTACTTTTTTTAAAAAATTGAGCCAAATGAGCTGTTTGTAATTTTTAGAAATTAATCTCTTGTCAATCACATCATCTGCAAATATTTTCTCCCATTCTGGGTTGTGAGTTTCATTTTGTTTGTGGCTACCTTTGCCATGCAAAAGCTTTTGTTTTCAAATAAAACCCATTTGTTTACTTTTGCATTTGTTTCCATTACTCTAGGAAAGAGAAAAGGTATGACTATGATTTATTTCAGACTGTTCTTTCCTATTTTTCCTCTAAGAGTTATATATTATCCAGTCTTAAATTTAGAACTTTAATTCATTTTTAGGTTTTGTGTGTGTGTGTGTGTGTGTGTGTGTACGGTATTAAATTATGTTCTAATTTCATTGTTTTACATGAAGCAGTGCAGTTATCCAAGCACCATTTATTGAAGAGACTGGCTTTTCTCCATCATCTAGTCTTGCCTCCTTTGTCATAAATTAATTGACCATAGGTATGTGAGTTTATTTCTGGGCTTTCTATCCTGTTCCATTGGTCTATATTTTTGTTTTTGTGTCAGTTTNAAGATACTCAACATCACCAATCATCAGAGACATGCAAATCAAAACCAGAATGAGACATCATTTCACACCTGTCAGAATGGTTATCATCAAATAGACCACAAATAATAAATGTGCCAAAGATGTAAAGAAAAGGAAATACTTGTACATCATTGGTAGAAATGTAAATTGATGTAGTCACTGTGTAAAACCGTATGCTGCTGCTGCTGCTGCTGCTGCTAAGTCACTTCAGTCATGTCCGATTCTGTGAGACCCCATGGACTGTAGCCTACCAGGCTCCCCCGTCCCTGGGATTCTCCAGGCAAGAACAATGGAGCGGGTTGCCATTTTCTTTTCCAATGCATGAAAGTGAAAAGTGAAAGTGAAGATGCTCAGTCATATCCAACTCTTCGCGACCCCATAGACTGCAGCCTACCAGGTTCCTCTGCCCATGGGATTTTCCAGGCAAGAGTACTGGAGTGGGGTGCCACTGCCTTCTCCAAAAACAGTACAGAGGTTCCCCAAAAAACTAAAAAGAGAACTACCATACGATCCAGCCATTCCACTCCTGGGTATACAAAGAAAATGAAAACACTAAATCAAAGTACATGCTCTGCAATTTTCACAATAGTATTATTCACAATAGCCAAGATGATACATGCACTCCACTGTTCATAATAGCATTATTTACAACAGCCAAGCTATGGAAGCAAACTAAGTCTTCATCAACAGATGAATGGGTAAAGATATAGTGTATATAGATACACACACACACACACACACACACTGGCACAGTACTCAGTCCTAAAAAGGAATGGGAAAATTTCCATTTGCAACAACATGAATAGACTTAGAGGTTATTATGTTTACTGAAATGTCAGATAGAGAAAGACAAATATTACGTTATCACTGATACGTGAAATCTAAAAAAAAAAACAATGAATATAACAAACAGAAACAGATTCACATATATAGAGGACAAATAGTTACCAAAGGGGAAAGGTGAGGAGAGAAGGCCAAAACTAGGTTAGGGGCTTAAGAGGTACAAACTAAACTATGTATAAATATTAATTAATTAATTAATAAGCTTCAAAGATATATTATCAGCACAGGCAACAAAGCCAATATTTTATAGTAACTTTGAGTGGAGTATAATCTATAAAAAATCTGAATCAATACATCATATACCTGAAACTAACACTGTAAATCAATAATATCTCAATAATAAACACTGTAATGTTCAACTCTATGAACCAATATATCCCACTGTTTTATTTTAAAATATGATCAATACAGATTTAGTTCATGACAAGGCAGATGAATAGGCAAAATAAAGCTGATGAATAGATGTTTGGGAAAAAAATTGCTTATGACTAAACTCCGTAACTCAATGTCAGAGTTATTCACAAAAGATATTAGGTAGTGTATCAGTGATATTCTCTCATAAAAAGAACATTACTTTATAATTTCTTTAGCCTTAATTTTCTGATCTCTGAGAGAGATACAAGCCATTTAACTTATGCATATTGGAATACTCTTAAGGGAGTAGGAAACTTCATTTTTGCTAAAACATATTCTTCTTAGCTCTCAAGGCTACATAGTTTTCACTCTGAGTTCGGAAATAAGCTGAGTATAGTAAAACATATGATTGGACTCAGTTATCCCACTGATTTTACCTAAATGAATACTAACTGCGTGTCATGTTTAGTCATGTGACTTGCTCTAGCCAATGAAATGTAAGTCCCAGTCACATGTTCCACTTCTGGGCAGAAACTTTAATTGTAATTCCATGGCTCTCCATAGCTCTTCTGCTTCTACTACTTACTATTAAACCATGTATGAGATAGGTGTTGTCCCTTCACCGTGCATTCCAGAAAGGAGAACAAAAGTGGGTGGAGCTGCCACCTTCCTCAACATTGAACATGAACAAACAATAAATCTTTTTTGTTATAAGTCACTGAGATCTTGGGGCTGTTTATCACCACAGCATAACTAGCATAAACTAGCCAACACACTGAGTTAGCTGTTCTTCCTTTATAATATCATAATACTCAGGCATATGCCACTATAGACATACTATACTACAGAGTACAGCCTTGAGGACACAGCAGGAGGAGAGGGTGGGGCAGACTGCGGGAGTAATACAGAAGTATATATATTGCTGTATGGGAAGCTGCTGTAGAACATGGNAGTTAGCTGTTCTTCCTTTATAATATCATAATACTCAGGCATATGCCACTATAGACATACTATACTACAGAGTACAGCCTTGAGGACACAGCAGGAGGAGAGGGTGGGGCAGACTGCGGGAGTAATACAGAAGTATATATATTGCTGTATGGGAAGCTGCTGTAGAACATGGGGGGCTCAACCCAGTGCTCTGTAACAACCTAGAGGGGTGGGACAGGGAGGAGGGGGGAGGGAGGGGCTCAAGAGGGAGGGGGCATGTGGATACTTGTGGCTGATTCACGTTGTTGTATGGCAGAGACCAACACAACGTTGTAAAGCAGTTATCCTCCAATTACAAATTAAAAAAAAAACTCTACTGAAGATTTCTTATTACTTTATTCAAAGAGATCTTTAAGAAGGCGAACATTTGTTATTGTTTCTATTAATCTCTAACATCTGATAGAAGAAGACTGCTAAGTCTGACTGGCAGTTTGCTGAAAGAACTATAAAAGTACCCATCTACATTTTACTTGCCAATAAATAAAGTGACTGAAAATTTTGAAAATATAATACAAAAGCATTTCATATTAAAAAAAAGCTGAGGAAATCAAAATTGCTTATTCTGTAAAGAAAAGTTGACGAGATCTGATAACCATCTGTTATCTGATCTTACGTAAAGTATCAACATTTTTCTAGAAGTTTTCAACAACATACGTATCAAAGATTCCAACAATACCATTTTACTCTCAACACATTCACTTGATACCCAAAAAGGAAAGAAGAGAACTGTGGGAGCAGATGTCCAAGCTGATGCATTGTAAAGTTCACATGCTTCCTCACAGGTTCATATTTACATATGTTTCATTATTTTGTTTCTAAACAGTTCTTATAGAAATGGCTGACCCAGGAAACTGACAAATAACAATCCATAAGAAGAACCAACACATAAAAATGCGTAATTCAGTAATTTAAAACTGCTAATCTAAAGTCACTCAGCATCAGGGTTTNAGAGCAGATGTCCAAGCTGATGCATTGTAAAGTTCACATGCTTCCTCACAGGTTCATATTTACATATGTTTGATTATTTTGTTTCTAAACAGTTCTTATAGAAATGGCTGACCCAGAAAACTGACAAATAACAACCCATAAGAAGAACCAACACATAAAAATGCGTAATTCAGTAATTTTAAAACTGCTAATCTAAAGTCACTCAGCATCAGGGTTTAAAAAAAAAATGTATAACCTCTAATGCCTCTAAGTATCAGTAACAACTAAGTCACTATGAAAAGTTTATGCCTAATATCATATGGTATTACTTACATGTAGAATATAAAATATGACACCTGAACCTGTTTATGAAACAGAAACAGTCTCATATACGTACAGAAAAGACTTGTGGTGCCGAGGTGGGGTGGTAGATTGGGAGTTTAAGGTTAGTAGATGCAAACTATTATATACAGAATGGATAAACAACAAGATCCTACTGTATAGCACACAGGGAATTATATTCAATATCCTGTGGTAAACCATAATGGAAAAGAATATAGAAAAGAATGTGTGTGTATATATATATATATATAATATATGTATTAACACAACTGAATCACTTTGCTGTACAGTAGTAATAAGCACAACACTGTAAATCNGGTGGGGTGGTAGATTGGGAGTTTGGGGTTAGTAGATGCAAACTATTATATACAGAATGGATAAACAACAAGATCCTACTGTATAGCACACAGGGAACTATATTCAATATCCTGTGATAAACCATAATGGAAAAGAATATAGAAAAGAATGTGTGTGTGTGTGTGTATATATATATATATATATAAAATATATGTATTAACACATCTGAATCACTTTGCTGTACAGTAGTAATAAGCACAACACTGTAAATCAACAGTACTTTAATTTTTTAAGTTATTTTAAAAATAAATTAAAAAAAGAAAAAGTTATATCCTTTACATGATTCAAAGCGATAGAGAAATGTCCAATCACTTTAGAAAAATTTCCATGACCCCAAACTTATTTGGAAGCAAAAAAGTATAAATTTTCAACTCATCAGAAAATCCAATCTTCTAAAATGACTCATTCTCTCAAGGTGTCAGGAAATTATGGTTTAATTATGACTGATACAATTCCTAATATACAGACTAAGAGATGTACTTCAAAATCTCTAAAAGTAAGTAAATGTTCATGTTCGCTAAATCTTGCTAGCATTTTATTCCATACTGGAGTACATGCACTAAAAATTACATAAGGTGCTGAAATGGAAATTTTCACAGTAAGTTAATACTTAATCTTTCTCATTTTCCTACACATTGGTACTATTTTTATTCAAAGCATCTAAAACTATAACAGCACTTCAACTGAGTTTCGCACTCATTTTATACGTAAACTTCATTATAACACCTGCATGGGCATATGGGCAGTTTATAAAAATCACTAACCAAAAACATCACACAGGATATTTTCTGTGTTTCTTTTTTCTTTATCTTTTTTTTTTTTTAAGGTAAGGTTTTATTTTTTATCTGTTAGCTGATATCAGCAGTCTAAACAGGAAAATAAATGCCTAGGAAAAAAAACTGATACTTTAATCCACTTACTACAGAAATGTACGGTTAGGTTAATATATTTTCACTTCTCAGTATTCCATCAAAATAGTATATTCATACTGCCAACATGATCTGCATAGATATTAACAACGTACAGACTTTTTAAATATGAATAATTTATAAGTATTAAACCATAATCTCTAGGGGACTGGGCCTAGGTACTGATGTATTTTAAAAGCTCTGGATGATTCTAATATGCAGCTTAGGATGCATATTATATTTCTTTCCATATCCCTACAAAAAAATAACAACTTTTTCTTTCACCTTAATTCTGGATCAGTTTTTAAGGGAGTGACTTTAAATATATCCTTAAAACACTATATAGATTTATATTATTAATCTCCATTTCAACTTCTGGAGATTTTGACTTAAACACTAATTTTTATCATGCTTAACGTGTCTTTAAAAGAAAAAAAGGAACATTTTGGCCATCTAAACACTAACTTTTCCTACTTTTAAAGTTAAATGATGTCAGAAATGTCAAAGCAGTACCAAAGCAGTTAATAAATTATAAAACTGTTTAAACATAAGGTTGTATTATTTTAAAAACCCTCACCATTAAAAGATAAGTTCTCCCTATAAATGCACAATACCCAAAAGAGGCTGCTGAAGGTAATCAAAGANTTTCTAAATCTGTGAGTCTACTTGTAACTGAAAATATGGGCTGGCTGCTGGCCACCCAAAAGCCAATAAAGACATCAAATTGGTGGACAGGAAAGTTTGCTTTATTTTGGATGCTGGCAACTGGGAGGGTTGGGGGCAGACACCTGTCCAAAGCTCAACTCCCCCTACCCCTGACCATCAGTGGGCAAGAGCTTTTAGAGACAAAGGGAGGGGGCTACATACAGAAACAGCACAGTCAGCTCTAACAGTGGCCTTGAAATTGGTCATTGGTGGTCTGACCGTTATCATCTTGATTGTTTTCAGCACGATTGATCTTCAGTTCCAGGTCTGGTTTGTTTCCGTTTCTTTGAGGCCAGTTCTCAGAATTATGGCTGTTTATGTCACGGCTACAGTCTGGTCACCATGTAGTTAAATTCTTCCACCTGGTAGATGCTTCAGTCTCTGCAAAACAGCTCACAGGCTATGACTCAGAATATTACCCATAGTTTTTGAATAGCCTTAATAATTGAACTATTATTATTTGGTCTCCTTTGACTGTTTTCCTTTGTTTCTGCATTTTGTCACATCTCTGATTAAACTTATTCTTTGACTAAATCTTATCCACAGACAAAAGGCAGGCAAAAGACATGGGAGGCAAGGACCACAGGGTCCTGCTCCATTTCATGTTTCTGTTTTGTAAATAAGTTCATTTTTATTATTTAAAAAAAAATTCCACATATAAGTGATATCATATGATGCTTGTCTTTCTCTGTCTGACTTGCTTCAGTTCGTATGATAATCACCAGGCCCATCCATGTTGTTGCAAATGGCGTTATTTCATTCTTTTTAATGGTTGAGTAATATTCCATTGTATATATACATATGTATATGTATATATGTGTGTGTATATATATTGTGTGTGTATGTGTATATATATATGTGTGTATATATATGTGTGTGTGTATATATATATATACACTACATCTGTATCTGTTCCTCTGTTGATGGACATTCTAGTTGTGTCCACATTCTTATTATTATAAATAGTGGTGCAGTGAATATTGGGGTGCATGTATCTTTTCAAATTATGGTTTCCTCTGGATATAGGCCCAGGAGTGGGAGTGCTGGATTACATGGTAGCTCTGTTTTCAGTTTTTTAAGGAAGCTCCATACTGTTTTCCATGGTGGCTGCACCAACTTACATTCCCACCAACAGTGTAGAAGGCTTCCCTTTTCTCCACGACCTCTCCAGTATTTACTTGTAGACTTTTTGATCATGGTCGTTCTGACTGGTTTGAGGTGATAGCTCATTGTCATTTTAATTTGCATGTCTCTAATAATTAGTGATGTTGGGCATCTTTGTGTGTGTCTCTTGGCTATCTACATGTCTTCTTTGGATAAATATCTATTTAGGTCTTCTGCCCACTTTTTGATTGGGGTACTTTTTTTAAAAAATTGAGCCAAATGAGCTGTTTGTAATTTTTAGAAATTAATCTCTTGTCAATCACATCATCTGCAAATATTTTCTCCCATTCTGGGTTGTGAGTTTCATTTTGTTTGTGGCTACCTTTGCCATGCAAAAGCTTTTGTTTTCAAATAAAACCCATTTGTTTACTTTTGCATTTGTTTCCATTACTCTAGGAAAGAGAAAAGGTATGACTATGATTTATTTCAGACTGTTCTTTCCTATTTTTCCTCTAAGAGTTATATATTATCCAGTCTTAAATTTAGAACTTTAATTCATTTTTAGGTTTTGTGTGTGTGTGTGTGTGTGTGTGTGTACGGTATTAAATTATGTTCTAATTTCATTGTTTTACATGAAGCAGTGCAGTTATCCAAGCACCATTTATTGAAGAGACTGGCTTTTCTCCATCATCTAGTCTTGCCTCCTTTGTCATAAATTAATTGACCATAGGTATGTGAGTTTATTTCTGGGCTTTCTATCCTGTTCCATTGGTCTATATTTTTGTTTTTGTGTCAGTTTCTGCTACTGCTAAGTCACTTCAGTCGTGTCCAACTCTGTGCAACCCCATAGACAGCAGCCCACCAGGCTCCTCTGTCCCTGGGATTCTCCAGGCAAGAACACTGGAGTGGGTTGCCATTTCCTTCTCCAATGCGTGAAAGTGAAAAGTGATATTGAAGTCATTCAATCGTGTCCAACTCTTAGCGACCCCATGAACTGCAGCCTACCAGGCTCCTCCATCCATGGGACTTTCCAGGCAAGAGTACTGGAGTGGGGTGCCATTGCCTTCTCCATGCCAGTACTATACTGTTTTGATGATTGTAGCTTTGTAGTATTGTCTGAAGTCAGGGAGTCTTACTCCTCAAGCTCTGTTTTTCCTAAGATTGCTTTGGCTATTTGGGGTCTTTTGTGTCTCCATGCAACTTAAAAAAATTTTTGTTCTGCTTCTGTGAAAAAAATGCCATTGGTAATTTGATAGGGCTTGCATTGAATACACAGAACACTTGGTACTGATTATCAAAATTAATCCATATACTCTTTTAATCATTTCTCCTTAAGAATTTAGCCTATGGACATTCTTATAAAGACTAATGTAGACAGTATTTCCATTACATTTTCAATAATAATTTGGTAATAGTCTACATGTCCATTAGTTAGGATTGAGTAAACAAATTTGTGCAGGCTTTTCAGATGAAGGGTTTCCCTCATAGCTCAGTCAGTAAAGAATCTGCCTGCACTTCAGGAGACCCAGGTTCAATTCCTGGGTCAGGAAGATCCCCTGGAGAAGGAAATGGCAACCCACTCCATGTTCTTGCCTGGAGAATCCCATGGACAGAGGAGCCTGGAAGCTCCCATAGTAAGTGAAAATGCAACATGCAGAACAGTGAAAATAGGCCAGAACTGACATCTATTAAAAATATAGGTATGTGTAAAAGCATGTGTGCACACATCATATACACATAGTCATTGCTATCTGACTCTTTCCAACCCTATCAACTGTAGTCTGCCAAACTCCTGTGTCCATGGGTATTCTCCAGGCAAGAGTACTGGAGTAGATTGCCATGCCCTCCTCCAAAGGATCTTCCTGATCCAGTGATTGAATCCAGCTTCTCGTGGTCTCTAATGTCTCTTGCGTTGGCCGGCGGGTTCTTTACTACAGTCTCTACCTGGGAAGCCCAACACAAACATACACTTGCCTATCTGCAGAAGTAACTGATAGCAGTCCCTTCTTGGAATGAGAACTATGTGGCTGGGAACAAGAACTGGAGAGAAGTATTTTAATATATATTCTTTTGTACTTTGTGAAGGTTATGCTTTCTGGATGTATTACCTATCCAAAAATAAAATACATATGTATGACTGGAAGAGATCACTTAATGGGTGAATCTCATAGAAGGGGAAAATTCAAGAACTTTGTTTTCATTTATGGAGGCTAGAATTTGGATATCAAGGTGACAGAGGATTATGATCCCACTGAGATATGAGGAAAGAATCCTTCCTCATATCTTCTAGCTTCTGGTGGTCCCAGGTGTTTCCTGATCTGTGAGAAGATAACTCCAATCTCTGCCTCTGTCTTTACATTGCCCTCTTTTCTGTATGTTTTTACAAATCTCCTCCTCTTGAAGAATACCAGTCACTGGATTTAGACCAACCCCTGCCCAACCTAGGATGACTTTATCACAGGATGCTTTAATTATGTCTGCAAAGATCCTATTTCCAAATGAGGTCACATTCTGAGGTTTCAGGTGGTGTGAATTTTGGAGGGGACACTATTTAACACACAACATATTCCTACCAGAGGAGCTGAGGAGGATAACATTCTGAGCTGCCATGAATGTAGTGAAAACTGAAAGTTCTGTTGCTGTGAGAGAGAACGCTAAACTGATTTAGAGGGAACAAGCTGTCTCTGGCTCCCTGCACTAGCTTGGTTTTATTTTTACCTCACTGTTTGGTCCCTTTTTTAGTCATTATGGTTTTCTTTCCCTTTTCTTTTCCCCCTGAACTTTGTGTGTTAGAGAGCCTCAGATCCTAGTTCTTGAATTTCCCTAACTCTGATTTCCCTGGATACCGAGTTTCATATCCAAAATCTTTAAGACCCTAGCTTCTCATCAGAGCCCTCACCATTGTGCCCAAGCCAGGACCACAGAGTGTGTCCAGTCACAGTCTCAAAGATTGGACACTCTCAGAGCCTTGCAGTTCAGTCTGCGCATCGTGTTTTGTGGCCCAAGCACTGGCTACTACACACATCTTCTAACTCCCAGCAGTTTAGTTCTCATGTTTTTCCCTCTATCTGGAATTCTTCCAAATTCTTCTACCGTGTTCTAACTCATTCTTCAACTGTCAGATAAATACAGCTTCCTGAAAGAAGCTTTCCCCAACCTATCACAAATTGGTCCACGCCCCCTATTATATCCTCTCGCCTTTTACTCTCTACACTTTTCCATCATAACACTTATTTCTATTAAATTGAATCCACCTATGCCTTTGTGTACTGAATGAAAGGCAGCATGCAGAGTGATGAAGAGCACAGGTTCTGGACCCAGTTCAACGGGGTTTAAGTCCTGTCTCATAACCTCCTAGCTTTCTGACCTTGGACAAATTGCTAGACTTTCCATCAGCTTCCTCATGTGAAAAATAGGATGAACATAGTATATACCTGATGAGACAGCTGTGAGAATAAGGATATGAGCATGTCCATATGTAGAAACAAACAGCTGATACCTGTGACATATCATTATACCATGGAAGAATAAAATGTTTCTATGAGTGATACAACTTGAACTTTAAGTATTACAAAAGCTGTAACTTAAAATTGCAGATGGCTTGAGGCACAATTGCATATTTTGTTAAAGTATATATTTCTTTAGAAAGACTCCTTATACGTGTGAAAGATAACACTGCTGCTGCTGCTGCTAAGTTGCTTCAGTCGTGTCCGACTCTGTGCGACCCCATAGACAGCAGCCCACCAGGCTCCCCCGTCCCTGGGGGAGTCTCCAGGCAAGAACACTGGAGTGGGTTGCCATTTCCTTCTCCAATGCATGAAAGTGAAAAGTGAAAGTGAAGTTGCTCAGTCGTGTCCGACTCTTCGCAACCCCATGGACTGCAGCCTACCAGGCTCCTCCATCCATGGGATTTCCCAGGCAAGAGTACTGGAGTGGGGTGCCACACAGATAGTTTCAAATTCCTATTTTCCCCCTTGTCTTGTTCAAAATATTGGCTTGGGTACAGAATACTATGATTCTAAGCTTTCTATGAGCCAGAAATGAATAGGAGATCAAGTTTTGACCAATGACAAGGGTACAGAAATACCTGGGAGGACTTTTCATGCCAAATCAAAAGACAGATCCTTCCAGGAGGACTTTTCATGCCAAATCAAAAGACAGATCCTTCCAGGAGAAGACTTAAGTGGTGGTTACTGAACCCTTTGCTGAACTTCCCTGCCCAGAATTCATGAGATACAAATATTGAAGAGTGGTAGAACAAGTGAATGAAAAGAGCCAGGTGCTTGATGACTTTTTTGTACAACTGAATTAGCCCTGGATGCCCACACTGGACTTCTTATGTGAGAAACATTAACTCTAAAAGGCTAAGTAGACCTACAATGGCCAGACTAAATACAGGAATAGAACTATAGTTCACAAATGAAGCCCAGAAAGCCAAACCCCAGTCTGCAGCAATGAGCCTAGAAATAGTCAGAACTTTGTCAAGGGTTCCTGACACTGTTTTTGCTTTCTCTCCTCATTCAAACTCATGATCAACCAGCAAAAGTCAGGGTTTCCCTCCAAACCAATTATATAAAACAACCTATTCCTAGAGAGCCTGCCTCCAGCTTCCCCTAGTCAATAACCTCCAATCAGAGCATATGTGAAAACTTGTCTTTTTTTTAACTATAAAGTCTTCCCACTCCTCCAATTGCCTTTGAGTCTCTGCCAAATGCAAGTGACAATGTCTGACTCACTTACTATAGAAAGTTCTGAATAAATAGTCTGCTTTTTCTCATTTGGGTGGTCTTCGTTTGTTTTCACAACCTTGTGTGTGTTTAAACATCTGTTTGCCAGTTTTTCTGTTACTCAAGGCTGAGCGAAATCGTGATGTACCATTATTGTTGATGCTTTTAATGAGCTATTTTACTAATAAGACAAGGAAAACTATTTCTGAGTGCAGTGTGTCTCAAACTTCAATGTGCATATAAACTCCCTGGGTGTCTGATGTACTTGGTGTGGGATGAGGCCCAAGTCTCTGGTTCTAACAAGTTCCCAGGTGATATCAATGCTACCGATCTGTACATTTTGAATGGCAAGTCCACAGTGGATAACTTCCAGCAAGAATTTAGATCTCCACCTTCAACAATTTTATAATTAAAAATATCAATTTTCCTTCCTGTTGGGGGAGAGTGATGCTAGGAGGGCATGAGTTCAGCCAAAGAAATGAACATGGTATTTCACGTTCTCCTTGCCCCCAAACTTGGTTCTTTGATGTCTGGGACCTCTCTAGGATTCCCTTCTAGATATTCTGAGTAGACGAAGTCAAAGAGTTTAATAAAAATGCACTAGAAAAATCACACATCCAATCTGAATCCCTCATTCAAACACTCTTCTTTGTGAAAAGTGATGAGAAGTCCGTGCTTGACATTCTGGTTGCTTCAGGGCTTGACCACCCATTGGTCATACAATCTGGTCTTCCAGTATCAAAATGATGACACAGCAGTGCTTCAGTAATGAGAGGAAAATGTTTCTAGAATGAGCCTGTAAAATCCTGAGTCTCCAACAGATAAATCTGAGAATGAGAGAGAGGGGAATTCATCAACAATTTCACTATAGCCACATTTTTTACTTTCAGAACAAACATACAGCATTTCCCAAATCACTCCTATGCAAACACTATAAGAAAAAAACACCCCACTATAATAAATAATGAGTCTGTTTATTAACATCACAGAAAAAAATGCTGTGTATTTCTGAGGGAAGTTTTATGTTCTGAAGACTAAGCCTGAAATTTTGTTCAAACAAAATCTTGATCAAAGGCCCTGTCAAGAGAAGAAATCTTAGAATCTGGTTCTTACCTTTTTTCCCAGGTATTCTGAAATGCATGAAACTCAAATAGGAGTTTCCCACAACCCCTAAGCAAGCAGAGAAGCTGTCTCCAGTCTCAATTTTGTGGCAACGTGGCTTTAGATATATTATGAACAAATCTACCAAGAACACATAGTTTTGAGAATTATAAATCAGACTGGCTGCTCCACTCACAGAAAATAAAGCCATTATCATAACTCTCTCACCAGCATCTAAAAGTCACCAAAACATGAAAGCCTGTTATACCTCCTGATATGCAGTAAATGGATATTAAAGCATGTGGACTAGCAATTACACCTTAAAATGATAATCTGACAAGCTTTGTGCTCTCTGAGAGCATAGTAAAAGTAAATCTATCCTTAAATGTGGTAGATGACCAAGGCAGTCTACTAAATTTGTTTGACTAAAAGCTTGATGTTCTTCTCTATGCCCTAACATCCCTTTTCTTACAGAATTTACATTAGAAAGCTTATGATTGTGAACCCTTTCCTTGCTCCTTTGATATGTAAATCTTTCTAAAAGTTTCTTACCAGTTTCACCACCCAGAAATATCTGTCTGAAGGACTTGAGTGTCATCTCTTTGAAATAAAGTCAAGGAAACAACCATAGGTGTGAACAGGAACACAGGATATTTGGGGCCTCAAGGCTCTTCTTTTGGAGGAGCTTCTACTTCCCTGAAGGGTGAAGCTCCTCATCACTAATTTAGCTCCTGCTTCTGGGAGAGCTCCAGGAATACCTGAAAGGGGGAGACGAAATAAACACAGGGATGTCATGCTACCTCCTGTAGTGAATGCAAAGTATTATATGTTCATATTCCATGGATGATATAAAATTACTAAAGCTGACCCATGTGCTCCAAGGTAGACCATGGGATGCTGTCCTAACAAGCTGAAGCCCTGGACACACTTCCTATTCTCTGTGGACTTGTAGGAGCCTAACTCCTATGAGTTCCTTGCTCCAGGTTGTGAAACTACCTCCTGTTAGGATGATAGGGAAAAGTTGATTCTTCTTTCGGGTAAGGCCAACTAGGAATCACAAATGACCTAAGACTCTTCTCACTTCAGCTCTTAAAAAATTCCCCAGCCCTTTGCTTCCACTGAGTTGAGCTCAGACTGTGTTCCGGCCTCTCCTCTGTTACAATAATCTTGAAAATTTTCCTTGCCTGTTGAACTTTATCCAGTGCAGTTTTTCCTTTGATGTAGGCAAACATTTAATTATGTAGCCTACTAAATGAATGCACCCATGTTCTCTAACATGTTCACCATTTAAAAGAAGCAGTGAAAGGGGGGAGTTTTCCAAATACTGCTTACAGTCCCCACCACAGCAAAATTGTTAGCATTCTGGATTAGAAAATGACACCAATGAACTGATGTAACCTTCACAACAAACATGTTAGGTTTATACCATATTGGAGGTAAAATGTAAAGAAATAGAGGCATACTTCCTGTTGACTATTTCTCCCACACTTTGCAGTGAGGAGAGTCTGGAATATAAATCAACACTTGGAATTCAGTATGGTAATTGATTTTCGAGGAGTACACGCACTGAGTCTTTAGAAGGTCAAAGAGGAGTATCTAATTTAGATCAGGGAGGTGTTAGAGAGCAAGTGACATTTTAATTACAACTTGAAGGATCAGTGGGTATTAACCAGGCAGAAAGTTAGAGAATAGTTTACCTAGGTAGCAGGAACAATATGCACAAGCCACGGAAACATGAGAAGGCTGAGCATAACCTGCTGCTGGGAAAGACTGAAGGCAGGAGGAGAAGGGGATGACAGAGGATGAGGCGATTGGATGGCATCACTGACTCTAAGGACATGAGTTTGAGCAAGCTCCAGGAGCTGGTGATGGACAGGGAAGCCTGACATGCTGCAGTCCACGGGATTGCAAAGAGTTGGCCACAGCCAAGCCACTAAACTGAACCGAACCTGAGACCATGTGTTGTTGATTGAGTAACTGGTTCATAGTGTGTGTGTGGAACCTTTAATTCTTGTTCCCTCACCCCATAACATATACATTAGCTAGTGCGTTCAATTTAACTTCCAAAACAAGATCCATCCCCTTCTCACCATCTCTATCCTACTTAAGTTTGAAAACGAGAATCCATTTTAAGGTTTTGATTTCAGAATCGAGCCTCTGTGGCTTGAGCAAGGTCATAACAGTAGTAAAATGGTTAGCATAGAATTCAGCCACTTCTTATCTCCCCTATCATGACTTCCCTAGCCAGCTACCATAGTTTTTCCCTGGGTCGTTGCACAGCTTTCCAACTAGTCTGCCTGCTACCGCTCTTCACTCTCCTACAATCTCATCCTTGGACTACAGCCAGAATGTTCCCTTAAACCTGTAAATCAGGGCCATGCTTTTGGTTAAATTCTTAGGGTTGCTTCACATTGTCCTTAGAATAAAATCTAGACTTTTTTTTTTGAGGGGAGCATAAATATGTTTGTTCTACTCCTCTGGTTTCATGATAGGTTTTTACAAAGGTACTGTTAGGCTTTTGCCTCATTTTAAAACCCTAATCATGAAGGTAGCTTTAATTACTGCATCAATAAATTGGGAAGAGAACTGACCACAGATGGCTCAACCCCTCCCTTCTTCTTGGGATCTGTAGGCTTGTGCAGAACTTGCCCACAGGCCTGCTCTCTGACAACCAAAGAAAGGGTCTTGCTCCAATGGATATTTTTGGATGACTGGCTCCTTATTTGGGAACACATCTAAAATGTCAACCTGTCTAAGGTAAGCCTTTCACCCCCATTCTTCCTGTAGAAATCACTGTTATTTTACTTATAACAGCACTCGCTACATGAGATTTCCTTCATCATTTGTTTGGTTTTGGTTTTGGATCTTTCCACACTGCAAAGCAAATCCATAAGAGCAGGAATCTTTTCCTTCTGTATCTCCAAAGGTTAGAACCATTCCTAGCACAGGTGGACAAATAATTGCTATGTAGATTCAATCTACAGAAGTAAAGAATGGTTAGATAATGAAAAATAGTTCTGTGTAGCTTAGGCCCTCAAATTTCACAGCATAAAATCTTTGCCCTCTTCAAACAGAGGAATTTTAAAAATTAAAACTTTAAAGCATTGTTCAAAGGTTTGAAAACTGAAAAATAAAAATAAAAGGAATTTAACTCTCAAATAATAATTTTTATAAATGATAAATTATTAGAAAATAATTAAAAATTTACCCTTGAAGCAATGCAGGATATGTGAGTTTTACTTTCTATTTGAAAGAGACACATCAATAGACAAGGTAGGATTTGGTTATATAAAAAATGGTCACCTTTTGATTCATTGCCTAATATCCTTAATAATGTAAATTTACTGCTTACCAATACTTAAGAGCCTGAGAAATGTAATTGGGTTCTCTATCCCATGTGAGTAATCTCTAATTTTCATATTCATTAAATCATTTTTAATCTCACACACGAAAATACACTCCTACTCCTAGTTGTCTAAATAGGAAGATTCATTTTGTAAATGAAAGCAGCTGTAAAATGACTCATTAATCTCTATAACATCATAGGTGATTCAAAGGACATGATTTTAAAACAATTGTCTACCTTGTACTATGTAAAGACAGTTTTTAATTTATTATCAATATCTCCTGGTCATTTTCTAGTGGTTTTAAGATAAGTCTCAGCTAATGTGTCTAGCTTGACTTAGAAAAATCTAAGTCATCATGTATCTGAGGCAAAGTTATTGATCTTCCTGAATGACTGTTTAAATTCCCCAGTCCATATTCTTCAAAAGAAATAAATTAATAGATTTGGAGATGCTTGAGAATTACAAAGACAAGAGATAATTTCTCCTTTTAACACTTTATTCCACTGATCCCCTGTAATTTCTCTTCTCTCAGATGAATTTGGGTAAGGTATCTGGGTAACAAGACTATCATTGCTGCTTTCAAAGTGACATTTGATTAAGTCAAGCACCTAGGGCTTTTATTTAAAAGGACTGGATTCTTGTGCTAAGAAGTTAATCCTTGTGTTTCTGATTCAATTACATTTGCAGATTCAACCAGGACTTTTAATTATATCTCTTCTTCCATAGGTGATTACTTTGAGGGAACTCTGATAGTCTAAGTCACATTTGCTGTTTATTTGTGAAGATCCTCAAATAAAGTAACGGAGGCAGACTTAGAAACCATCTTTATTTTTATAAGGTAAGGAGGTTATTGCATTCTTTTAGCTATTGATTATTATCCATTTTATCAATGTTTCTAAAACTTAAAATGTACAAACCACTTTGAAAAAACAATATCTTAAAGACTATTGATATTAAAATAAATTTTTTTGTAAAATGACTTCAAAGTTATACAAACACAAAACTAGATGTAAAATCATTTCATTTATATAATTTAACTACCATAAGCCTGAAATTAATTTAAATATTTAAACACTAAAAAAAATAGTTACAGTTTTATTTATTGTGATGGATGAGGTTGTGTCCTGGAATTAAATTGACAAGGTTGGGGTTTAACAGTTAAAAGATGGAGCCTCAAGACTAGTTCTATATGTCATAATTCCTCAGTTTTAATTTTTAATTCAGAACATGGATTTTTGCAAAAATATGGTAGGAATATATTAATAGTTCCCATTTTGTTTGCTATTTCAAAAAACTCAAGATAACTACCACTTACAATGGCTATCAAGCATATTCTCAAATGTCAGTTTCAAAAGTCAGTCTGAAAACTTTCTCATTCAAGTTAGTATTAAACCCTGGTAGCTCAGATGATAAAGCATCTGCCTACTATGTGGGATACCCAGGTTTGATCCCTGGGTCAGGAAGATCCCCTGGGGAAGGAAATGGCAACCCACTCCAGGACTTTTGCCTGGAAAATCCCATGGACTGAGGAGCCTGGTAGGCTACAGTCCATGGGGTCGCAAAGAATTGGACACGACTGAGCAACTTCACTTCACTTCTGAACGAAAATCTAATCACTGATAGACTTTGGCTTTGGAAAATAATTATAATTTCATATTTTTCCCATAGTCCCTGCTAATGAAATGCTATAAATGATCTATGCAAATTAGGTTTACTATAACTCTGGTCACAATGTTTATAGACAGTGAAATTTCAGCACAGCTTCTTCACACTTACTGTACCTATATTACTTTGACTCTCAATTTTCCACTGATGTTCTCTGAGCTACATCAATACCCTCTTTTACACAGTACCTTGATGCTGGGAAAGACTGAGGGCAAGAGGAGAAGGGGACAGCAGAGAGTGAGATGGTTGGCATCATTGACTCAATGGACATGAGTCTGAGCAAACTGAGAGACTGAAGGACAGGAAGCCTGGTATGCTGCAGTTCATGGGTCACAAAGAGTTGGATACGACTTAGCAGCTAAGCAACAACACAGTACCTTATGGGGCTTTCAGTCTTCTTCTGGACAAACAGGATCTTAAACACAAATATAAATGTTGGCACTGTGATTATGTGAAAATCCTCAACAGTAACTCTTGAATGCCCAAGAATTTACCCCCAGGCCAATGGAAGTTTTGATTAGGTATTTATTTAACCACACACACACACACACACACACACGCACACAAAATAGGTTAAATTGGTGGATATAGTATGTGTTTCAAAGAAAAAAATATATTCTTTTCTTTTCTTTCTTAACCTTCTACTTCCAATGTACTCCTGACCTTGACTGAAGGAGGAGTAGATGAGGGCTCAGCAGGGTTAACACTGTTAGCTGTCTTCTATGTGCCTGGTGGCCCTGGAACAGTGGCTGCACGGTGGCTGAGCAGCTGTGAGGAGATACCCCATATCTGCTGCTCAGTGCTGGAATGACTGTGAGGAGATACCCCACATCCAAGGGCAGAGAAGACCCAGCAAAACCGCAGGCACTGGAGCAGCAGCTGTGCAGCACTGGGGTGACTTTGAGAAGATATCCGATGTCCAAGGGCAAAGGAGAAGGCCCAGCAAGACGGTAGAAATGGTGAAATCACATTTAGAATCAAACTCCATACCCGCCAGAGATAGGGCTCATACCTTGTGTGCACCAGGACCCAGATACCCGCCAGAAACTGAGACAGAACTGTGTTTGTGTATCTTCTGAGGAGGTACAGGTCAGCAGTGAATTGCTGCAGGGGCAGGGGCTCTGTGCACAGTAGACCTGGGTATGGTATAAACCTTCTTGGAGAAGGTCACTATTAACCAACAATAAAGCTGCCAGAACTTACACAGGACTGGGGAAACAGACACTTGGAGGGCACAAATGAAACATTGTGCACACCAGGACCCAGGAGAAAAGAGCAGTGACCACACAAGAGATTGACCCAGACTTGCTGTGTGTGTCCAGGATTCTCTGCCAGAGACGTGGGTCGTTGGTGGCCTGCTGCAAGGTTGGGGACACTGAGTGTAGCAGTGCATGCATGGGACCTTTTGAAGGAGGTCACCATTATCTTCATTCAGTTCAGTTCAGTCGTTCAGTTGTGTCCGACTCTTTGCAATGCCATGAATCACAGCATGCCACGCCTCTCTGTCCATCACCAACTCCCGGAGTTTACCCAAACTCATGTGCATCGAGTCGGTGATGTCATTCAGCCATCTTATCCTCTGTCATCCACTTCTCTTCCTGCCCCCAATCCCTCCCAGCATCAAGGTCTTTTCCAATGAGTCAACTCTTCACATGAGGTGGCCAAAGTATTGGAGTTTCAGCTTTAGCATCATTCCTTCCAATGAACACCCAGGACTGATCTCCTTTAGGAGAGATTGGTCGGACCTCCTTGTAGTCCAATAGACTCTCAAGAGTCTTCTCCAGCACCACAGTTCAAAAGCATCAATTCTTCGGTGCTCAATTTCTTTACAGTCCAACTCTTACATCCATACATGACCATTGGAAAAACAATAGCCTTGACTAGATGGACCTTTGTTAGCAAAGTAATACTTCTGCTTTTGAATTCACTATCTAGATTGGTCATAACTTTCCTTCCAAGGAGTAAGCGTCTTTTAATTTCATGATTGCAGTCACCATCTGCAGTGATTTTGGAACCCAAAAAGATAAACTCTGACACTATTTCCACTGTTTCCCCATCTATTTGCCATGAAGTGATGGGACCAGATGCCATGATCTTCGTTTTCTGAATGTTGAGCTTTCAGCCAACTTTTTCAATCTCCTCTTTCACTTAAGAGGCTTTTTAGTTTCTCTTCACTTTCAGCCATAAGGGTAGTGTCATCTGCATATCTGAGGTTATTGAAATTTCTCTCGGCAATCTTGATTCCAGTTTGTGCTTCTTCCAGCCCACCGTTTCTCATGATGTACTCTGATATAAATTAAATAAGCAGGTGACAATATACAGCCTTGATGTACTCCTTTTCCTATTGGAAACCAGTCTGTTGTTCCATGTCCAGTTNTTCTGTAGTTATCTCTCCACTGATCTCCAGTAGCATATTGGGCACCTACCGACCTGGGGACTTCCCCTTTCAGTAGCTTATCATTTTGCCTTTTCATACTGTTCATGAGGTTCTCAAGGCAAGAATACTGAAGTGGTTTGCCATTCCCTTCTCCAGTGGACCACATTTTCTCCCATGACCCGTGCATCTTGGGTGGCCCCACAGGGCATGGCTTAGTTTCATTGAGTTAGATAGTCTGTGGTCTGTGTGATTAGATTGGCTAGTTTTCTGTGATTACAGTTTCCGTGTGTCTGCCCTCTGATGCCCTCTCGCAACACCTACCATCTTACTTAGGTTTCTCTTACCTTGGGCGTAGGGTGTCTCTTCATGGCTGCTCCAGCAAAGTGCAGCCACTGCTTCTTACCTTGGAGGAGTGGTATTTCCTCATGGCCACTCTTCCTCACCTTGAGTTTATCTTCATTACCTCCACCATAGTTTGACCTCAGGTCAAATAACAGGGAAGGAATACAACCCCAGCCTTCAACAGAAAATTGGATTTAAGATTTACTGACCATGGCCCACCTATCAGAATAAGACCCAGTTTCCTCCTCAGTCAGTCTCTCCCATCAGGAAGCTTCCATAATAAGNTACCTCCACCATAGTTTGACCTCAGGTCAAATAACAGGGAAGGAATACAACCCCAGCCTTCAACAGAAAATTGGATTTAAGATTTACTGACCATGGCCCACCTATCAGAATAAGACCCAGTTTCCTCCTCAGTCAGTCTCTCCCATCAGGAAGCTTCCATAATAAGCTCTTATCCTTCTCCATCAGAGGGCAGATAGACTGAAAACCACAATCACAGAAAACTAACCAATCTGATCACATAGACCACAGCCTTGTCTAACTCAATGAAACTATGAGCCATGCCATGTAGGGCCACCCAAGACAACGGGACATGGTGGAGAGTTCTCACAAAATGTGGTCCACTGGAGAAGGCAGTGGCAAACCACTTCAGTATTCTTGCCTTGAGAACCCCATGAACAGTATGAAAGGCAAAAAGATATGACACTGAAAGAAGAACTCCCCAGGTCAGTAGGTGCTACTGGAGATCAGTGGAGAAATAACTCCAGAAAGAATGAAGAGACGTAACCAAAGCAAAACAAATACCCAGTCGTGATTGTGACCAGTAATGGAAGCAAAGTCCGATGCTGTAAGAACAATACTGTATAGGAACCTGGAATTTAGGTCCATGAATCAAGGCAAACTGGAAGTGGTCAAACAGGAGATGGCAAGAGCGAACGTTGACATTTTAGGAATCATCAAACTAAAATGGACTGTAATGGGTGAATTTAACTCAGATGACCATTATATCTACTACTGTGGGCAAGAATCCCTTAGAAGAAATGGACTAGCTCTCATAGTCAACAAAAAGTCTGCAATGCAGTACTTGGATGCAATCTCAAAAACAACAGAATGATCTCTGTTCAGTTTCAAGTAAACCATTCAATATCATAGTAATCCAAGTCTATTCCCTGACCAGTAATGCTGAAGAACCTCAAGTTGAATGGTTCTATGAAGACCTACAAAGCTTTCTAGAACTAATACCCCATAAAAGATGTCCTTTTCATTATAGGAGACTGGAATGCAAAAGTAGGAGGTCAAGAGATACCTGGAATAACAGATAAGTTTGGCCTTGGAGTACAGAATGAAGCAGGTCACAGGCTAACAGAGTTTTGCCAAGAGAATGCACTGGTCATAGCAAACACCCTCTTCTGACACACAAGAGAAGACTCTATACATGGACGTCATCAGATGGTCAACACTGAAATCAGATTGATTATATTCTTTGCAGCCAAAGATTTAGAAGCAGTCATCAAAAACAAGACCAGGAGCTGACTGTGGATCAGATCATGAACTCCTTATTGCCAAATTCCAACTTAAATTGAAGAAAGTAGAGAAAACCACTACACCGTTCAGGTATGACCTAAATCAAATTTTTTACGGCTATTCAATGGAAGTTAGAAATAGATTCAAGGGATTAGATCTGATAGACAGAGTGCCTGATGAACTATGGATGAAGTTTAATGACACTGTACAGGATACAGTGATCAAGACTATCCCCAAGAAAAATAAATGTAAAAAGGCAAAATACTTGTCTGAGGAGGCCTTACAAATAGCTATGAAAAGAAGAGAAGTGAAAGGCAAAGAAGAAAAAGAAAGATATACCTATTTGAAAGCAGTACATCATGAGAAACCCTGGGCTGGATGAAGCACAAGATGGAATCAATATTGTTCAGAGAAATATCAAAAACCTCAGATGTGCAAATGATACCACCCTTATGGCACAAAGCAAAGAACTAAAGAGCTTCTTGATGAAAATGAAAGAGAAGAGTGGAAAACAACAAAAAACAAAAAACTAACATTCAGAAAACTAAAATCATGGCATCTGATCCCATCACTTCATGGCAAATAGACAGAGAAGCAGTGGAAACAGTGTCAGACTTTTTTTTTTTGGGGGGGGGGTCCAAAATCATTGCAGATCACCATCTTGCAGCCATGAAATTAAAAGACACTTGCTCCTTGGAAGAAAAGCTATGACCAACCTAGACACCATATTAAAAAGCAGAGACATTACTTTGCCAACAAAGGTCCATCTAGTCAAAGCTATGGTTTTTCCAGTAGTCATGTATGAATGTGAGAGTTGAAATATAAAGAAGGCTGAGTGCTGAAGAACTGGTGCTTTTGAATTGTGGTGTTGGGGAAGACTCTTGAGAGTCCCTTGGACAGCAAGGAGATCCAACCAGTCCATCCTAAAGGAAATCAGTCCTGAATATTCATTGGAAGAACTGATGCTGTAGCTGAAACTCCAATACTTTGGCCACCTGTTGCCAAAGAACTGACTCACCAGAATATACCTTGATGCTGGGAAAGTTTGAAGGTGGGAGGAGTGGGGGACAACAGAGGAAGAGATGGTTGGATGGCATCACTGACTCAATGCACATGAGTTTGAGTAGACTCCGGGAGTTGGTGATGGACAGGGAGACCTGGCGTGCTCCTGTCCCTTGGGTCTCCTAGAATTGGACATGACTGCACGACTGTACTGAACTGAACTGACATGCCTGGTGATTTTCATACTTAATCTCATTTAATCCTCACACCATCCTTGGCCAATCAGGACACAGGAGTCCAGATAAATTACATAACTTGCTCAATCCCACAAATTAATAATCATTTCAAATACTTTCCAAACCTAGTTTTTTTTTCCAAAGTGGAGGTTCTTTCACCTAAAGACTTAAAAAACTCATACCGTCAAACTTAAGGGATCACCATCAATTGTGAGTTTTGTTTTTCCCCCCAAAGACAGCAAAATTTTAGGAGTTCCCTGGCATATTGGTTAGGACTAGTGGTTAGGACTCAGGTCTTTCACTGCCATGAAGGAGTTATAGCGTCATAGTGACTGTAGTGAAAGGTGTCCACCCTAGTATGGTGATATTTATTTGTCCATGGCTACTTTTCTATTAATGAATGGATAAATGAAAGAATGAATGGAAAAATAAAAGCTAATATATTCCTGGACATAAAATATATATCTTTAAATCAATCCAACTTCAGATCATTCTCTGCAACTGGAGTAATATAGTATTACACTGACTAACTTCTATAAGCTTTCATTGAAAAGTTCAGAAAACAGGGAGCAGAGACCTGGACTATGTGTCTTACAGAGCTAAACCTCAAAAATGCATAGCTGGTTACAGCTAATGTTATTTAAGTACTATATAACTTTGAGCATCATGAGCTACAATGCAAGGCCAGGCCCTGAGTGATATGATATACAAATAAAAAGTCCATTTTAAAAATTCTATTTATTCTACTTGCTAGTTTTGTTTTGTTTTGTTTTGTTTTGTTTTAAGGTGGAGGAGAAAAATTCACAATCAAATTTGTGGGCAGTGATTTTCCTTACGGACTACTAAAAATGATGCTTATACTGTTTTTTATACCTCACTCTCATTTATTCATTAAGCTAATTATTATCACCACCTCCTGTTTTTAACATTGTCCTGGATTTTAGAGAGTATGCCAAGAACTATTCTTTATTCTTTGCATGTCGTCCTGAGGAATAATGAATATCAGTAGAGATAAGAAAATGGGAAATCCTGCAACAAAAGCAAAACTTCAAGGGAGTATATAGACAAGTTCTAAATTAATTGCCCCTCAGCTTAAATATAATTGGGAATAATGGTTGTCACACCCCTTGTAATATACAGTACAGTGAGCAGCAACCTAAATTCTATTTTCTCCAATTATTCCTCATTTATATCTTTGACAAGAGGAATAATAATTCTTGTCAAAAAGTCTTACCAAAAGGAAGCATGAGAGGGCTATGCAAGTGTTCTCAGGTTGCAACAAAATGTCAGAACCCTGAAACTTCAAAGTGATAGTGAGTGTCCCAAAAATGTTCCCCAGGTGTGTTTCTATTTAGTCTTTATTAAGACTATTGGAATAAAGTGATTCTACTCATGAACCTCTCATAACTTAGGGAAACAGAGGCTAAAGCTCCAACTAATCACTTCACAATCACTCTTCATTCTTGCCAGAAAAGGCACAACACATTTTAAGGGTACTATATTTAAATGCTACTATAATTTTTTGCAAAAGGATTAGCAAAAGTAATTTTTTAAGTTGATATGCTACCAAATAAATGCATGAAAATAAGCTGGAAAACAATTTTGTGTTGAGTCCCTTTACTCTTATTTCTGATAGAAGCATCATAAAACAAGTTTATATCTATATGAAAAAGTTTCACTAAGATTGTTATATTTTTATTAAATATTAGATAAATATTATAATTTTTGGTATAATTATTTCTAATAATATGGCATTTATGAATGTTAAGTTAAATCTAGAACTCTTGGAAATGTATTAAGCAATTAAAAATGTATCCATTTTTTTCAACAAGATGAGTGTTATAGTTGCCTATAGTTTTCCATTTATTTTTGCCCTGTTAGGAAATGTCAATGAATAAACAAAATCTGTGTGCATTAATATGCTATGAGGGAAAAAGTCTTGTTCTTTTTTTAACATTTCAATTTATTTTGAAATTGTCTACTAGCATTTCATATTTACAAGCTTTTATTTTGTCAGTTGTAACTAAGCCATCATTATTACAATGGCATAGGGGTCAATATTCCATCAGTTTTTCAGATTATTTTCTTAGTTGAGAGATATATGGACCATTTGCTTGTGCAATTCTTTAATCTTATTTCCTGTAACTTCAGAAAAAAATTATACCTTAAAAGTTTACTGTAGAAATGAGACAGTCAAAGACATGAGACATACAATCCACAAAGAGAAGTATATTAGTAAATGTCAGTATGCTAATTCATTTAGTGAACACCTTATGTATGCCAGGGACTGCAGTAGTCACTGGGAATACAAGGGTGAGCAAGGCTGACCTTATATAGATCATCACAGAACTTCAAACTGGTGGGAAATAGAGAAGAAAAAATTCCAGGATCCAAGACAGGGCACAACCAAAACCTTAAACTAGCAAGTCCTCTGACAAAAATGACAATAAAATAGACTTGACCTAATGGAAGATATAATTAGAAAGCAGTGAGATAAGGTGATAGAGAGATAATGAGGAACGGATCATGTGTGGCTAGAATAATAGGACTAATGTCTTTGAATAAAATGGAAAACTGAATTTTAGACATAGTCCAGTTTCTGATCCACATCAAGCTATAAACAAATTAACTACTCAATGAATTTACTAAAATCAGAAGTCTGTATATTAGCATTATTTGGTCATGTTGCATTCCACTGTGATCGTTTTTTATTTTAGTTTTGGACATTTTGAATATAGCATTTCAAAATGTAGATGTCATGCTTTTTTATTTTTGAGGAAGAATTTGAAAAATGTAGTTTGTCAGTTGATAAGAAATAAATTCCAAAAACATAAAAGCATTGTACAAGACGTAGCATTCATTCACTTAAATACTTTTTTTGACATCTGCTTGTACTAGGCAGCACTTCTATATCTCAGGTTTAAGATGAGGAACCGAAAAGAAAATGTCTCCACCTTCACACAGTTTGCACTGAAGTGGGAGAGACACATAGAAAGAGAGAATAAGCAGATTATTATATGACACAATGGCAGGAGATGTGTGCAAGAAAGAAGAAAGTGGAACAAGTATAAAAAGGGATGAAGATGGTAAGTGGGCAGCATAGATATTTTGGATATAGTGAGCAGATGGGAATGTCAGAAGGGGTGACATTTGACCAAAGACCTGAAGGGAATGAGGAATGATCGCATGAGGACCCAGGTGTGCGAGGATACAGGAGGGCTTCCAGGAAGAGAGAACAGTGAGTGGAAATTTGCTGAGGTGGGAACTTGACATGTTTGAGAAATGACAGGGAGGACAATGGGACTCTGTGCAAAGACAGAAATGAGAGAAGGATTGAAAAGCGATCATGTAGGGCTTTGTGTGCATGTGTGCCCAGTTGTGTTTGGCTCTGTGTGACCTCATGGACTGTAGCCTGCCAATCTCTTCTGTCCATGGAATTCTCCAGGTAAGAACACTGGATTGGGTTGCCCTCTTCTCCTCTAAGGGATCTAGGGGATTGAATCCACATCTCTTAAATCTCCTGCACTGGCGGGTGGATTATTTTACCACTAGCACCATCCCAGGCCTTTATAGACCACAGTAAAACAATTGAATTTATTATAAATATCATGGAAACCAACTAGACGGTTCAGAGCAAAAAAGTGATACAGTTTGATTTGTGCCTTGAAAGGCTATCACTCCTGTTTAGGGAAGAAACTATAGAATATGCTAATAGAAATAGGCTAAGGAAGTGTGGTACATGGAAGTGGATATATGGAAGTGTGAAGGTGGTTCTAACTGGCTACATTCAGAATGTAATTTGAAAGAGGACAGACAGAATTGTTAATGGGTATGATTGGTGAAAGGAGAGAATAAGCAGAGTTCTTGTTTGGGGTATACACAAGTGAGTATGTAGTCTTGTCGTTTATTGAAATAGGCACTGTTAAGAGAGGGATAGATTCTATGGGAAACAAAAAATAATGAGATTGAGAATTGAACAAAATATAGGAGAGATGTTCTGATTCAGAGCAAAAAATAGAAAGTAAAATCAAGAAAAATAAAAAAAGGGAGACAGAATTCTTAAATGAGAATTTAAATGCAGTGATTATATTTGAGAGAAATTACAACTTTTAAAAACTTTTAAAAATCACAATTACTTGACTTTGTAATTGAGTAGTTCTGTTGTCACAGACCAGGAAATATCTTCACATCTTTGGCAGACTTTACATTGAAGAGACATTATATTATCATTATAGTATACTCCCCTGGAAAATTGCTTTAATAGTATATGAATATGTAATTTGCTTGACAATGATAGTAGATCTGTGCATTTGTATCTTATTGTTGAGCCTGAAAGAGAAGGGACAGTAATCTAAGTGCCTTTCATCACAAGTAAGGTGATGCCAGCCTAGAAGATAATGAACTTCCACAGAGTGGACCAACAGCCAACACGCTGTTATATGCTACCAACGTGTCCTCCCAGAGCAATTTATTACTCAGAAGTTTTGAATTTCCCAAAGGGGAAAGAAAGCCTTTCATGGGCATAGGTTCCTTTAGTGAGTGCTTATGACAGAGCATTTCCTCTTCATTCTGTGTCACAAAGCTGCTTATCTATTAGGAATGGGAAAAGTCAGCTTTGATAAGTTGGAAGCCTATTTAAAATTCTCTAGCTCAGAGCCATTATCTCAGTGCCTTTTAGAGTTTCACATTCCCTGTTTTCAAGCTACAGGGAAAATGTGACGAAAGTTATGCCTTCTAACATAATACAGGGCTTTGATTGCTAGAGTTTGGTTGCAAAACAATTTACAAGTCACAGATATTGATCACATTAATTTCCAACTGCAAGTTTTTAAGCTATACAATTAATAGAGTTGGCCTTAAAAGGAAACACAGAAAGACCACCAGGTGCACATCAACCCCTAACCCATTTTCACAATATTACAGCTGCTCAGACTTTTGCTTTCCAGCAGCACCACCCCTCATTTGGAAGGATATAGCGTACTAGGTGTTTGATCTTTTATCAGTATCCTATGGAGGCTAATGACAGTTCAAACAGAGCTGTAATGATCTTACCATTACATCTGGGGGAAAAGCCAGAAAGAGAATCTAGAATCCTGGAAAACAGTAGAGCTAAAATCAAACCTAACTGCTTTCCAACACTGTCTAGCTTAGAACATCATAAAAGGCATGAAAATACAATTGGGAAATTTTCTTAGAGCTAGCAGGTAAGTCGTTATGTGACTTAACACAAAAGCAAATTTTGAATAATTGCAAGCTTCAGTTCAGTTCAGTCGCTCAGTCGTGTCCGGCTCTTTGCGACCCCATGAATCACAGCATGCCAGGCCTCCTTGTCCATCACCAGCTGCCGGAGTTCACTCAGACTCATGTCTATCGAGTCGGTGATGCCATCCAGCCATCTCATCCTCAGTCATCCCCTTCTCCTCCCGCCCGCAATCCCTCCCAGCATCAGGATCTTTTCTAATGAGTCAACTCTTCACATAAGGTGGCCAAAGTATTGGAGTTTCAGCTTTAGCATCAGTCCTTCCAATGAACACCCAGGACTGATCTCCTTCAGAATGGACTGATTGGATCTCCTTGCAGTCCAAGGGACTCTCAAGAGTCTTCTCCAACACCACAGTTTAAAAGCATCAATTCTTCAGTGCTCAGCTTTCTTCACAGTCCAACTCTCACATCCGTACATGACTACTAGAAAAACCATAACTTTGACTAGATGGACCTTTGTTGGCAAAGTAATGTCTCTGTTCTTTAATATGCTGTCTAGGTTGGTCATAAGTTTTCTTCCAAGGAGTAAGCATCTTTTGATTTCATGGCTGCAGTCACCATCTGCAGTGATTTTGGAGCCCCCAAAAAGTCTGACACTGTTTCCACTGTTTCCTCATCTATTTCCCATGAAGCTTAGCCAACTCCTAAACTTTATGAAGTTTACCCATCCACAAAACTGTTGCTTAAGACCTTTCTCTTGTTGTTTACCCCAAATTACCCCTCCTCATCAGCAAGCTGAGTTTGATACATTTAAACCTAACTGACCTTATGGAGCTATTTCACATTTGTGTGCCTGCATGTGTGGTTGCTAAAGTCATGTCTGACTCTTTGCGACCCCATGGACTGTAGCCTGCCAGGCTTCTCTGTCCAAAGGATTTTCCAGAGAAGAATACTGGAGGGGTTGCCACTTCCTTCTCCAGAGTATCTTCTGGACCCAGAGATTGAACACACATCTCATTCACTGGCAGGTGGGTTCTTCCCATTGAGCCACCAGGGAAGCCCCAAAAGTTTTGAAATATAGGTCACTCAGAGACCTCTCAGTGGCTCCACTCTGCAGAGCAGACGATTTCTCAAATCATGTTGGCATTCTTTTTGTTCATACTAATTTTGGGACCATCTGGGCTGGCCCCTCTGCTATATAGGGCTCTTTCCACAAGATTGAGCTTTTGCTTCTGTTTGTACCGATGCTATTTCTTTGTCTTGAAGGAGGAAACAGAACAGGCTCTATCTTGAAAGTAGGACTCCATCTTGGGCCAGACTGTGGACTTTGACCTATATGGCCAGTATCTATGGAAACGACATACCAACTGGAAAGCCAGGCCCCCTGAAGGAAGAGCCCCAGGGCTCGAATCTAGATTCTCCATCACCTAAAAGAATACCCTAATTATCTGTGTAACCAAATGGAATCATACATTCTATTATGCTTATTGGGGTATGACAACAGGCCTATTGATAATTGTCCACTGTTAACTACCTAGGTAAGGCATATGAATCACCAGTTAACTTTGATTGTATCTTTCTTTTTCCTTTGTTCAGACTAGTTTCAGGGAATTGGGGGAGGCAGCTTTGTGCACAGCTTTGCGAACATACACTTAGGGTATAAAAGTTTCTCACAAAAACTGGTCAGGGTCCTTGGCTAAGAGGAGACTCTGTCTTGGGCCCGCCGGTGTAATAAACTGCACTCCACTATCTGCATTGTCCTTCTGAGTGTGTTTCCCAGAACGCATGGCTACAACGGTCTCAGTCAACTTCATATTGAATGGAAATAGTAATAGCTGACATTCAATATTACCGAGAACCAAGTAGCCATTGAATAAATGTGAGCTAGATTAGCAAGATGATTCTATATAGGAAGACATACCACTTCTGCCTTGGAAAAGCTCTAAATTTAAATAGCTAGAGGATGTGGGGTTTGCTAAGGAGATAATGACTAAGTATCTCTGAGCAGAACTGGAGAGAAGTTGGGCACAGGCCCTGCTGGTCATCACCCTTGATTTCTGGAAATTGTCACAATTGAAAGAGCTAGTGATTAGCTTTAAGATCTGAATTTACAGATCATCTAATATTTGAGAAAACCTTCTCTATTAGCTCCAAATTTATTTGTTTAAAAAGAAATCATGTGTCCTTAAAATACAAAGTTACTATTATTACTGCTACTACTCGACTCACATCCTGCTGACCAAAATTATTTGACTGCATCATTATATAAATGGACTACGTATTTCCATTTGTGATGTTCATGGAGCAGCATAGGAGAGAGACTTAGATACTTTTATATCAGGACTTTGAGGGAGAACAGGGATGGTGGAGTCTTGGGTTGTAACTTTGGGCAAGTGAGATCTTTAGCAAGTCCAATAACCTTTGACCAGCAGGGTTCCTTCCCTTGGCTTGACTAAACTTTAGACCAGTTTTGTCCTGACTATAAGCTCCTGACTTCCCTTTTCTTACAGTATTTACTTTAGACTGCTTGTAATTGGATGGTGGGAGGGCATCATCAGTTCAATGGACATGAGTCTGAGCAAACTCTGGGAGACAGTGAAGGACAGGGAAGCTTGGCGTGCTTCAGTCCATGGGGTTGCAAAGAGTTGGACATGACTGAGCGACTGAACAAAAACAACTTGTAACTGTAAATTCATTTCCTTCATTTTTAAATGTAAATCTTTTAAAAAGCCTCTTACCAGTTTCACAACCCAGGGATATCTTCCTCAAGAAACTAGGAGCCATCCTTTTGAAACATTAGCAAGAAAGATAGAGCCTCTTATCTCCCAGTCTCTGTGGGAGGGTAGGAGCCTAACTCCTGTGGGTGTCTTGGTCTGAGTTTAAAACTACCTTTCTCAACTTTACCTTTCTTTTGGGTAAGAGCAATTAGCAAACACAGGTGGCCTAAGATTTCCCCCAACACACACCCTCCCACGATAACATGCACACACACACTCTCTCTTAAAAACTCTCCCACTCTTCCTCTCCTCCTAGTTAAGTATCCAGACTCAATGTGTTCCCCACTCGCCTATTCCAGGCAATAAGATCAGACTAAAATCAAATTGTTTGCTGATTTTACCCAGTGAAAAAAATTTTAACACTCTACTGCCCATACACCAAGAAAGGAACAGAGTTTAGTCTTAGAATCCTACTATCTCTGATCCTTTTTTGACAGGTTTATAGGCCTTTGTAGGTCTGCCCCCTGCTTCATTTCTGCCAAGGAACGAGGCAGAAGATGACCTGTTCATGTGGGCATTCGTCATGCTCTGCACTTTCTGGGTTGGAGACACCATCTTAGATTTTTATTTTAATAACATTGTGTTTCTGCTGTCAATAAAGTGAATCAGTTATATGTATAGATTATATATACACCCCTTCCTCTCACCTCCTGTATCCTACCCGTCTAGGTCATGACAGAGTACCAAGCTGAGCTCCCTGTGTTATACAGCAGCTTCCCTCTAGTTACCTAGACACCCTCTTTTTCTTTCTTTCTCCTTCCTTCCTTGTTCTGCCCCCTCTCTCTTCCCCTTCCCATTTTTTTCTCTTCTTTCCCTTTCTCTCCCTCACTTTAGTGACAGTTACTCATTTTTTCCTGAAGGATCCATCATCTCTTTAATGAGTTCAGTCTTTCAGAAGAAAATAAAATTGATTTTATTCTAATGCAAAGGAAATTGGCAACATTGGCTGCCAATTGGTTCTGTTTCTTATCATGAAAAAGCCATTGAAGTGAGGAAGGCTAAAGGGCCAGGCTACCTTTTTTGAAGGGGAAGAGGTTGAGACAAAATAGGTACAGAAAATAAAATAGAAAACTGATATCTCAACAAAGTATCTTGCTAGAACAGCATGACCTGTAGCAACTCAAAGGCAATGCCAAAGAATGCTCAAACTACTGCACAGTTGCATTCATGTCACACACTAGTAAAGTAATGCTCAAAATTCTGCAAGCCAGGCATCAGCAGTATGTGAACTGTGAAATTCCAGATATTCAAGCTGGTTTTAGAAAAGGCAAAGGAACCAGAGATCAAATTTCCAATATCCACTGGATCATGGAAAAAGCAAGAGAGTTCCAGAAAAACATCTATTTCTGCTTTATTGACTATGCCAAAGCCTTTGACTGTGTGGATCACAATAAACTGTGGAAACTTCTGAAAGAGATGGGAATACCAGACCACCTGACCTGCCTCTTAAGAAACCTATATGCAGGTCAGGAAGAGATAGTTAGAACTGGACATGGAACAACAGACTGGTTCCAAATGGGAAAAGGAGTGTGTCAAGGCTGTATATTGTCGCCCTGCTTATTTAACTTCTATGCAGAGTACATCATGAGAAATGATGGGCTGGAAGAAGCAGAAACTGGAATCAAGATTGCCAAGAGAAATATCAGTAACCTCAGATATGCAGATGACACCACCCTTATGGCAGAAAGTGAAGAGGAATTAAAAAGCCTCTTGATGAAAGTGAAAGAGGAGAGTGAAAAAGTTAAAGCTCAATATTCAGAAAATGAAGATCATAGCATCTGGTCCTACCACTTCATGGGAAATAGATGGGGAACCAGTAGAAACAGTGTCAGACTTCATTTTGGAGGGCTCCAAAATCACTGCAGATGGTGTTTGTAGCCATGAAGTTAAAAGACGCTTACTACTTGAAAGGAAAGTTATGACCAACCTAGATAGCATATTAAAAAGCAGAGATATTGCTTTGCCAACAAAAGTCCTAGTTGCCTAGTCAAGGTAATGGTTTTTCCAGTGGTCATGTATGGATGTGAGAGTTGGACTGTGAAGAAAGCTGAGCTCAGAAGAATTGATGCTTTTGAACCTTGGTGTTGGAGAAGACTCTTAAGAGTCCCTTGGACTGCAAGGAGATCCAACCAGTCCATCCTAAAGGAGATCAGTCCTGGATGTTCATTGGAAGGACTGATGCCAAAGCTGAAACTCTAATACTTTGGCCACCTCATGCGAAGAGTTGACTCATTGGAAAATACCCTGATGCTGGTAGGGATTGGGGGCAGGAGGAGAAGGGGATGACAGAGGATGAGATGGCTGGATGGCATTACTGACTTGATGGACATGAGTCTGAGTGAACTCCAGGAGTTGGCAATGGACATGGAGCCCTGGCGTGTTATGATTCATGGGATGGCAAAGTCATGTCATGGGACACGACTGAGTGACTGAACTGACTTAACTGTAGCAACTCATCTTCCCAAAGGAGCAATGAAACTTTGGCCACCACTTCCCTATGAACAATTCAAGTGTAACTCTCTTTAAGAGAGAGTACGTTAGGCAACCCTGCAGACTAGCAGCATCAGCATCCTGGGAGCTTTCAGAGACACCAAATGTCAGATCCTATCTAGAACTACTGGATCAAACCTACAGAGCCATGAGGATCCCAGGTGATTCCAGTGAACCCTAAGTTTTGAGAAACCCTAGCATGGAGAGCAAACTCTGGAGTCAGAATAATAATGGTAGCAATTCAGGGTGGTGTGTCCAGTAGAGTCAAGCAAGTTATCAACAATGCTTTAACAGATAAGGAAACAAGGCAATGAGAAGTAACTTGTCTAAAGGCACAAAGTTAATGCAGACATACCTTGTTTTATTGTTCTTCATTTTATTGCACTTAAGATACTGATTTTTTTTTTTTTTTACAAATAGAAGCTTTCTGGCAACTCTGCTTTGAGCAAGTCCATTGGTACTGCTTTCCAACAGTATTTGTCCACTGTATGCCTCTTTGTCACATTTTGCTAATTCTTGCAATATTTCAAACCCTCCACCAGTGAAAATAATACTCTTTGATGAAGATTCAAATGATGGTTAGTATTTTTCAGCAATAAAGTTTTAATTAACGTATGCATATTGTTTTTCATATAATGCTATTGCACTTAGTGGAGTATAATATAATGTGAACATAAATTTTATATGCAGTGGGAAGCCAAAACATTTGTGTGACTTCCTTTATTGCAGTATTTGCTTTACTGTGGTTGTCTGGAAGCAAACCTGCACTGTAGCTGAGATACACCTATGAATGGAAAAGGAAGTTAAGTAATAGTTCAGTTCAGTTCAATTGCTCAGTTGTGGCTGACTCTTTGTGACCCCATGAACTGCAGCACACCGGGCTTCCCTGCCCTTCACCAACTCCCCGAGCTTGCTCAAACTCATGTCCATCAAGTCAGTGATGCCATCCAACCATCTCATCCTCTGCCGTCCGCTTCCCTCCTGCCCTCAATCTTTCCCAGCATCATCCCAGGTCTTTTCTAAGTAGTCACTTCTTCACGTAAGTATTGGAGTGTTGGAGTTTCAGCTTCAACATCAGCCCTTCAAGGGAACACCCAGGACTGACCTGCTTTAGGATGGACTGGTTTGATCTCCTTGCAATCCAGGGGACTCTTAAGAGTCTTCTCCAACACCATGGTTCAAAAGCATCAAAATAACACCTAAATTGAAGTCCTGAGTCTGCTACTTACTAGCTCTAGGAAACCTTGAACAAGTTACCCAAACTTTCTGAGGCTTTCTTATCTAAAAAATAGAGGTTGTGTATACATTCCACAGTTGTTATGTAGATTATATGAGATTACCTGTATAAAGAATCACATATGTTGATATTATTGTTTAGGTTTAATGCTTCTGATAATCTCTGGGGAAAAAGTAGTCATTCTGTTCAAGAATAAATATATTCAGTTTCCTTATGTTAGATGTGAGATGAGAGTGAAGGTAACCATAACAGGTATACGAGAGAATACTGAGAGGAATTTACTTAATTTTCAGATCTCTGGCTGTGGAAATACATAATATATTCCAGGGACAGAGTCTAGAGAAGAAATTAACAGGTCTGAGACTTCAAAGAGAAAATGAAAGAAGTCATGGGAGGGAATTTTAAACCAGCATCTTTTGTTGCCAATTAGCAGACAATTTTGACTTAATGTTTGCATTAAGCCCTGAGTTGTTTTAAGTTAGCATAATCAATCATTTTGCCATGTGATTTGCCTTAGGTTTTCCCTTTTTTTTTTTTGCTTTGTTTCTTTTTTATTTTTTTAGCAAGTGGTTTACTCAATAGGGTAGAAGATGAGAGACATAAAAAAGTGGAACCTGTTAAGAAGTTGTGAGGTTAAAATCATGTTCCTAGAATCCTGGTTCTATACTAGGCCTGTCAAGCCATGAGGCAAACTGAGAAGTCTCCTACAGTGTTTTCTAAGAAACCCAATACAAAAAGAAAAGGAACAACCTAAAAGCAAGCAGTATGAGGTATAAAAGAAGTCATGCTGCTGCAAAGACCCTCCCTTGTTTTAACCAGTGCACACACACTATGAGTGCACAATTCACCCTTATATATACACACACACTCACCCTTATATCCATTCCCCATTTATCTGCCTCCAATATTTTGCTTTGCTGGTAACCAAAGTAGAGGTTCTAAAATTACATGGAACATTTGAAAATTAAAAAAAGAGACTCAGATTTCCTTTAACATATATTTTTGCTTTGAAATTTATCACCAGGCACATGTAACATGGGGCATGCTACAGTGTAGGCAGGGGACCTTGCTAGGGTTCCTCATGCCATTTAAACCTCCAATTTCTTAATTATCACCTACTTCCTACTCCCTAGAATGAACTCGTTAGTATATTTTATAGTATTAATAGATCTGTTATTAGCAATTGTGTTTCAGAATTGCTTTTCATATAAAAGGCTTGCACTGACTGTGTCATCCCATTGATCTTACCTCAATGTGCTCCTTACAGTCATTTCAAATGGCTAATAACTTGCTAATATAACTTTACAGGTACATTTTGTCCCTTTCTTTCCACTGATTGTAGACATACCAGCTCATTAAATGCTGTGAAAGAACACAGGTTAAGGTCCTTTTTTTTAGCAAGCCAGCCATGTGAAACTGAAGTCTGAGCTCTTTTTCTTGTAATGATCTGGCTGCACCACCTCCATAATAGCAGGAGGTAGGATGTATGGCGAGAATATTTCACAGAACTGCTTCTACAAGGGATAATTAATTTGGGGGTGGTATTTTCTAAAGTTTCTTTTCAGATCTTGCTTTAATCTTCTTGATCCTCTCGCGTGTCGTTGCCAAATCTCATCGGTGCAGGTAGTGGGCCAACCGAGGAGCACGCCAAGGTCACACTGCGAAAAGAAACGTGTTGAGGCACACTTGGGCACTAACATGACTGGTTCTAGCCTGAAGCTACTTCTAACAACACATAAAAAGACAGCAAGTTGCGGTCACTTAGCAAAATAGCATCAGGGACGGTGTGAGTCTGCAGGAGTCCTCAAGCGTTGGTGGTTGCTAGCACAGGTGCTAACTATAAAACACAGGATTTTCTATTCCTGGAAGTCCTTGTGATTACATTTGATTTGGAGGTTAAGCTGGAATGAAAAGTGTTTGCACTAGTCCAGACTGTTTAATAAACTGCTTACATGTAAAGGTGAAATAGGCCTGAAATTATTTAAATACTCAATAACAAAATAGAAGCCAGTTAATAGTAGAAATATTAAGAAGTTAGTAGTGTCTCTTGCTGAGCTTACTGTGTATTTATATAAAACAAATATTGCATACCTGCCAGAAGAAAAAATCACAGATTTTAATTTTAATTCCATTACCCCAGTTAAATTAACACAAAATGACAAAGTTGCTCAGTAATTGTGTTCTTTTATTATACCCACTGCTTATGCTTTCAAATAAAATCAGTCAGCTCTTACAAACAGTGTTTTTCACTGGAGACCCTTTCAGTGAATGCCTGCTTCCAGAGTCTTCACTTAGAGTAAACCCCTGCTGACTCAATTCACTTACAGATATTTTCATAACCTCTCTCACACGAACATAAATGTTCATGGGCTACATCCAAGAAGTTAACAAGCCTAAGATAAGAGCTCTGCTGAGCAATGAACTCAATTCCTGCTCTACTTTGAGGGAGAACACGGGATGCTAGCAAAATAATGAAATGCAATACATCAACCTGTCTGCCTAGAGAACTCAACTTGCTCAGAATAAATTAATTTAAACCACCAATCCGGAGAGTTGAAATGCAAATGACCAACATGGCTGCATTACCCAGTCTATATACTTTCCACTATCGCAGTACTTTCAGTGGTTGGAACACAAAGACAGAGGATCTCACCACAGTTCTCCTGTAATGCTATGTACACACTGCCATTCTAGCCTTTTCTTCCATATTTCACACTTCTTTGGAT
The DNA here is from genome assembly GCA_006410615.1 of Neotragus moschatus. Lineage (NCBI taxonomy): Eukaryota > Metazoa > Chordata > Mammalia > Artiodactyla > Bovidae > Neotragus > Neotragus moschatus. The sequence continues at coordinate 1,217,552 of SJYA01000848.1, read as the reverse complement.
GATTTTTTTCCCTGGGGATCTTGGGCGCCCTGAAGGTAGCATGTATATTTTTGTTTTAACAAATACCTGTCATATGAGTGAATGAATGAGTAGTAGTAGATTGAATATTTTTAAATTTCCATTTTCTTTCAGATGACCTGAACTCTTAATTTATAACTTCTGTGTTTAGTATTCACACTATATTGTGTTTGCAGATATTTTAAATTTCAAATATGCCATCTTTATTTTGCTAATCATCTTCCAAAGACCTTTTCAAATATACCTTGAGCCATGAAGCCTTTGCCACTTCTTCTAACAGCTAGATCTCTTCCTTCTTTGATTACTCATAGCTCTTGAAACATACTTCTGTTTTAGAGCCTTTCTTACTGCTTTTAATTTAGAGTTATTTATTTAATTTTTATTTACCCAAACCCATAATCGGTTAAAATTTTCTCAAGGACAGGCAAGGACCACTTTTCACAGTTGCCAAGTTCAGCATATATTCATGTATATATAAGAGCTGTTTGATTCACTTTAACTAAAAGTATTGATCCAAAATATGGCTCAATATAATGAAAGATATCTTAAAGATTTTGTCAGGGGAATGTGTCATTTCCTGGGTTCTGTCTCACCACAGCAAAAATTTGAAATGGGAGACTGGTGTTACAGCTCAGTTTTATTTGGCAAGCAAAGGAAAATACATCCTTGAGGATTGAGAGCAGGTGGACCCAAAAGAAGAGATTCAATCTTGGCTCCGCTTTTTACATGTTCTGTCTCCTTCCCCTGAGCCTGTTCTATGTAAATTGGGCTAGCTAGGAGGGCTATTTGCTTCAGTCTTCAGGATTTTCTTTTGTTCATTTTGGTGGGCTTTTTCCTTTCTTTGCCTTTTAGCCACTGCCATTTTGGACTCCTGTTTCCTATTCTAGCTACCTAACAATTTTACAAAAATAAAACATGATCCCTGCTTATAAAATGTTCTGGTCTTAAAATATATGAATTTTACCTAAATAACTCACCAAAATGATGAATGTGGGCTAAAATAGTTATAATTAACAGAATAGGGAAGAAGCAATATTTTCAACAAGTAAAAAAGAACAAGAACTATAATCTACGAAAAACATGTATCAGGAGTTATACTCTAATACAGGGGAATGAGCTCTGCCATTTGCTTTTTTAAGTGACCTTGGCAAATTTGCATTGCCTTCTAGGATCTCTATAAAATGGATAATCATGCCCACTTTATTTATTGTGAGAAAGATGAGATTTCTGAAGCTTCTTTTAAACTTTAAGGTGCTACACAAATGTGATTTAAATGCACAGAGGATGTGGCTTCAGGAATAGAAGGAAGTGGAGATGGATGGAAAGCGTTATGTCGTATTGAAAACTCCCAGAGTAGCTTGAATTGGAGGAAGTGGAAAGGATATCATGTGCATCTACCTTTAATGTGGAGAATGATATTATGAAAAGTAGCTGTAAGATATATAATTGCAAAGTATTCAGAAATAAGTCTGCCAGAGAAAGACAAATACTGTATATTCTTACCTATATATGGAATCTGAAAGAACTGAACTCCTAGAAATAGAAAGGAGAATGATGGTTTCCAGGAGCTGAGGAAATGAGATGTTGGTCAAAGGGCATAATCCTTCAGGTACAACATGAATACATGTGGAGGGTCTAATGTACAATGTAGTCTCTATAAATAACATTGTATGGTGTTAACATGCTTGAAAGTTGCCAAGAGAGGAGTTCTTGAGTGTTCTCACCACCAAAACAATGGTAATTATGTGAGATATTTTGTGGTGTCAACTAACCTTATTGTGGTAATCATTTTGTAATATATATGTATCACATTGTCCCCTTGTATACCTTAAGCTTATACAATGTTATGTCACTTAAGGGAGATAGGAATACAATAAATTTGTATGTGTGGGGCCAGATATTACCATTTTTTTAAAAAAAACATACCAGATTATTCTAATGTGAACCAAATGGAGAATCAGACTGTATGCAGTGGTTATTTTACTTCAATATGCATAAGTTCCACTTGAGGACATTGTCAATATGCATGTTTTGATGCAATGAGTCCAAGTCAGTCATAGGTCCTAACACTATCCTCTTCACTCTCAAATAAATAAACCTTAATAAAAAAATTTTTTAATGATCTGCAATTCTTAGAAATAAAAATTCCTATACAGTATGTTGTATTTGGGAGAAATATTTTTAGGGTAGTTTTTTTCCCCACAAGTTTTATTGAGATGTAATGGACATGTAAGATTTCATAAGTTTAGTATAAACAAAATAATGATTTAATATATATATTTATTGCCAAATTATTACTACCATAAGTTTTGTAAACATCTGTCACTTCACATAGTTAAAAAAAGTTTTCCCCTGTGATGAAATCTTTTATGATCTACTATGTCAACATCTTTCAAATATATAATGATAGTATAGTATTAATATTAGTATTAGTATTAATACTAAATATAGTATTATATTTAGTATTAATATTTCCTCTTGCCTAGAAAATCCCATGGGCGGAGGAGCCTGGTAGGCTACAGTCCATGGGGTCGCTAAGTCGGACATGACTGAGCAACTTCACTTTCACTTTTCACTTTCATGCATTGGAGAAGGAAATGGCAACCCACTACAGTGTTCTTGCCTGGAGAATCCTAGGGACGGGGGAGCCTAATGGGCTGCTGTCTCTGGGGTCACACAGAGTCAGACACAACTGAAGCGACTTAGCAGCAGCAGATAGTCATCATGCTATACATTACATCCCCAGAATTTCTTTGTATTATAATGGGAAGTTTGTACTTTTTGACCACATTTACAGATTTCCCAACTTTCCACTCCCTTGCCCTGATAGCCACATATATGGTCTGTGTCCATGACTTCAGCTATTAGATTATAAAGTGTTTTCCTCTCTGACTTATTTCTTAGAATAATGCCCCCACGTTCCATCTATGTTGTTGAAAATGGTAGAATTTCTGTATCTTTTTTGGCTGAATACTATTCCATTGTACATGTGTGTTTATGTGTATGTATATAAACATATATAAATATATGAAAATATGTAAAAATTGGGTATGCTAAAAAGTTCATTCAAATCTTTCCATAGCTATTACAAAAAACTCAAAAATTTTTGGCCAGCTCATATGTATATTCCCCATTTTCTTTATCCATTCATCCCTCAGTAGACACTTAGGTTGTTTCTATGTCTTGGCTGTTTTAAATAAAGCTGCAATAAACAGGGTAGTGTATTCTTTTCAAGGTAGTGATTTCATTTTCTTCAGATATTTTCTACAAGTAGAGTTGTTGGATCATATGGTAGTTGTATTTTNTCTACGAAAAACATGTATCAGGAGTTATACTCTAATACAGGGGAATGAGCTCTGCCATTTGCTTTTTTAAGTGACCTTGGCAAATTTGCATTGCCTTCTAGGATCTCTATAAAATGGATAATCATGCCCACTTTATTTATTGTGAGAAAGATGAGATTTCTGAAGCTTCTTTTAAACTTTAAGGTGCTACACAAATGTGATTTAAATGCACAGAGGATGTGGCTTCAGGAATAGAAGGAAGTGGAGATGGATGGAAAGCGTTATGTCGTATTGAAAACTCCCAGAGTAGCTTGAATTGGAGGAAGTGGAAAGGATATCATGTGCATCTACCTTTAATGTGGAGAATGATATTATGAAAAGTAGCTGTAAGATATATAATTGCAAAGTATTCAGAAATAAGTCTGCCAGAGAAAGACAAATACTGTATATTCTTACCTATATATGGAATCTGAAAGAACTGAACTCCTAGAAATAGAAAGGAGAATGATGGTTTCCAGGAGCTGAGGAAATGAGATGTTGGTCAAAGGGCATAATCCTTCAGGTACAACATGAATACATGTGGAGGGTCTAATGTACAATGTAGTCTCTATAAATAACATTGTATGGTGTTAACATGCTTGAAAGTTGCCAAGAGAGGAGTTCTTGAGTGTTCTCACCACCAAAACAATGGTAATTATGTGAGATATTTTGTGGTGTCAACTAACCTTATTGTGGTAATCATTTTGTAATATATATGTATCACATTGTCCCCTTGTATACCTTAAGCTTATACAATGTTATGTCACTTAAGGGAGATAGGAATACAATAAATTTGTATGTGTGGGGCCAGATATTACCATTTTTTTAAAAAAAACATACCAGATTATTCTAATGTGAACCAAATGGAGAATCAGACTGTATGCAGTGGTTATTTTACTTCAATATGCATAAGTTCCACTTGAGGACATTGTCAATATGCATGTTTTGATGCAATGAGTCCAAGTCAGTCATAGGTCCTAACACTATCCTCTTCACTCTCAAATAAATAAACCTTAATAAAAAAATTTTTTAATGATCTGCAATTCTTAGAAATAAAAATTCCTATACAGTATGTTGTATTTGGGAGAAATATTTTTAGGGTAGTTTTTTTCCCCACAAGTTTTATTGAGATGTAATGGACATGTAAGATTTCATAAGTTTAGTATAAACAAAATAATGATTTAATATATATATTTATTGCCAAATTATTACTACCATAAGTTTTGTAAACATCTGTCACTTCACATAGTTAAAAAAAGTTTTCCCCTGTGATGAAATCTTTTATGATCTACTATGTCAACATCTTTCAAATATATAATGATAGTATAGTATTAATATTAGTATTAGTATTAATACTAAATATAGTATTATATTTAGTATTAATATTTCCTCTTGCCTAGAAAATCCCATGGGCGGAGGAGCCTGGTAGGCTACAGTCCATGGGGTCGCTAAGTCGGACATGACTGAGCAACTTCACTTTCACTTTTCACTTTCATGCATTGGAGAAGGAAATGGCAACCCACTACAGTGTTCTTGCCTGGAGAATCCTAGGGACGGGGGAGCCTAATGGGCTGCTGTCTCTGGGGTCACACAGAGTCAGACACAACTGAAGCGACTTAGCAGCAGCAGATAGTCATCATGCTATACATTACATCCCCAGAATTTCTTTGTATTATAATGGGAAGTTTGTACTTTTTGACCACATTTACAGATTTCCCAACTTTCCACTCCCTTGCCCTGATAGCCACATATATGGTCTGTGTCCATGACTTCAGCTATTAGATTATAAAGTGTTTTCCTCTCTGACTTATTTCTTAGAATAATGCCCCCACGTTCCATCTATGTTGTTGAAAATGGTAGAATTTCTGTATCTTTTTTGGCTGAATACTATTCCATTGTACATGTGTGTTTATGTGTATGTATATAAACATATATAAATATATGAAAATATGTAAAAATTGGGTATGCTAAAAAGTTCATTCAAATCTTTCCATAGCTATTACAAAAAACTCAAAAATTTTTGGCCAGCTCATATGTATATTCCCCATTTTCTTTATCCATTCATCCCTCAGTAGACACTTAGGTTGTTTCTATGTCTTGGCTGTTTTAAATAAAGCTGCAATAAACAGGGTAGTGTATTCTTTTCAAGGTAGTGATTTCATTTTCTTCAGATATTTTCTACAAGTAGAGTTGTTGGATCATATGGTAGTTGTATTTTTTAACTTTTTGAGGAGATTCCTACTGTTTCTTGTAGTGGGTATACCAATTTTCATTCTCACCAACAGCATTCAAGAGTTCCCTATTCTTCACATCCTTGCAAAACTTGTCTCAAAAAAAAATTGTTTATTTTTACAGTAGGTCCTTGTTAGTTATCTATTCTAAATATAGTACTATGTACATGTCAGTCCCAAACTCCCAGTTTATCTCTCCCCTCTCACTTCCCCACTGGTAACCATAAATCCATTCTCTAAGTCTGTGAAACTTTCCTGCTTTGTAAATAAGTTCATTTGTATCATTTTTAAGATTCTGCATATAAGCAATATGATATGATATTTGTCTTTGTCTGACTTACTTCATTTAGTGTGATAATCTTCGGGTCCTCTGTTTTGCTGCAAATGGTATCATTTCAATAGTTTTAATGCCTGAAATATTCCACTGTATACATGTACTGTATATTCTTCAGGTATTGATGGATATTTAAATTTCTTTCCTGTCTTGGCTATTGTAAACAGTGCTGTAATGAACAATGAGGTGGGCATGTAACTTTTTGAACCATATCTCTTTTTTGATAATAGCTCTTCCCTGGTGGCTCAGACGGTAAAGCGTCTGCCTACAGTGCGGGAGACCTGGGTTCGATCCCTGGGTCAGGAAGATCCTCTGGAGAAGGACATGGCAATCCACTCCAGTACTCTTGCCTGGAAAATCCCATGGACAGAGGAGCATAGTAGGCTACAGTCCACGGGGTCGCAAAGAGTCGGACACAACTGAGCGACTTCACTTCGCTTCATTCTAACAGAAGTGAGGAACTCTTGGCTTGCATTTGCCTAATGATTATTATGTCAAACACCTTTGTATGCACCTGTTGGCCACTTGAATATCTTTTTTGGAAAATGTCTATTCAGGTACTTGGCTCATTTTTAAAATTGAATTATTTATATTTTTGCTATGAGTTGTAGAATTTCCTTATATACTAATATTTTGGATATTAACCCTTTATCAAATACATTATTTGCAAATGTTTTCTCTTATGCAGTAGGTTTTCACTTAATTTTGTTTATTGTTCCCTTTGCTATGTAGAAGTTGTTTACCCTTTCCCCATTGTGTATTCTTGGATCCTCGGTTGTAAAGCAGTTGACCACATATGTGTGGGTTGATTTCTAGGCTCTCTTTTCTTTTCTATTGATTTACATTTATGATTTTATGTCAGAACATACTCTTTTGACTACTATTGCTTTGAATATAACTTGAAACCAGGAAGTATATAACACCTTGAACTTTGTTCTTCTTTCTCAGGATTGCTTTGGTTATTCAAGGTCTTGTTTTGTCCCATACAAGTTTTATAATTCATTTTCCATTTCTATAAAAAACACCATTGAAATTATGATAGGAACTGCATTGACTCTATAGATGGCTCTGGGAAGCATGAGCACTTTGCCAGTACTAATTTTTATAATCTATGAGTCCTGGATATCTTTCCATCAATGTGTTTTCAATTTCTTTCATCTATATCTCTAGTTCTCAGTATATAAACCTTTCACCTCCTTGGTTAAATTTATTCCTAAGCATTTTGCTTTGGGTACTATTTAAATGAGTTTTCTTTTTCAGATATTTTGTTGTTAGTGTGAGGAAACACTACTGACTTTTGTGTGTTCATTTGATATGCTGCCTCTTTACTGAATTCACTTATTAATGTAACAGGGTTTTACTGTTTGAGTCCTTAGGATTTTCTATGTAGAAAATCGTTATCTATAAACAAGGATAATTTAACTTCCTTCCAAATTCGAATGCCTTATTTTTCTTCATTGCTTTGATTAGGACTTCCAGTACTATGCTCAATAGAAATGGTGAACAAAACTCTGTTTTGTTCCTAATATTTGTGCAGAGCTTTTGCTATTGAGTATGATGTTAGCTGTGGGCTTGGCAGATTTTAAAATCTAAAATTTTAAAACACACGCAGAAAGCACTCAGCATGCCCTGGTGATTGAGAGACCAGAATTAGGAGACTAAGCTAGGAGAGAGCTGTTGTTGCCGTTCAGTCACTAAATCATGTCTAGCTCTTTGCAAACACATGGGCTGCAGCGTGCCAGGCTCCTCTATCCTCCACTATCTCCTGGAGTGTGCTCATATTCATGTCTATTGAGTCAGTGCTGCTATCTAACCATTTCATCCTCTGCCACCCCCTTCTCCTCCCACCCTCAATCTTTTCTAGTATCAGCATCTTTTTTTAGTGAGTTGGCTGTCCTCGTCAGGGGGCCAAAGGATTGGTGCTTCAGCTTCAGCATCAGTCCTTCCGATGAATGTGCAGAGTTAGTTTCTTCAGGATTGACTGCTTTGATCTCCTGGCTGTCCAAGGGACTCTCAAGAGTCTTCGCCAACACCACAGTTGGTGTTGTGAAAAGCATCAATTCTTTGGCACTCTGCTTTCTTTATAGTCCAACTCTCACATCCATACATGACTACTGGAAAAACCATAGCTTTGACTATACAGACCTTTGTTGGCAAAGTGATGTCTCTGGTTTTTAATATACTGTCTAAGTTTATTATAGTTATTCTTCCAAGGATCCAGCATTTTCTTAATTCATAGCTGCAGTCACCATCTGCAGTGATTTTGGAATCCAAGAAAATAAAGTCTGTCACTGTTTCCATTATTTCCCCATCTATTTGCCATGAAGTGATGGGGCCAGATGCTATGACCTTCATTTTTTAAGTTGAGTTCTAAGCCAGCTTTTTCACTCTTCTCTTTCACATTCTACCTGCCATAGAATCTACCTGCCAATGCAAGAGACACAAGCAACTTGGGTTTGATCCCTGGGTTAGGGAGATCCCCTGGAGGAGGAAATGGCAACCCACTCCATTATTCCTGCCTGGAAAATCTGGTGGATAGAGAAACCTGTTGGGCTATAGTCCGCGGGATCACTAAGAGTTGGATGTGACTGAGCGTGAGCAAGAGTGCAAGACTGTCACCTTCATCAAGAGCCTCTTCAGTTCCTCTTTGTTTTCTGCCATTAGAGTGGTATCATCTGCAGGTTGTTGAGCTCATATCTGAGCCAGGAGATAGCTATAGAAATTTAGGCACATAGGTGATTTAAGTCCAACGAGAATAATGGTACACAGAATGCAGAAGGAAAGGGAGAAAGCTGTGAGATATCTTAATGGAATACTAAGTAGAACTTGACCAGATAAGGATAGGATGATGGCAAATGCAGAAGATTAATAAAGCAGAAACAAAGAAAATTAGTTGTGGCATAGTAATATATGAAACAAGTGAAAAGATAAACCAATGTAATATTTTATGTTGGTTGCAAATTTAGAAAACAATGGTCATAATCTACAATTTGGGATATAACCAAATTGTTGTAGTGTAATCACATAGATTTGGAGGAACTAGATAACCTATTATCCTGAAATATTGATCCAACCTCAACTTTTCTAGATGAGGCAGAGTAAAGGGGGTTCTTCATTATCTTAAGTGATAGTGCTCTCAGGAAGTATGTCTGTCATTTAAACATGGTGTTAAATCCAGGACCTTTTAAACTAGAACTGTATGTTCTTGAAGTCACTCAGTTGTGTCCGACTCTTTGCCACCCCATGGACTGTAGCCTACCAGCCTTCTCCGTCCATGGGATTCTCCAGGCAAGAATACTGGAGTGGGTTACCATTTCCTTCTCCAGGGGAATCTTCCCGACCCAGGAATCGAACCCAGATCTCCCACATTGCAGGCAGACGCTTTAACCTCCAAGCCACCAGGGAAGATCTCATCCTACTTAGTACTTTTAAAAAATCTCTTATATAGAGTGAATCAACTTTTATGTTCAAAATATAACTAGTAAACTAACATATGTCAGGTACTTAACACTATTATAAATATATGGAAAGCAAAATAGAGAATCAAAGACTATTCCATGTGTAAGAAAGGTCCATTGTCCTTTCCAAATACTGTAAATGAGAGCTATTAATTTTAGACTAGCTGTATCTGAAGCTTGAGTTATTCCTGGCCAAAGCAGGCATGAATTAACAAGAAGAAAACTCATGTTTCTTTGAAGATCTTAGGACCCCATTAAATTGAAATCTAACCTTACCCTTGCTTTGTGTACAATATCTGTACTTCAGCCTTCATTTCTCTCCTAGTCCTCCTTCTCTGCATTTTACTATTTTGATGGCCAACTAGGTCAGGTTGGATCTTTTCCCTTGGAGATAAATTTTGTACATATATTGACCAGGCCATAAATACAATACAAGTGTACCTTGTCATCTGGACTCCTCTTTCTATAATCTGTCCATCAGATCAGTCATTCTTTCAACAAATAAGTATTGAGCATCTAATATATTTCAGGTTGGCTCTTCACACCTACCTTTACTAGCCTAAATCAAGTCTAACTCTTCTAACACTTTACATTGAACTTCTTGTAATGCCCTGATATGATTAAGACATATAGTCAATTCTGTTTGTTATCGTTTAGTTGCTAAGTCATGTCTGACTATTTTGTAACCCCAAAGATGGTAGCCCTCCAGGTCTTCTGTCTGTGGGATTTCCCAGGCAAGAATACTGGAGTCATTTGCCACTTCCTTTTCCAGGGGATCTTCCCAATCCCTGGATCATACCTCTGTCTCTGGCATTGGCAGGTGGATTCTTTACCACTGAGACATCAGGGAAGCCTCTTTACTCTCAAATCAAATCTTGTTTCTACTGCTTTTTCTTCTGCTGAAGTTTTAGCATCCATTATGACTGGGGCTGTCTAAGACATTTTTTTTAAAAAGGTACCTTTATATAACAATATAGGCAGATAGTAGTGAGTTCCAAATGTGAGCCTTTTTAATGAAATTCAAGTCAGTATGTAGTGCCCTTTGTGTAACAAACACTTTTTACAATTTTTTCAATGAACTTGCAGTCCATCCAGTTTTGCAGCTGAATAAGTTTTCTTATATTCTTTCATCTGCCACCTGGTTTGCGATTGCATACCACAATCTATTCACTGACTTTTCTAATCTTTGATCACATGATAATGGATAAATTTTTTCTGTACCAAGCTCTGGCACAGTTTGTTGTCTACAATATTTCCCTTGGTTTCTTTGAAGAGTAAATCAATTCTGCCTCTGTGGAAACTTGAAAAGAATCAAAAATTATAAAGGGGTTCCTAACCCCAAGTTTTTTCATTCTGGATACCATAATCTTAAATATAATTCTATGGATCCCACTCATCTAGATATCAACCCAAGAGAATAACTGAGCAACTGAAGCTGTTTTATTCATAACCTTGTAAAGATAGTAAAATATTTAGTTGAGAGTATCCCCCACTATGGAATAAGAATTATATACATATTACTTAGAACAATTATATGAACACATTGTACTTTTAAAAGCTAGATCTTCAGTAGAGCTATGATACTAATCCTGTTTATTCTCATTAAGCAGTGGTGACAATCTTTAGCCTAATATGGCACTGTTTCAACTGGGCTCCTGTTCTTGTGTTGTCAAAATAGCTGATCTTTTTCTGTAGACTCCACACAATTTGTCTTCTAAAAGACAGTTCAGAGGTATTACTTACTTATCACTGAATCTTTATCCTCTATTTTACTTTTAAAATTTGCTGAAGCTCTTTTCTAAGTACTTAGTCTAGCCCAGAGACAAGTTCATTGCTCACCAAACCCATTTCCTTCTTCTCCAGAGATAGGAGTATATTACAGTACTCTACAGAGCCATGTGGCTGTGTGACTAAGCTCTGACCAGTGGACTGTGGATAGGGAGCCACACCATAAAAACCCTCCACAAGGGATTCAGCATGCTTTGTTTCTTTTCTGACTAGCTGGAAGAAAGATGACCTTGAGGGCCCCTTTGTAAGCCATAGGTTGAAAATTCTTGAATAGTTAAGAGAAGAAAGGAGTCTAGGTTTTCTGTCATTGAGAGAAGAGCCATTCATCAATCAGGAACACTTGTTTAGACATCATGGGAGAAAAAAAATAGACTGTACAATTTATTGAAATTTGAGATTTTATCTTTCATAGCAGCTAGTCCAAAATCACTGCAGATGGTGATTGCAGCCATGAAATTAAAAGACACTTACTCCTTGGAAGAAAAGTTATGACCAACCTAGATAGCATATTCAAAAGCAGAGACATTACTTTGCTGACTAAGGTCCGTCTAGTCAAGGCTATGGTTTTTCCAGTGGTCATGTATGGATGTGAGAGTTGGACTGTGAAGAAGGCTGAGCGCTTAAGAATTGGTGCTTTTGAACTGTGGTGTTGGAGAAGACTCTTGAGAGTCCCTTGGACTGCAAGGAGATCCAACCAATCCCTTCTGAAGGAGATCAGCCCTGGGATTTCTTTGGAAGGAATGATGCTAAAGCTGAAGCTCCAGTACTTTGGCCACCTCATGTGAAGAGTTGACTCATTGGAAAAGACCCTGATGCCTGGAGGGATTGGGGGCAGGAGAAGAAGGGGATGACAAGGATGAGATGGCTGGATGGCATCACTGACTCGATGGGCATGAGTCTGAGTGAACTCCGGGAGTTGGTGATGGACAGGGGGGCCTGGCGTGCTGCAATTCATGGTGTTGCAAAGAGTCAGACACGACTGAGCGACTGAACTGAACTGAACTGAGTAATATCTTTGCTAATGTATTATTTAGGCCTGGAGATGACTGACACGAAGCATTTCTGCTCATTGTCTTTACAAGTTCTGTATTTTGTGCTTGGCCATTCATTAGCTAAGTTTTGGGGCTTCCCAGGTGGCACTAGTGGTAAAGAATCTACCTGCCAATTCAGGAGACATGAGAGACACAGGTTCAGTCCCTGGGTCAGGAAGATCCCCTGGAGGAGGGCATAGCAATCCACTTCAGGAATTTTGCCTGGAGAATCCCATGGACAGAGGAGCCCATCAGGGCTACTGTCCATAGGGTTGTAAAGAGTCAGACATGACTGAAGTGACTTAGCATGCATGCACATCCATTTATATCTTGGGTTTGGATTTTCAAGGTCTAACTTTACTTTATTCCTCAATAGTGAACAGTTTTACCCTGCTGCTAAGTCACTTCAGTCGTATCCGACTCTGTGCGACCCTATAGATGGCAGCCCACCAGGCTCCCCCGTCCCTGGGATTCTCCAGGCAAGAACACTGGAGTGGGTTGCCATTTCCTTCTCCAATGCGTGAAAGTGAAAAGTGAGTGATGTCACTCAGTCGTGTCCGACTCTTAGCGACCCCATGGACTGCAGCCCACCAGGCTCCTCCGTCCATGAATTTTCCAGGCAAGAGTACTGGAGTGGGGTGCCATCGCCTTCTCCGAGTTTTACTCTAGATCTAGTTAAAATTCAAGAACATATATTATTTTATGCATTTGTTCTCTCTTCCTACTCCTATTTCTGTGGTGTAAAGGAGACAGGAAACAGGAAAAAAAAAAAAAACATAACTTCTCAACCAAAGTTATCTTGCATCAGTGAAGAATTTAGTCTGAAGACTGGTGCAAATTATCTCTGAATGTGTAGGCAGATAAGCAACAAAGTAGACTTTCAAAAACAAATTCCAGTTTGGGAGGTGGTCTGGGAAGCTGTTCTATCCTAGCGTAAGCAGCTCACATCAATATTGACCCCGTTGTTGGAGAGAATCATGACATGGGAAGTGATATCTAGAAACTTGTCTTAGCTATTGGACCGCCTACCATATAGGTTTTTATTCCCTTCACCTGCCCATGGAGAGAGACTCTTACCTTCCCTGTGCTCTGGGGTCCCTGCTTTGGCTGACACAAGATATATATTTCCTCTGGGCCGTGTCTCGGTACTCAGAATTTAAGCAGGCATTGTATGTTTATGACTCTTTGCAATGTCATGGACTATAGCTGCCAGGCTTCTCTGACTATGGAATTCTCCAGGTAAGAATACTGGAGTGGGTGGCCATTCCCTTCTCCAGGGGATCTTGCCTACCCAGGGATTGAACCCAGGTCTCCTGTATTGCAGGCAAATTCTTTACCATGTCAGCCCCCAGGGAAGCCCTGTATTTTTTACTAATTCCCTTCTTTTTATGTTAGGAAGTGTATACAAGTAAGCTTATATATTGGGTCAAGGATAAATAACTCTCTTACTCTGTCTCCTCATACAAGTACTCATCCTCATATGCGGTAGCGTCACAGCACTCCTGAGTGAAAAATAGAATCCTCACAAAAGGCTGTAAATTGGAGAAGCTCTTTAAACTGGGAATTAAACCCTTTCTTCTTCCTCAATAATACTACTCAACAAAGAGCAAGCATCTGCTGTGTGCAAGACACTATACTTGGCTCTCTCTGTGAAAGAAAAAAAAAGAAAACAGGCCCTGTACTTGTTGGAGCCTCGTGTGTATGTACGCAGCTATGTCCAGCTCTTTTTGACCCTCTGGACTCCGGTCTGCCAAGTTCGTTTATCCACTGGATTTTCCAGGCAAGAATACTTGTGTGGGTTGCTGTTTTCTCCTCCAGGGACTCTTCCTGACTCAGGGATGGAACCTTCATTTCCTGTGTCTCCAACATGCTTTACCCTCTTAACTATCAGGGAAACCTGTTGGAGCTGTAACTCTAGTCACATCGTCTAGAAAGGAGAAATAGGGAAGCTGTGTTCTCTTGTCAGAAATTATACTTTTCGGATGGTTATCTGGACCGAAAACACCTTCCTTTTTAATGTTATTAGCAGTTTGAAGGAGCTAAGCGAAATGATATTTAAAATGCTCATATTCTATGCCCTGTGGGTCACAATAACTGTCTTACATTGTGTTTTCCCAAATTTTTTTTTCTAACAAATTTGTACATTCTTCAGCATAGGAACCAAATTTGTCTATCCTTTTCACTGCCAAGCACACTACCTGGCACCTGATAAGCCCTCAGTAAAGAATTAAGTGATTTCTGCAAAGATTTCTGTGACCGGATTGCCTGAGTACTGATTTTACTGGCCTGAAAAAATGGCTGCCCTCTCTTGTTACCTTTTACTATTCATAGGAGAACCATGGAAATGTGACCCACTGACTGTGAAAAGAACTCAGTCAATCCTGGAGAAATCTCTTGATTAAACCTGTTTTCAGTTCGGACTCAGATCTCCTTGCACTGTTGCCAACATCTCCATTACATTTCTAACTCATGGGAATTTTGTCTGGGTATATCCTTGTCCTCACACCGGGGTGGGGAGGTGGGGCGAACTGCAGGGCACGTTTGCATGCTTGCTCTTATTTCAAGAGAAAGGACTGGGAGGCACACTCATCAATCACTCTCTAGAAAGTAATGAGAGAAGGGAAATCTTGGGGAAAGCAATGATAAGGTGAGTGGGTGTACAGGAGACAGATGGCAGAACCCTGAAAATCAGAGTAATTTCAATGACAGAATTTCCTTACTCCAGAAATATTATAGGGAATGTTGAAAATATCAAATTCTGAAAAGAATACTGAGTGTAGTTATAAGGAAAGTCTTTGGAACTGACCTGACTATTCATTTACTTATATTGACAGTAACTTTTTCCAAATGCTTAATGAAAACTTAGTCATTAGGTATCATAAATTATTTATGGACAATTTCTTTAGAAAATATACATTTTGTGAAAGCAGTTTGATTTGATTTAGACCTTTAATTTGTGGCTCCGTGAGAAGTTATGTCTATCTTACTATCAAATACTTTAAAAGCATATGTGTATCAGAAGGTTACAAACGTATATAGCATTCTGGTATAATTGGAGATAACTGTAATATTTTTGTTAGTGTATAAAATTCTAATAAGTGGTTTAGGTAATAGTCCTATCAGATAAAAGGGACTTTCATTCCGTATGCCTCTTACTATTACCAGCTTAGAGCAAAGCAAACATAAGACCTGTACATTCTCGAATTTTTATTGGTAATGAAACAACTTCAGTGAAGTTCAAAAGTTAATCAGATTATTTTGTTTCTTTTTGTCTCTGCAAACTTTTTGGAATAGGAATAGGTAATGCCATCAAGTTTGTTGGTTCTGTCACAGTTAAAAATTAACCAAAAGTCAGATACACTGATATCAAAATTCACTCCGCTACACTACATGGCTTCCTGTACATACTCCAGGGCACTGCTTCTATTAATTATTCAATTATATTGTGCTATTTATAAGATTGTTCAGAGAATGAAGTTATTCCATTTAAAAGGGGAAGTAGAATAAGATTCAAAACTGAGTGTTTGAGAAATAATACGCATTGAGAAATACTGGAAAATAATAATACATTAACATCATAGACATTTCAAATTTTTGTCAAGAAAGATATGGCCAACCAAGATTAAAATTTCCCATGGAAAATGAGCTAAGAATAGAAAGTCCATGTTCTCCATATATATGTGTGTATTTATACGTGTACATGTATCAATCAAAAAAAGATAAGATGAAATCCACTTAGAAATCAACCCCTCAATTAAAATAGGATTGATCCTCCAAGGCAACACTCTTAAAAGAACAACTGCATGGGCTGGGTCGGTAATAAAGTGAGGACATTCTCTAAGTCAGCCAGATTCTATCAATAACTCCTATCTCCACTGTTCATATGTCCTAAAATGTAAATCTGAACATATGCCCCTACAAAAAATTTCTCACTTCACCCTCACATTTCAGGGTTATCTTATAAGAGGTGAAAGATAGAACCTTCAGTTGATCCTGAGAAGAAATTTAATTTGATTTTTCCTGAGGCAGCATCCTGCCACCCACACATTCTCTCTCCCTTGAGTTGAAATAGCTTTTAGCATTCAAATGAACAAAAGTTCAAATACGCAGAAAAATACAGCTTTGGAACTATTGAATTGTCGTCCAAATCTGCCTACAAAATGTAGAGAGTTTGAATAAAACCTAAAGCTGAGTAACACTATTATGAACATCTGGGCTCACACATATATTGTCAATAGCCCTGTTGGGAAAAGTTAAGGGAGTCCATGTGGAAACAGTCACTCAGACTCTGTATTCCTATTTGGTCACCCTTTCTATCCTCACAATCAGATTTAGTGTTTAAAGAGCATGAGAGGGCAATAACAGAGAAATAGTCATCTTAAGTACCCCTTCCCACAGTATGGATTAAGTTCAGTCCACAGTGACAGTGTAAGGGCGTTTTTATTTTTTCCCCTCTTTGGGAAAATGTTTCTCTTTATAGCCTTTATTAAATTAAGCCTAGATTACCAAAGTGGCAACTTAGTGTTTATAGTCCTCGAATTGGCATTAAACACAAACATATTCAAAGCGAGTATTGTCATACCAGGCCAAGAACAGGCATTCAGCTGCTCTGAATCAGCTTCCACACCTGACGCTTCACTAAAATTATTTTATACCAAAGAAGTGAAAATGTGGCCATGGTTTTTCTTGCATCACAAATTGTACACGAAGCAAAGGGCAAATTACATTCCATTACAAATGGAAAAGGGGCATTAATTTCTTCTAGAAAAGAAATTCTGATTTTAAATATTATCTTTTTTAAAAAATGTGGTAAGTTCGTGAGATAGCAAAAAAAAAAAAAAAAAAAATTCTCATTTTATCACCACCAGGAAAGAACCATCTAATAAAATTAAAGATCTACTATTTTGGAATACTTTGCACATTTTCTTACAAATTCATGAGTGTGTTCTTCTGTATGTGACAATATTTTTTATGTAGCTTACATTTTAACTTATCANGTAAGAAAGAAAAAAAAAAAAAAAAAAAAAATTCTCATTTTATCACCACCAGGAAAGAACCATCTAATAAAATTAAAGATCTACTATTTTGGAATACTTTGCACATTTTCTTACAAATTCATGAGTGTGTTCTTCTGTATGTGACAATATTTTTTATGTAGCTTACATTTTAACTTATCATATGTGCTGTGTAATTTAAAACACTTCAGAGAAATTATCTTACTAGCTATAAAATATTTAAACGTGATTATATACTGCATTGCTTTTTAATTTTTCCAGTTTTTGAGAAATAACTGACATAATACTTTATAATTAAGTTGTACAAGATAAAGATGTGATGTATGTATACATACCCAAATGATTAATACGTTTAGCTAACATCCATTACCGCATATAATTTTCTTTTTCCTTATTATGAGAGCCTTTAAGATATATTCTTTTCAGTTCAGTTCAGTTCAGTCGCTCATTCGCGTCCTACTCTTTGTGACCCCATGGACTGCAGCATGCCAGGTCTCCCTGACCATCACCAACTACCGGAGTTTACTCAAACTTTTGTCCATTGAGTCAGTGATGCCATCCAACTCTCTCATCCTCTGTCATCCCCTTCTCCTCCTGCCCTCAATCTTTCCCAGGATCAGAGTCTTTTCCAATGAATCATTTCTTTGCATCAGGTGGCCAAAGTATTGGAATTTCACCTTCAACATCAATCCTTCCAATGAATATTCAGGACTGATTTCCTTTAGGATGGACTGGTTGAATCTCCTTACAGCCCAAGGGACTCTCAAGAGTCTTCTCCAACACCGCAGTTCAAAAGCATCAACTCTTTGGCACTCTGGCACTCAGCCTTCTTCACAGTCCAACTCTCACATCCATCTATACGTGACCACTGAAAAAACCATAGCCTTGACTAGATGGACCTTTGTTGGCAAAGTAATGTCTGTGTTTTTTAATATGCTGTCTATGTTGGTCACAACTTTTCTTCCACGGAGCAAGCGTCTTTTAATTCCATGGCTGCGGTCACCATCTGCAGTGATTTTGGAGCCCCCAAAAATAAGGTTTGACATTGTTTCCATTGTTTCCCCATCTATCTGCCATATAGTGATGGGACTAGATGCCATGATCTTAGTTTTCTGAATGTTGAGCTTTAAGCCAACTTTTTCACTCTGCTCTTTCACTTTCATCAAGAGACTCTCTAGTTCCTCTTCACTTTTTGCCATAAGGGTGGTGTCATCTGCATATCTGAGGTTAATGATATTTCTCCAGGCAATCTTGATTCCAGCTTGGGTTTCAGCCAGCGCAGCATTTCTCATGATGAACTCTGCATAGTAGTTAAATAAGCAGGGTCTTTTAGGAACTTTCAGATATACAATACAGTGCTGTTAAGTATGGTCACCATGATGGATGCATATTACATCCCAGGACTTATTTATTCTTATAACTGTAAGTTGGTACCTTTTGACCACATTTATCCATTTTCCATATCTCTACATCCTGCCTCTGGCAGCTATCATGATATTTGCTGCTTCTGTAAGTTTATTTTTCTTAGATTCCACATATGAGTTCATATAGTTTTTGTTCCTAGATCTGACTAAATTCACTTAACATGATGCCCCCAAGGTTTGTCAATGTTGTTGCAAATGGCATAATTTGTTTTTTCTTTCTTTTTTATGGCTGTGAATAATAGTACACTGTAAGCAAGCAACACATTTTATCTATTGATTCATCCATTAATAGGCATTTAGAATGTATTATTGGCTATTGTGACTAATACTGCAATGAACATGGAGGTGCAGATATCTCTTTAAAATAGATTTCATTTCCTTTTGACAAACACTTAGAATTTGGGTTACTGGGTCCCATGGTAGTTCTATTTTTAACTTTTCAGGAAACTCCATCCTGTTTTTCATTGTGACTGCACCCTTTTACATCCCTACAAACATGTACAAGTTTCCTTTTCTCCCACATCCACACATTTCCTTCACTTAGGTTTTGGTCTTCCACTATATAGTCTTTATTATTCTTCCTTGTCCAGTTATAAAAATACATATATAATATTTGATTCTGTAGTGGTTACTTCAGAGTTTTCCATCAAATGCACAAACTCTGTGATTTTTTATGTTACTATTTTATAGAGTCAGTCTGAGAAGAACTAGTTTAGGATATGTTAATAAATAGTCCTAATGATCAGAAAAGCTAGGGATGTTACAACCCTCCCCCCAATCTTAATGGCTCCTAACAACAGGTTACCATTTTCTCTCAATTCTCTAGGGTGAGCAGGTTCAGCTCAGGGTCTTGGAGTTTGTCAGGAGGGACAGGGTTCCAGTCATTAGAACTCAAAACTATGGTAGATGCCTAAGGATATTCACTGTGATAGCTGGTAGCTGATGCTGGCTGTTGCTGAGTCTGAGCTGGGCTAACCAACCAGTATGTCCACACAGTTTTAACATTTGACTTTTTCTTCTTGCATCAGGGTGGTGACTGGGTTCCAAGAAAAGTGTTTTGTTTTTTTTATTTTTTGCTTTTTATATTTTACTGGCATATAGCTGATTAACAAACAATGTTGTGATCGTTTCAGGTGAACAGTACAGGAACTCAGCCATACATATACAGGTATCCATTCTCTCCCAAATCCCCCTCCACTGCAAGCTGCCAAATAACACTGAGCAGGGTTCCATGTGCTGTATAGTAGGTCTTTCTTGGCTATCCATTTTAAATATAGCAATGTGTACATGTCCATCCCAAATTCCTTACTATTCTTTACCCTCAACCTTCCACCTGGCAGCCATAAGCTCCTTCTGGAAGTCTGTTTCTGTTTTGTAAATTCTCTTGTATAATTTCTTTTTAGATTCCACATATAAAGGACGTCACATATTTCTTCATCTCCGTCTGACTTTCTTCACTCAGTAGGATCCTCTCTAGGTCCATCCATGTTGCTGCAAGTGGCATTATTTCATTCTTTTTAATGGCTGAGTAATATTTCATCCCATATATGTACCACATATTCTTTATCCATTCCTCTGTTGATGGACATCCAGGCTGCTTCCATGTCTTGGCTATTGTAAACAATGTTGCAATGAACACTGGGGTGCATATATCATTTCAGACCATTGTTCAAGGAAAGATTATGCTGATAATCCCAAACAGCACCTATAAAATGAATTTAGCATCAGAAATCCTAAGACAAGACAGCTTCAGATGCATTAAATTACTCAGGAAAAAGTTAAGACCAGCATAGGTGCAAGAGGAGGAAAAAGTTCCACTATTTTGTTTGAAAGAACAATATTCTCATACAAGGAGGGAAGGAATTGGTAGAGGCTGTATTTTAGACACTTAGAAAACTTTCTCATAGATATAATATTTTTGAACATACTGAAGAAAACTCTTGTGTAACAGCTAACCAAATTATTTTTTCAAGGCAAGATTTTTTCCTCACACATAACTTATCATCCTTATAACAAGAGTCCCTTAACAAGTAAGTTTCAGAAATGTTACTTTAGGCCAGCATTGTCTAACAGAAATATACTACAAAACATGTGTAATTTTAAGTGTTCTAAGAATCCCATTAAAAAATAAAAAATAATAGCATCTTTTATTTAACTCACTACTTCTAAAATAATATCATTAATAACATGTAATAAACATAAAAATTGATAAGATATTTTACCTATTTTTGTACTTGTCTGAAATCCAGCTTTGTTAAAATCAGTTCTTTCTATATTAATTTTCTGTCTGACTAATATATCCACTGTTGATCGTGGAATATTAAAATCCTCTCCTATTATTGGGCTACTGTTTATTTCTCCTTTTAGATCTGTTTGTATTTGCTTTATATAATTAGGTAATCTGATATAGGATGCTCAAATATTTACAACTGTTGTATTTCCTTGATGAATTAACCTTTTTATCCTTAGATAATAACCTTCTTTGTCTCTTGTAACCATTTTTAACTTAAATTTTATTTTGTCTGGTTTAAGTATGACAACACTTGGTCTGGCTAAGCCTTTGCTTGGAATAGCTTTTTCTATCCCTTCACTTTCAGTCTATGCATGTCATGATGCCTAAAATGAGTCTCTTATAGGCAACATTTTATGAAAAGGAGTACCTCAAGGCTGTATATTGTCACCCTGCTTATTTAACTTATATGCAGAGTACATCATGANTCCAGTACTTTGGCCACCTCATGCGAAGAGTTGACTCATTGGAAAAGACTCTGATGCTGGGAGGGATTGGGGGCAGGAGGAGAAGGGGACAACCGAGGATGAGATGGCTGGATGGCATCACTGACTCGAAGGACGTGAGTCTGAGTGAACTCCAGGAGTTGGTGATGGATGTGGACTTACTATTGCCATTTTGTTCATTGTGTTCTGTTTTGTAGTTCTTTTACCCTTTACCTCTCTCGTCTTCCTTTGTGATATGATGACTTTCTGTGGCAGTTTGCTTTGATTCCTTTAATTTACTCTTCTGTACTATAGGTTTTTCCTTTGTGCTTATCATGAATCTACGTGTAATTTATTTATTATGGCTGGGCTGGGTCTTTATTACTACACACAGACTGTTTAAGGGTTGCTCTCTGATTGTGGTGTTCAGGCTTCTCTCTGTGGTGGCCTCTTTTATTGCAAACCCCAGGCTCTAGAGCACAAGGGCCTCAGTAGTTGTGGTGCGTGGCCTCAGTATTTGTATCGTATGGGCTTAGTTGCTGCACAGCATGTAGAATCTTCCCAGGCCAGGGATCAAACCCCTGTCCCCTGTACTGACAGGCGGATTCTTAACCATTGGATCACCAGTGAAGTTCTACATATGATATTTTGTAGTTAAACATCCTCTTTTAAGCCGGAACATTTGACTGGGCTCCACAGTCACCTCTGGTTGGGTGGGACCAGAGGCTGTGTTCCGTGGTAGGGTGATGCCCCTCATTGGACTCTTTAATTAGTGCTGGAAGGTGAATTCCTCAACTTTTCATGGCCAGAGGGGCCTTAGGCTGTGCTCCCAAAATCTAGTTGTGTAGATTTTGCATTCAGGCAGGGCTGCAAGTAGAGCTTCATGATCAGACTGGGCCTCAGGCTGTGCTCCGCANCGTGGTAGGGTGATGCCCCTCATTGGACTCTTTAATTAGTGCTGGAAGGTGAATTCCTCAACTTTTCATGGCCAGAGGGGCCTTAGGCTGTGCTCCCAAAATCTAGTTGTGTAGATTTTGCATTCAGGCAGGGCTGCAAGTAGAGCTTCATGATCAGACTGGGCCTCAGGCTGTGCTCCGCAATCTAGAGAGTCATAGCCTATGCCCTGAGGTGAGATCAGGCCGCAGCTGGGCTCCACCACTGGACAGGTGTTGGTTGTGTTCTGCTGGTGGGCAAGGTCCCTGGCCAACCTCCCTGGTTAGGTGGGCCTCCAGCTGAATCCTGCAGTTAGATATGGCAGGAGGCTACTGTGCTTCTTGGTTGGGCGGGTCATTGTCCAGGGCCCCCGGTCTGGTGTTGTCATGGAGCGTCCTCAGCAATAAGGCAGAGCCATAGGTTGCACTCTGTTGTTGGACAGGGCTGCAAACCAGTCTCTGAAGCTGGGCAGTTCCATAGAATGGGTCTGAGCTGGAACCACGGCTTGGTCTTCCTGGTCAGACTGGTCAGGAGGGTCTGCTGAGGAATTTGGCAGGTCTGCTGACGTATTTCCCTACCCAGCCATGCCGCAGAATGTGCTCTGCAGCTGCCTGGCATCTCTGGCTGGATTTCCTGGTGGGGCAGGATGCGAGCCATGCTCAGTAGTTGGACAGGGTTGGCAATTTGTTTTCTTGTCTGGGTAGGGCTGACAAGAATGGGCTCCATGGCTTATATGGCTGCTGGCTGGGGACACAACCCAGGTACAACTGCTCACTGAGTTCTCTGGCCAGATGAAGCCACAGCTGGGATCTCTGCTCGTACCACCGCCAGCAGAAATGTGGTCTGCCAATATTCATGCACTGGTTGCTGTAAGCTGTGAATCCCTTCTCTATCCCTGTCTGATCCCTGGTGTCCAGGCACAGCTAGTGATGCCTTAGAGGCAAGATCCAAGGGGCCCTTCTGGGGAGCATCTGACAATGGTGTGAAGAAGGATTTCTATGTAGGTTGGGCTCTCTTTTGCCCAGTGGAGAAACTGAAGGCCAAGGGAGGCTCCTTTCAGTTTGGTGCTATGCCAGAGTGGGGAGAGGGGCAATGCAATCAAAGTGAAATCACTCCTTTTGTACTTCTAATGTGGTCCTTCTCAGTCTGTGGTCCAAGGGAGTGCTTCTGCCTAATCCATGGGTTCTAGGGTCTTCGTATAGGTGTCTTGTCTGTAGATAGTTGCCAGTCTTGTGAGTGGGACTGAAGTCAGGGAGCACCTACTCTGCCATCTTCATGACATAAGCTTGTTTCTTTCAATAAGGTAAAACTAACCTGGCTTCAGATTGTCAGTAGAAAGAAAACACAGATAACCTTTTATTCTGCGCCTTAGTCCTTAGGCTCTTATAAAACTGCTTCTGTCAGGTTTAAAGTAAACAAATATAAAAAGAAATGCATAGCTCACTTGTGTTTATCCATAGGAATTCATCTGGTATGACTTTGCTGAACAAAGGTAAATTGCCGCCCAACCTCCTTGACTCTCTGTCAGAGACAGAAATTGTTTCTGTGCACCAGAATGTATTTCTTCCTTGTACAGGTTTATAATGTATAAAGGAAGATGAGAGATCACATCTTCAAACATGTACTGTATACACATCTTTCACCCTTCCTTCTCATCCACAGTGTTTGGCATAAGAAAATTATATATATCAGAATCCTGTATCCTACTGAGTTATCATCTTCAACTTCCTGTTCTACTGTTTCTTAGTAGATATAAGCCCCAAATGATGTAAGAATGTACTAATGGGACCTCAGGAAGCGGATAGGCTTGATTCTGCTTTAGAAACCAATACTGCACAGTAGGGGATTGATTGCCAATTTTCTTGTTGCTGCACAATCTGCATGAAAATGCAGGAAGTAAATAGCAAGGAGAACTAAACTCACTTCATGGTAGATAGCTCTATTTCAAAATGGCAAAATTCATCACAATACTGTATCTTACTTCAGCTCCATATGATCTGAGGTTATTGTAATTTATTCTCTTATACATATGGTACTATTAAATACAGTTAATTTCAGATGTTAATCAGTTAAGCAAAACATTAATTCAATTTACCTAGTGTAACTAAAATGATGATAATACAACAGTAGTGATAGAATCCAATGTGTGTGCTCTTAGTTGCTCAGTCATGTCCGACTCTTTGAGACCCCGTGAACTGTAGCCTGCCAGGCTTCTCTGTCCATGGGATTCTCCAGGCAAGAATATTGGAATGGGTTGCCATTTTCCCATCCAGGAGATCATTCCAACATAGGGATTGAACCCGCATCTCTTGCATCTCCTGTATTTGCAGGTGGATTCTTTACTCTTGGAGAAAGAAATGGCACCCCACTCCAGTATTCTTGCCTGGAAAATCCCATGGACAGAGCAGCCTGGCAGGCTACAGTCCTTGGGGTCACAAAGAGTAGGACACTCCTAAGCTACTTCACTATCTTTACCTCTAACGCCACCTGGGAAACCCGATAGAGTCCAGTACTAGGTATATAATGATCACCAGAGAGAGTTTGTGCTCCCTACTATTTTCTATCTTGAAGAAAAGTGCCAGGAGGAATAGGTGAAATATAAAGACATTGTTTGGTAATGATGCCAGGGTATATTTTTTACTAAAAGGGAAAAGAATGAACCCTGCTCCACAGCATGCACTCTTTGCCTTTTTATGGTAGGGATGGCATCTCTTTGGAGTAGCTCCGCATTATCTTTTGAAATCTTGATGCTTTGTAACTTATTAAGTCTTGTACAAAGTAACTATTAACTATCTCCCATTTGGTAATGGGCTCTTGTTCTGGAAAATCCTAGTGTAATAATACTCAACAGAAGGCAATTTTGCTACAAGACAGTTTGTGATGTCTAGAGTCATTTCACATGCTACAATGTATAGGACAGCCCTCCACAACAAAGAATTATCCATCCCAAAATATCAATGTGCTATATTTAAAAACTTGGTATGTACTGCAATGACCAGAATGAAGGCCACAGGGTGAGAGTGGGAAGGCAAAAGCAGATGACGTAGGTATTTACATTATTACATTAATCTCTAATCTTCCCTATGACGATAAGCCTGTCGTGTTGGTATTGTCTCCATTTTCCTCAAGAAGAAGGCATTGTGTATGCGCACACATAGCTAGACCTGCAGGTAGATAAGTAGATGCCTAGTAGTATCATAAATAACCCTCCAAAGTGAATTTTAATTACCTGTTTTTTTGTGTGTATGTTGAGAAAATATTATGACAATTCAAATGAGTTATTTTGCTCAGTAGCTCACAGAGCCAAGATTTAAATCCAAGTCACACTGCAAACTCTTTGTTGTTCCTTGGTACCACTCTAACAACAGAAGTGCATATTCATTCATCTGTGAGCCATTGAGTCATTCATTCATTGAACTATTATTTTTCTCTGAAGGATGATTGGACCTGGAAAGTATCAGACTGCATGTGTTCACATCCATGCAGCTCTTTGCAGTTGTATAAAGTGCTTTTTTCGTATATTATCTTATCCTCAAAATAGATCTGAAAACTGTGGCTCTACAGATGAGGGAAATCAAGACTCACCATTGGATCTTTCTGATTCTCTCCATTAACCTTCTCTAGAAGAGCCATTCTCACCTTGGCTTGTCTCATGTTCACCATAAGGGTTATTTCAGTGCTTCCCAAATTTTTGACCAAAGTGGTAATACTTGCTCAGTCACTTTAGACAAAGAAAGTATTATTCTCCTGGCACTTCAGCTGGGTCAAAACCTCCCAGGCCACAGGAGCTGAAAGAATCAGACTTGACACACCAACATGTTGTAGACACTGGTTGAGAGTATCTGGTTAGCCTCACATACAGGCTTTACAAGATGTCTCTGTTTACTCACTTGCTCACTAAAAGGAATTGGGTTCATTTGAATTATTTGGCCAGCCCAATAGTAAGAAATACTAACATGATGTCAATAAAAGCACAAATTTATAATCAAAATTGCAATGATTAGTGCCCACATCAGATGACCATCTCTATAAACATATCTTCATGTTTCCTAGAGTTTTAAACATTATAGAAGACTAATTCAAAGGTCATCCAAATTAGTTCTGGAGGGATAAGGTAAAGAAATAGTTGTCTCTTAAGAGAACACAAATGGCTAGTGTATTTCTCTGTGTTTTTTTCTCATCATCAACACAAACCAGTAAGAAAAAAAGTGAATTATGATATAATTATGTGCTTTTCTAGTATACCATTTACTGTTAATCTTTACCTTTACATGCTATTGTAATTCATTTTACTCAAAAAAAAATTCTTAATGATGTATTAGCTCAAATTTAGTGTAATATTTCAGGAAGTAGAAACAGGAATCTCAGACATAATAACATGTCAGTATGGGTGAATTCTGTGACTGTGTCACTTTTGAGTGTATTTTTCCCATCACTGGATTTTGGTCTTTTCCGATAATACTTCTCAACTTCTATCACAGCATTATAAATAAGTTTTGAGTCCTTTTAAATTAAATAATTTCACAGTTTCTTCTTGGCTAAACTTTTTCTCTAGCTAATCTAGAATTTCTATGAAATGTGAACAGATCAAATAATCACATGCATCCTATTTCTTACTTGAATGTGTTAATTGCTAACAACTTCTTGCAGTATTTTCTGTTACCATGAATAAAATCACATCGATCCACTTCATCAAAGGTGCTGAAATAGTAACCATTTGTAAGAACAGAGTGTATTAAATAATCTAGTTTATTTGATGTTTTTTTAGGAAAATTGATTTGTGATTGGGAGAGAGTATAGAATGTTCAAATATGGTATCTCATGTTAGAGGATATTTAGTAGCTTTTGTGTGTGTGCATGTGGTTACAAACTTTCTACCTGCTTTGTTAACAATTCTGAATGAATCAGTAATTTAACTTCCTGGTGAAGAGAAGGCATGTTCTTGTGTAATTCCAGAAAATGCCAGTCATCTGTGAATTAATTGTCCAGAATCTAACCCCAATAAATTATGTACCTGTGTTTTCAAAATACATATATTATTTGTACTCTATATATAAATTGAACTGAATAAAGTTTTTTGTGTGTGTGTGATTCATGTATTCATAACCCCAAAAGCTTAACTCTGAAAAATTGTCTTTTATCTAAAAACAGTGTTTATAACTGCTATTCCTGCTTAGACTTACACATACACACACACACACACACACACACACAAACATACAAATTCCTTCTTCCAAGCAGAGAATGATTTGTGAATGAGAAAAGTAATTCAAAAATAATGTATAGGCAGTGACATAATTGGTATAATAGTAAAAATTTTTTTAACAAATATAAATATGTTTAGATCACTGTCCTGATCAAAGTCTTCGGTAATCCCCCCACTGACTTGAAGATAGATACTTGGCATTTTATTAGGTACCCAAGGTCCTTTAGCCTTTCCAGCCTCATGGCTCTCCCCTCTTCACCATGCCTTCAGTTCCAGGTTTGGTCTATCTGATATTCCTTGAACCTACACACCAGAAGTATTATTTTACACCTTTGCCTAGAAGTACTTTCCCCAGGCTTCTATCCTGATGAGTACAATATTTTTTCCCGCTGAGGGTAATCAGCATTCCCACCTTACCTTGTGTGTGTAGCGCTAGTTAGCCACTAGGTCTTCTTATGCTACACAATGCACACCTCTCACCTCTGCCTTGGTTAGAAGATGAACTACTTCTACAGAACAGAAATGTTTATTTCTCCTCCAAGAAACATACAAGACCTTAGAATGTGAATTTTGTACAGAAAACTTACACTTGTTTCAGTCTAAACTTACTTCTCCTAGTCACCTCTTTCCTTCACTTGATTTGTTTTGACCTTGTAGTTTTCTATGACTACATTATCAAATAAGTAAATATACTCATAATTAAGCTAGAAGTTGGCATTAGAAATCTTTTTAGAGAAAATTGTCTTTATTAGGTAGCACACTTCTAAACCACAAGCCCCTGTGGCATGTGTTGGCAGCCTTCAGGACTACAAAAGCTATCATGCTACTGCTCTGCATTGACAATGAACAGGAATTTGTTAGTGGAAAATGAAGAGGAAAGAGAGGAGGGGGAGAAAGGAGGACAATGAAGATTTCAGCTAGACTTTGAATACTGCAGAGAAACTTAGAAGCAGGGTTGTCCTAATGAGCTGATTTCATTGATGTGATATAGACCTGTCCATCATTCTAAATCTCAAATATATAATCTTAACCAGGAGACAGAATTACACCTCTGGGATATCTAGGTACATAGCAGGGACACTGGGAATGGTATCATAAGAGGATCCCTAAACTGAGCTAATCATGAAGGCAGCAGCTGAAATCAGGTATATCCATGAGAACAGAACCTCCTGATATTTACAGGCATGTTTTTCTAGACAATAGTCTATGGAAAGTCAATTAAGTCAATCTGAGTAATACTTTAAGGATAGTATGACTCCACTTGTTAGTAGTATGGAAGAAAATCAGTCATGGCACCATTAATATAAGACTTTGTTTTAAAAATACCTAGCAAGAGAAGGCACAAAATCGTTCTAACTTGAGAAATAGGGGTGTGATTTTATAGAGCTTTGGCAGGAGGGTTAACTATTTTCAGCTAATTAAAAGAACAGTGCAAGGGCAAATGTATATTAAAAAATAAAATGCTTAATTTTCATTTTTGAAAATAGAATTTTACCCCTCCCTTTCCTTAGAAAATTTATTTTAAAAAACTTATAAGTTTTTTCTTTGTCTCTTTGAAATACATGTAAATCTTTTCAGAAGTTATGAAGCCTCTTGCCAGCTTTATGACCCAATAATATCTTTTTCAAGGACCTGGGAGCCATCTATTTGAAATGCAAACATTAAGGAAGATAGCACCCCTACCTTCCCAGTGTCTGCTGGAAGGACAGGAGCCTAACTTCAGCAAGTGCCTGGCTCAAGTTGCAAAACTACCTCTTGTCATAAAGATATGATAAATTTATTTTCCTTTGGTGTGAAAGCAATTAACTATGACAGTCATCCCAATTACCAGGTGAATTTAGGGTGAACTATGGGAAATAGATGGGGAAACAGTGGAAACAGTGTCAGACTTTATTTTGAGGGGCTCCAAAATCACTGCAGATGGTGACTGCAGCCATGAAATTAAAAGACGCTTACTCCTTGGAAGAAAAGTTATGACCAACCTAGATAGCATATTCAAAAGCAGAGACATTACTCTGCCAACAAAGGTCCGTCTAGTCAAGGCTATGGTTTTTCCAGTGGTCATGTATGGATGTGAGAGTTGGACTGTGAAGAAAGCTGAGCACTGAAGAATTGATGCTTTTGAACTGTGGTGTTGGAGAAGACTCTTGAGAGTCCCTTGGACTACAGGGAGATCCAACCAGTCCATTCTGAAGGAGATCAGCCCTGGGATTTCTTTGGAAGGAATGATGCTAAAGCTGAAACTCCAGTACTTTGGCCACCTCATGCAAAGAATTGACTCATTGGAAAAAACTCTGATGCTGGGAGGGATTGGGGGCAGGAGGAGAAGGGACGACAGAGGATGAGATGGCTAGATGGCATCGCTGACTCGATGGGCGTGAGTCTGAGTGAACTCTGGGAGTTGGTGATGGACAGGGAGGCCTGGCGTGCTGCAGTTCATGGGGTTGTCAAGGATCAGACACGACTGAGCAACTGAATTGAACTGAACTGATGTGTGACAAATGGTGCTGCCAAGTACACTGACTTGACTAGTTATTTATTTTTAGAACTTGTATACAATGAGTTATATATGCTTGCCTTTATAAAGGGATGTGGCTTCTTATTGTTTTTGTAATCTCTTCACAAATTGCTTATGGTACCTATAACATTCTGGTTTAATGCTCATTCAGTACTAAAATGTTTCTTTCTCTATTATCATTATGATGAAATTTTCTACATTGGGAGGAGATTTTGATTTTATTTATATTTCCAGGAACAATTGGTCAAAAGAAGTTTTCCCAAAAATGGAGCAATTTTTCTTATAGATTAGCAACCATTGGGCAATTCGTATTTTACCAAAAGAGAAGGGGTAGGAGGGTATATTACATCAATATCTTGTGTATTAGACCAGTATCTTGCACAGAAGAGGGTGGGAAAAAAGTAGATGTGAAAAAGAAGGGGAACACAAGGACATGAAAGAATCACAGTGGGAAATTCTCACTTAATATCTAATACAATAGATTATAGAAGTAAATTTATTGATTAGAATTCCCTTCTCCCATAAACACACTGACATCAAAGGGATTGTACAACTCATTCTTCATCCTTGCTGTCCAGCATTTACTACAGTGAAAAATGTTTCTTTTTTGAGTTGATATATAACTGACATTACATTGTGTAAGTTTAAGGTTACATAATGTGTTGATTTGAAACTATTGCAATATAATTGCCACCATTCCTCGAGCTAACACCATTATCACATCCCACAATTATTTCTTTTGTTGTATGAGATCATTTAAGATCTAGCCTGTTAGCAGTTATGAAGTAAATGCAGTATTGTTGATTATAATTAACAGGTTACACCTTCAGTTCAGTTCAGTCACTCAGTAGTGTCTGACTCTTTGTGACTCCATGAATCGCAGCACACCAGGCCTCCATGTCCATCACCAACTTCCGGAGTTCACCCAGACTCATGTCCATCGAGTCAGTGATGCCATCCAGCCATCTCATCCTCTGTCATCTCCTTCTCCTCCTGCCCCCAATCCCTCCCAGCATCAGAGTCTTTTCCAATGAGTCAACTATTCACATGAGGTGGCCAAAGTACTGGAGTTTCAGCTTTAGCATCAGTCCTTCCAAAGAACATCCAGGACTGATCTCCTTTAGAATGGACTGGTTGGATCTCCTTGCAGTCCAAGGACTCTTAAAAGTCTTCTCCAACACCACAGTTCAAAAACATCAATTCTTCAGTGCACAGCCTTCTTCGCAGTCCAACTCTCACATCCATACATGACCACTGGAAAAACCATAGCCTTGACTAGATGGACCTTTGTTGGCAAAGTAATGTCTCTGTTTTCAATATGCTATCTAATTTGGTCATAACTTTCCTTCCAAGGAGTAAACGTCTTTTAATTTCATGGCTGCAACCACCATCTGCAGTGATTTTGGAGCCCCCCAAAATAAAGTCTGACACTGTTTCCACTGTTTCCCATCTATTTGCCATGAAGTGATGGGCCAGATACCATGATCTTCGTTTTCTCAATGTTGAGCTTTAAGCCACACCTTAGGTCTCCAGAACTTTTTTATCTCCTACATTTCAATAACATTTCCCCAATGTCCCTCCCTCACAATCCGTGATAATCACTACTATTCTACTCTGTTTCTTCAAGTTCAGCTTCTTAAACTTCCATTAAATAAGTGATATCATACAATATTTGTTTCTCTATATCTGACTTTCCTCATTAAGCATAATTCCCTCAGTGTTGTTCTTTCTCTTTGATGACTTGATAACATTTTTTTGTATATAGCTAACACATCTTTACCCATTCATCCATTGATGGATACTTAGATTGTTTCCAGGTCTTGGCTATTGTCAATAATGGAGTGCAGATGCCCTTTTGTTATCCTGTTTTCATTTCCTTTAGGTATATACCCAGAAGTGAGATTTCTCAATCATATGGTAGTTCTATTTTTAATTCTTTGAAGAACGTTCATATCATTTCCCTTAGTAACTACCAATTTACATTCCCACCAACAGAGTACAAGTTTTCCCTTTTCTCAGCATCCTTGCCAAAGCCTATTATCTCTCTTCTTTTTGATAATGGCAGGTGTGAGGCACTATCTCATTATGGTTTTGAGTTGGGTTTCCCTGATGATTAGTGATGCCGAACATCTTTTCATGTATCTGTTGTCATTTGTATGTCTCTTTTGGGAAAATGTCTATTCAGTTCCTCTGCACATTTTATATTGAATTGTTTAGTTTCTTACCATTCAGTTGTATGAGTTTCTCATATACTTTGGATATTAACTCTTTATCAGATATATGATTTGCAAATATTTTCTTCCATTCTATAGGCTGTTGTTTCATTTTGTTTCCTTCATCGCACAGAAGCTTTTAGTTCGATGCAGTCACACTTACTGTTTTTTGCTTTCTGTCTTAGTTTTCAATGTCATATCCAAAAAATTATTGCCAGACCTGTCAAGGAGTTTGCCTCTTATATCTTCTCGATGTTTCATGATTTGAGGTCTTACACTCAAGTCTTTAATTCCAGTCGATTTTTGTGTATGGTATAAGATAGGGATTCAGTTCCTTCTTTTGCACATGGTTGTCCTGTTTTCTCACCACTATTGACTGGAGAGACTATCCGTATCTCATTACAGATTGTTGGCTCCTTTATCAGAAATTAATTGATCATACACAAGCAGGCTTATTCCTGGCTGTCTTATTTTGCCCCCTTGAGCTATGTGTCTGGTATTATGCCGGTACGTGGTATTTTCATTACTATGGCTTTGTAATATAATAGGAAGTCAAGAAATGCGATGCCTCTGGCTTTGTTTCTTTTTATTGCTTTGGCTATTCAAAGTCTTTTTTGGTTCCACGCAAAAGTAAGGATTTTTTTTCTATTTTTGTGTAAAAATTACATTATAATTTTGAGAAGGATTGCATTGAATCTATAGATGGCTTTGAATATTATGAATGTTTTACAATATTAATTATTCTGATCCACAAATGTGGGATATATTTTCATTTGCATTTTCAACTTCTTTTATCAAAGTTGTAGTTTTCCTGGTATAGGTTTTCACTTCCTTGGTTAAATTGATTCCTAAGTATTTATTTCTTGTGATGCTATTATAAATGGGATAGTATTATTTTAGCTCTTTTCCAGATATTTGATTGTTATTATATAGAAACAATTAACTTCTGTATATTGATTTTACATCCTGTACCTTTACTAAATTGATTGATTAGTTTCAAATGATGTGGGGTTCAGTCTTTGTGAGTTTTTTATATATAAGATCATATCATCTGTAAACTGAGACAATTTTACTTTTCTGATTAAAATGTCTCTTATTTCTTTTGCCTGGTTGCTTTGGCTAGAACTTGCAGTACTACACTGAATAAGAGTTGCAAACGTGGACATGCTTGTCTTGTTTCTAATATCTGAGGAAAAGTTTTCTATCTTGTATCATTGGGTATAGTGTTAGCTGTGGGGTTACTATAACAACCTGCTTTATGTCAGGGTACATTTCTTCTATGGCCTTCCCAGGTGGCGCTAGTGTAAAAAAAAACCTGCCTGCCAATGACGGAGACAGAGTGACATGGATTTGAGTCCTGGGTTGGTAAGATCCCTGGGGATAGAGCTTGGCAACCCACTTCAGTTCTCTGGACTGGAGAATCCCATGGACGCAGGAGCCTGGTGGGCTACAGTTCATATAGTCACAAAGAGTCAGCCACAACTGAAGTGACAGTAGGCATGCACACACGTATCTTCTATGCTTAATTTGTTGTGAGTTTTTATCATAAAAGGATGTTGTATTTGTGACAAATGCTTTTTCTATATGTGTTGAGATGATCATTTGCTTTTCATCTTTCTATTAATGTGGGGTATCACATTTATAGATTGATAAATTTTGAACCCATCTATATATCCTAGGGATAAATTCCAATTGGTTATAGTATATGATTCCCTTTATGTGTTGTTGAATTCAGTTATTATTAATAATATTTTATTGAGAAGTTTTACATCAGTATTCATCATGTATATTGGCCTATAGTTTTCTTTTCTTGTAGTATACTTACCTGACTTGGGAATCAGGGTAATACCACCTGGTAAAATGAGTTGGAGTGTGTTCCCTGCTCTTTGGTTTTTTGGAAGAGTTTGAGAAAGGTTGGCATTAGTTATTTAAGTATTTGGTAGAATTCACCAATGAAACCATCTGATCCTGGGTTTTTCTGTGTTGGAAGGTTTTTGACTACCTATTTAGAAACCTTCCTAGTTACTGGTCTGTTCAGATTTCCTATTTCTTCATGATTCTGTCTTGGCAGTTGTATGGTATAGGAATTCATCCATTTTTTTCTAAGTTACTCAATTTCTTGGCATGTAATTATTCACAGTAGTCTCATATGACCTTATGTATTTTTGTGATATCAATTGTAATGTCTCCTCTTCATTTCTAACTTAATTCAAGTCTTTTTTTCTTAGTTACTCTAGCTAAAGGATTTTTTCTTCTTCTCTTGAAAAAAAAAAGGTCTTATTTTTGCTCTTGCTTTAGTGTTTCTGATCTCTTCTTTCATTTATTTGCATTCTGATCTTTATTTCCCTCCTTCTGCTAACTTTGGGATTAATTTGCTCTATTTGAAACTAATAGCTGACAAACTTTTTCCAAGCTCTGGGCATCTATTACAAATTAACTTTAAAACAGGTCCAGGTATTGTGAAAAAGAGGTCTTTTGACATAAAGCTTGTCTTTTTTTGTTGTGGTTTTCATATGGCAATTATTATCAATTTGATTCATTGTTAAACAGAAGTACAATACAAACCCAAGAATGCTTTTCCCTAGAAATTGATAAGTTGATTCTAAAATTATATGGCAACGCAAAGCACATAGAATAACCAAAACAATTTAAAATAGATGAGCACAGTTTAGGAACAGATGACCTAGTTTAAGATATGCTATAGCACAATGTTGACCAAGTGGTTCTGGCGCAAGAACAGACAGAAATAAGTGACAGAGATGCAGAGGTGCTAACTTCTAGTAACAAAATAAATGACCCGTGCGGATGAAATGTACATCATAGGGAATATGGTCATTTATGTTGTAGTAACTTTGTATGATGATGGATGGTAACTAGACATAATACAGTCATTATTTCATAATGTATAGAAATAGTAACTCACTATGTTGTTCACCTGGAACTAATGTTATAGTTGAATTAAACTTCAATTAAAGGAATATGTAGACTGGGAGGAAATACATCCAAATAGTAATAATGGTTACCTCTGGGATAGTGAGGAATATGGGTGATTGTTCATTTTTAATTTATGATAAGGCTTCCTTGGAAGGAAAGTTATGACCAATCTAGATAGCATACTGAAAAGCAAAGACATTACTTTGCCAACAAAGGTCCGTCTAGTCAAGGCTATGGTTTTTCCAGTGGTCATGTATGGATGCGAAAGTTGGACTGTGAAGAAAGCTGAGTGGCCCAGAACTGATGCTTTTGAACTGTGGTGTTGGAGAAGACTCTTGAGAGTCCCTTGGACTGCAAGGAGATCCAACCAGTCGATTCTAAAGGAGATCAGTCCTGGATGTTCTTTGGAAGGACTGATGCTAAAGCTGAAACTCCAGTACTTTGGCCACCTTATATGGAGAGTTGACTCACTGGAGAAGACTCTGATGCTGGGAGGGATTGGGGACAGGAGGAGAAGGGGATGACAGAGGATGAGATGGCTGGATGGCATCACTGACTCGATGGACCTGGGTTTGAGTGAACTTTGGGAGTCAGTGATGGACAGGGAGGCCTGGCGTGCTGCAATTCATGGGGTCGCAAAGAGTCAGACACGACTGAGTTACTGAACTGAACCGAATTGACGGCTTTCTTTAACGACCTTATTTCTCTCTCCATTTGTTGGAAAGAGTATTTGTGCTCCCCAGAATCTACTCCACAGATTGTGAGAGTAGATTCACTCCCACACCCCCCAGAATGTGCTCCCCAGATTCCATCAGAATCTTCAGTCATTTGAATCTGATTTTGAAATTTGGCTTCTTCATTATGGTGGTTTTGTTAGGTTGGTTTCGCTTTTAATCTCTGTTCTTAAAAACCTCTTTGTCACTATCCTAATGCCTTATCACTTAAATAGCCCTTCAAAATTTACATGTTCCATAGAAGAGGTTTCAAAAACTTTGGAATTGAAGGATACAGCTTTCTCATTCTTAGTAGAGTTTCCTCACAGCATTAGACATTCTCCTTATTACTTCCAAAGAAGGATGAGCATGCTGACACAGCCTCTGAAAATCCCACGCCCAGCCCTGAGGGCTGCTGTAATCAAATCTGTAATCTCAAGGGGCGTAAATAAGCATTTCTTTCTCTGCCTCCTACACTGTATTGCTAATCACCTTACTATAATCATGTTAACTCCTCTACCACCTCTTCCATCAGACAGAAGTTCCTAGATCAGAAATATACTCTATTTGTATTTTAATCCTTAGCATCCTGTACCTTTCCTGGTACTTAATAAGTGTTTGCTGACTCAATGAGTGAATCATAATTTCTCCAAACACAAATAGAATTTGCTAAATTAAACAAGGAAAAGGAAGAAAGTTAAACTGGTGGACATCTCTGGATGATTGGTAGTGACCATCTGGGAGCTATGTTGAGAAGGACTCTGACTATAAATATAAATATGTAAATAAATACGTATGTATATACATGAACACACACTCCTTAGAAAGACTACCAATATTAGCAATATTTTCTATGAACTAGTAGAATAACGCTGTTGTGAGTGACACATATTTACCATTTTGAGGTGAGATTTTAAATGTGTGTNCATCTCTGGATGATTGGTAGTGACCATCTGGGAGCTATGTTGAGAAGGACTCTGACTATAAATATAAATATGTAAATAAATACGTATGTATATACATGAACACACACTCCTTAGAAAGACTACCAATATTAGCAATATTTTCTATGAACTAGTAGAATAACGCTGTTGTGAGTGACACATATTTACCATTTTGAGGTGAGATTTTAAATGTGTGTGTGTATGTTTGTATAATTTTAGAGATAGTTTACAAAGACCCTAATGTATTTTAAAGCATTTGATTTTTTTACAACAAACTTATTTCCTGCTTTACAGATGTGTACAAGGAGGTTAGAGCATTAAAGTCATTTCCAAAGATTATAACTTATAAGGTTACTCTGGGACTCAAACCTGACTTATAACAACAATAACAAAATAACAGAGATATTCCCACTACACCACTATTGCTCACTTCTCTATCACCTGTAATTACACACAATTCATGTGCAGGCATGCCCAAGCAATATATGGATGGCTACCATTTTAACATAATTATAGCAAGGAAACAATCTGGAGAATATAAACTAAACAATTTTTGCCAAAAGAGATCCATATGTCCCTTGCAAATGTCAGTTATTAACAGTTACTAATTATACGTGCTTATTCAGTACAAAGTTCTGTATTGCTCAAGTGACTGGAAGTTATACAAGAGTTAGTTTAACAACAGAAATGTCTACATAGTGATTGAACTTTGATGGTAAAATTAAGTTGAAACCTTTCTTATTTGCTTTGTATTGCCTGGAAAAGTCAAATTAGCATAAATAAGCAAAAACTTCTAGCAACTATGATCCAAGTATAATGTAGCTCAAAAATATGTAAGGGAAAAGAATAAGACATGAGGGAAGAACTCAATAAGGCTGACTCAAGGCATTAGCCTTCTCATCTATTTAGTATTTTGTTTTGTTATTCTACATATTC